>JAVFHQ010000025.1:0-385035 GCA_035135055.1 Oleoguttula mirabilis | reverse complement strand
GGGGGGGGGAAGGAATGTTCAATCCCCTCGTGAACGTGCGGCCCATCGTCGTCGATTGCCTCGAGGGTTCCATCACAGTCAACGGCGACATCCATGTCTGCCCACCGAAGAACGCGCAGCTGTCCCATCTACATCGAACGGGCAAAACTTATTGGAGTCGGAATGTTGCCCGAGGAAGCGTCACGGCAATGAGCAGCATTGGACAAAGCATGTTGCTCCTACAGCCTCCTTTGTCCCGCAAGGCAGAGGTGGATTGGATCGACTACTGCAGCCTGAGCAGACACAGTGGCTATGCTAAAGATGGGCGGGTCGTGTTGCAGGATGGGCAGAGGCTCGGCGACCTACTGAGCCGACTCTTCCATGCCGACTGTGAAAGTGAGGGAGGCGAAGACGAGCCTTCGGCATAGGCGGCTTCTGCGTTAGAGCGACCGAGCACGCTAGCAATGGAGTCTCAAGCTCCTCAAATATGGCCACGTTGAAGCAAAGGAGCCCATCTCAAGCAAAGCTGTGCATGTACACAGAAATCAAGCAAACGCTATCTGCTGCTGCCCAGTCTAGCCAAGGCCCAACAATGCCAACCATCGCTGCTAAGTCCTGAACGAGTGATGACTGTAGCACCCCTATCTATCACAAAAACAAACGCAATCCTCGCCTGTGCCTCTCCTTCTGTCTCACGACAGTGCGCAGCTACTTCTTCGATCCACCGGAGGAGCTCTTGGAGCCGCCGCCGCTGCTTCCACCACCGCTGGTGTTGTTACCGCCGCCGCCACCGCCGGAGTGGGCAGAGCCGCCACCACCACCACCACCACCGCCGGAGTTGTTGTTCTTGGCAGCAGCAGACTGGGCGCGCGAGGCAAAGTCCGCATCATTGCCGCTCTTCGCCTAGCCTTGGATATCAGTCATGTCCACAACCATGGACGGAGCATGGACGCGGCGAGGGAGTACAATGTGTGGACGTACTTCGGAGGACTGGATGCGCGCGGCATCGGAGCTGGACATCTTCTTGGAATTGTCGGACATGTTGGCTGTTGTTGGGATGGATGGTTGAGGGATGGAAGGATGGATGGGATGAGCTGATGTTGAGCGAGGGCTGCGACTACTTATACCATCTGAGAGCCGGTGCTGCTTGCTCGTCGAGGCACCTCGAGGCTTACGTTTGTTTGTTGGTTGGTTAGGTAGTGGGATGCATGGTCGACTCGAAAGCAGGCAAGCAAGCAAGTTGGCAAGGCAGTCACTCGAATGATCCCATAGGATTCGGCAAGCAGGGCGGAAACCTAGCAATCATCGGCGCCAGAACAATGGAAAACAAATTCTCCCAACCCTCCGAGTTTGCCGTGTCAATCTGCTTGGCCACTGCTACGAAAGACTGGCGCGATGCCTCACAGAGCTACGACTCTCGACCACGGAACGGATATAGCTTCGTGGAAGTGTTTGCGGTAAGAAACGCCGTGGACGGGGTAGCCGAGAAGGCGGCGCGCACTACGGAACGGCTGCCTAGGCTGAGTGAAACGGTTGCGCTGACGGTGCGAGTGGCACCATAGCGGAGGCGTAGTAATCAAGAGCGGTACCATCAAGTTCGAAGGGCAGCTCCTTCCACACTTGCTGAGACCGTTGATCAGACTTTCTACAAGCCTAAGCGCCTCCACCACATGCGACAAACAAGCCCTCGCAGGACAGCCGAAACCCAGATCATCACGACTTCCTAGCATCCATCTACGACCTCCCACCTCGCCCTCCTCTCCCACCACCACCACCTCTGCCACCACCGCCTCTTCCTCCACCCCCACCGCCGCCTCTTCCTCCACCACCTCTCCCGCCACCGCCACCGCCACCCCTCCCACCTCTAGCCGGCCGCCCATTCTTCTCCCTCCTCTGCTCCACCCCCCTCCTCTCCCTTCTCACATCGTCCACCCCCCTCAACTCACTCCTCCCCTTCCCAGGCCCATCCGCAAACCGCCCCACCCGCTTCTCCTTCGCCGCCGCCACCCGCCCCTTCCGCTCCTCATAATCATCCCGGTACTTGTCCGCCTCCTTCGGCGCCCGCTCCTGCTTATGCTTGAACCGCTTCCCGCCCCCCACACCACCAGCACCACCCGAGTGTGATTGGGAATTAGCATACGCGCCCGGCCGCTCCAACTCCCCCGTCTTCGGCATCCGCTCCACCTTGTTCGCCTTCCGCCACGCCTCAAACCTCCCCGACCGCAAACTCGCCGCGATTTTCTGCCCGCTCTCGCCCACAATGAACTTCGCCCCTTTACTCCCGTCCGTGTCATTGGCGCGCGACACATACTTCTTGCTCTTCTTATCCCACCGCATGCCCGGCTTCGACGCCTCCTTGAAAGCCGTGCTCTCGTCATTCGCCAGGTCCATCGTGGCATCCTTCGCCGCGTTGACGAAATGCGTGTTGTGCGTGCCGCCGGACTGCACGCCGTACCCGCGGTCCTCGGCCATGTTGATGGTGGCGGGCGTGTAGGACATGAAGTGCTCCGAGTCCTGCCAGCCAGCTTTGCGGCTGCGCTTGCTCGGCGGGCCGCCGCGCTGCTCGTCCGTTGCCGGAGCTGTGAACGTGAGCTCGAGCTCGGAGTCCGACGCGTCGTCCATATCGGCGCCGGGCTGCGTGAGCACGAGTTCGTCGTCAGAGTCCTCATCCGCTTCCACATCCTCTTCCGGCGCAGTGCGGAAGCCATTAGCAGACTCGGCCAACGCCTTCTCCTCCGCTGCATCGTTCACCTTCCTCTCGGCCAACGACTTATGCTTCGCCTCAATCCTCCCCCTCCGCTTCCTGATCAGATCCGCTGTCTCGTTATTCGCCGCGCCTCGCTTGCCAATCTCAAACACCGTCTCCTGCGGCCGGAAACCGCTGACCTTGGCCAGCATATCCAAACGCACTTGCTCAGCATTGTTGTCCTCGCCATTTTCAAATAACATGTTCGTGCCTACCGTCTCGCCGGACGCAATCTTCTTGGCTCGCTTGACGCTCTCTGCCGAAGCTGCATTGCGCGTCCGCAGGTACTGCTTCTCACCCTTCGCAGCGACATCGCGCATGAGCGCCAAATCGCCGTCGTCAGTGAGCAGCTTGCCGACTTCCTCGACACAGCGTTCGTGCTTGTCGCGCACCAAGCCGCCGAGCACTACCGCATCCTTGAAGAGCGCGTCTTCTCGCTCTCCTCTGCCAAGCACCAGTTTCCGGCTCAAGAAGAGTTGCAGATCGAGCAGATAGGGCATGTCTTGGCCCGTGACCAAGCTATACGACCAGCCTGCCTTACCAGCCCTCGCCGTGCGGCCAACACGGTGGACGTAGATCTTCGGCTGGGACGGAAAGTCATAGTTGATCACGTTGGCCAAGATGGGAATGTCGAGACCACGGGCAGCGACGTCCGTGACGACGAGAATGTTCGTAAGGCCGGAGCGGAAGTCCTGCACCTGAATCTTCCGCGCCGTCTGGTCTAGCGCACCGTAGACATAAGACGTCGCGTAGTTGTGGGCTTTCAGAAGCGCCGCGAGATACTCCACGTGATGCTTCGTTGCCGCAAAAAGCACAGTCGAGTGTTCGGACGGCATCTCATTCGCAGGCACTCCTTCGGGACCGCGCTTGCGCTTCTTGCTGAACTTGTCGTTGGCCTTTTCGGTGGCGACTGTAGCACCAGTGGGCATCTTGATGATATCCTGCAGTATGTGCAGCAACGCGCCCTCCTTCTCCGCTCGCTTGATGGTGAAGAAGGCGCTTTCAAGGCCGGGCGAGATCTTGCTCTCAGCATCCAGTCTCACCAACTTCGGGTCCTGCAAGCCTGCTCTGGCAAACTCGACCAGACTTTTGGGCAGCGTAGCGGAGAACAACAGCGTCTGGCGCGAAGAAGGCAAAGAGTGCATGATCTCCATCAGTTGTGCAGCAAAACCCATCTCGAACAGCCTGTCCGCTTCGTCGAACACGACGTAGCGCACAGAGCTGAGCTCGAGTCTCATCTCGACCATGAGATGCTGGAAACGGCCGGGCGTGGCGATGATGATGTCCGGGTTGCTCGCCATGCTGCCAAACTGCTCCTCCAAGCTGTCACCGCCGACCAACAGCGTAGTGCGGAGATCGCCACCCTTGCCCAGCTCCTTGATGACCTTCAACGTCTGCAGCGCCAATTCACGAGACGGTGACAGTACGATGGCTCTTGCGCCGACCTTGGCCGAATGCGACTTCAACTTCTCAATCATGGGTATGACGAATGCCGCCGTCTTGCCCGATCCCGTCCTCGCCATGCCCACCACATCCTGTCCGTCCAGGATCAAAGGTACAGTCTTGCGCTGGATCGGTGTGGGTACAGTGAAGCCTTTGCGCACGATGGCCTTGAGGAGGTGTGGGTTGAGGCCCATGGTCTGGAAAGCGCCCGCCTTCTTCCCGGGTTTGCCATCTCCCTTGCGATTGACGGCCGCTTGCGTGGCAGCAATGAAGGCCTCGTCTTGGTCCGACTCGTCGTCGCCAGTCACCAATCCGGCTGGCCGGTATGGTGGAGCATCGTCTCCCTCGGCGTCGCTGTCCAGTCCGCCATCCTGGAACAGCGACTTGGTTATATCGAACTCGTTCTCCGACAGCGCGGGCGACGCTGCTCTGGCCATTGTATTGCTGTATACCTTACGCGCTGTGTCCAGTCTCTGGCGCATCCGCAGACCTCGATCTCGAATTCTGAGCCCCGAACTTTTTCGCCTTAGCGCCTCTCTTATCGGACATACGGCCCACCTATCGCCGTGGCTTTTTCGCGAGACGACGCGACCCCGCGCGTCTACCTTCCACCTTCGCAGCAATCTAGAGACGGACAGACAACTCAATACCACACAAACACCGACCCCAACCATGGACTACTCCAACAACTACTCCACCACCAGCTACGGCGCCCAGGGCGGCGCGGCCGGCGGCGGCTTCATGCCCGGCAGCCAAAGCGACAGCCCGGGCGCCAAACGCACCTACGGCAAAGACACCCTCCGCCCCGTCACCATCAAGCAGCTCGTCGACGCCCACCACCCCCACCCGGACGCCGAGTACTTCATGATCGACAACTCGGAGGCGACGCAGGTCACCTTCGTCGGCCAGATCCGCAACATCAGCACGCAGACCACCAACGTCACCTACAAGCTCGACGACGGCACCGGCATCATCGAGGTCAAGGTGTGGATCGACGCCGAGGCCTTTGCCGACCCGGCGCACCCGGGCAATGAGAGGCCGAAGCCGGTGGAGCAGGGGTATGCGCGGTGCTGGGGCCGGCTGAAGGCGTTCAACAACAAGAGGCATGTGGGCGCCAACGTCATCCGGCCGATTCAGGATTTCAATGAGATACAATACCACTTGCTCGAGGCAACGGCGGTGCACTTGCACTTTACGCGCGGATCACCGGAGACGCTGCAGCAGAACAGCAAAGGCGGCGCAGCAAATGGCGTGGGCGGCCAAGCCAACGGGCACGCAGGCGGCGCGGGGGCGGCTGGCTACGATGGCGGGAACGATGGCGGCTCTGGGGTCAGGCCGCTGCCGGCGGGAGCGAGTCGAGCGGCGCGACAGGTGTATGCGACGATCAAGGACTCGCCGCAGACGCACGAGGGGCTGCACATGCAGGACATTGCGACGCGGAGCGGGATGGATGTCGGCGAGGTGTACAAGGGTGGGGACGAGCTGCAGAGTTTGGGCATGATTTATACGACTGTCGATGATCAGACGTGGGCGATTCTGGACGTCTAGCCAGCTCGCTAGCCGCGCGAGAGGAGTCCATTGCAGACGAGAGTGCGTGCTGCTGTTAGAGCGGTGGCGTAAGCACTGTGATGCGAGTGCATGCATTGGGTCGGCGTGTTGCAAGCATGCAAGGCGTCTAATGGCGTCAAGGACCGTCGTGTACTTCGAGAGGACCTGGTGACTTATAGCTGCTGAAGATGGGTCGCTTCATGTCCCATTGCGTACATCATCGTCAAAGCATCATCTCATCGTAGCCTCATCTCGTCGTAGCATTAGTGCTCAAAAATAACACGCACGCCGCAATAATCGCACACGCCACCACCGTGAAGACCTGCCCTTTCTCGTCAGCTCAACCATAGACACTGCGCACACCTCCCACCAAAACACCCTCTCCATCCATCGTAAGCCGCGAGACCGAACGCTGTAAGAAGATGGATATGGAGCGACTCACCACCTGCGTGCCCCACCCGGTCTGCACCAGCGCCTGGCGCCGACTATACCGACTGACCGTCTTGACGTAATTGCTCAGGCCCGACAACAAGCAGGCCATGCTCAGGAACCAGAAGATCAGGCCGAACGGCAGCGCGACCCGCTTCTCCAGCGCCGTGGGCGAGTGCTTGAGGTGGAAGGAGATGAGGATGGCGATGGCGACGACGGACATGTAGGTTGCGAGGCGCAGCCAGGAGAGGAAGGCTAGGGGACCAGACGAGGGATCTGATTAGCTTGGCTCGATTGGGGGGGCGGGGGGTTTGTTTTCGTCTTGTATATCCATGGGGTTGTTTTGGTGAATGCGGGCGGACGGACGGACGGACAGGCAGACGTACTTCGTTCAGCAGCGCAGTGGTCCCTCGCGTCGGAGTCGTTGTTGTCGAAGAGTAGCGGGGCGAAGAAGGGCCGTTCGATGAAGACGTGGCGGTCGTAATCATTGCGCCTGGGAAAGAAAGAAGCTGTATAAGCAGAACGAAGCCTCTCGCCACCATCTCAAACGTAAAAACTGGTAGGACAGCACTCACTGGTGCACGAGCACTGGTCTGGAGGGCACAGGGTTATAGAGAGGATTGTAGGGCTGATGCCAGAACTCGAGGTCGGCGTTCGAGGGTGTTCGGATGGGTGCGGTGGGCATGGTGGTGGTGGCGGGTATGAAGCAGAAGGCAAGAGCGTGTGTTGCTGCAGTACATACAATAGCTACGTCGAAGCCTAGTGGTGGGCGCGTTTAGATGAGGACTGTCGCAAGGTGATGGACTATAAAAGTGAAGTTTAGAGAATGCTATAGCAGCGGGGCGAAAGAGCCGGCATTGGATCGCTACCTCCTATCAGAGGGGAACAATGCAACAAGGTCAGATACCAATTGACTCTTGTCAGTCATTTCATGATTTTCTACACGACTGAAGGACGATGGAGAAGAGTAGTCACTAACGTCGTTGAATCGTACAAGTCTATCTGATTACCGGCCTACGCCTAGGCTACTGCTGCTAAACCCCCCCATGGTATCTTTTCGCTGCATCATAACACGCTATGACGCTCAAAGACGCCGCACGCTCGCTTTCAGCATAACTAATGAAAGTAACATTCCACCGTGGGCGCGAAACTCCCGCTCACCATCACGGCACCGCCAGCAATCAGTAGTACGGCACTTCCTGGTAGATCGGCGGGCGGCCGTCCTGCGCATCCCACACCACCTTGTTCTTCTCATCCAGGTAGGCCCCATCGTCGGTGATTGGGATGACCGGCGTGGTATCTCGGACCTCCTGTCTGCTAATGCCGACCGGGTCGCGTGGTACCCACAGCAGTGGAGTCTGGCTGGTGATGGCCGGGTTGAAGAAGGCGTTGTTCTCATCCTCTGGCGTGTAGATGATCGCGATATCCTTGGGCACCATGAGGCGCATGGTCGCGTAGTCCTGGTAGATGTCCGGGCGCAGCCACTTGGTGATGAAGTTTGGCTTCTTGTGCGACGCTGGCTGCAGTAGATTCTCCTTCTCGTGGTTGCCGTCTGCGTACTCGCCGTTCTCCGCGGCCAACAGACGGCGCTCTTCGGCATCGAGGGACTTTGGCAGGTAGTTTATCAGCGGCTCGAGCGCGGCGTTCAGGCTGACCTGGTACAGGGCCGTGAAGATCAACATGAGGATCATCATGATCAGAGGGCCGATGGCGCCAACACTGCTGCCGGTGGCGATGGCGAACAGACCGATGAGGCAGACCTCGGCCACGTAGAGGCCGACGAACACCTGCTGCAATGCACGCGGGTAAACGCGGCCTTTGGTGTCCACGTTGGCGTTCGACACGAACAACAAGTTGTAGCGGTAGGCAAAGTAGAAGAATGACAGGCCAATCGTAGCGAATCCCATGACGAGAGGGGCAATCGCTGCGTAGCAGATTGCGATGACGAACAAGTTGGTGTAGACCGGGAAGATCGTGCCCCAGCCGAGACCAGAGAGCGAGATCCAGCGCTTGTACATCTTGCGCGGCGTCTTGTCCAGCAGCTTGCCCAGCACCAAGAAGAGGACCAAGCCGACCAAGCCGAGAAGGATGCTCGAGACGATGCCCAGGCCCTGGAGGACGAAGTATGACAAGTAAAAGTTGCTCGCGAGTGGGAGCCGCTCGGCCAAGATGGTTGGCGCACTGGCCGGATTTTGGGCGATCTGTGAGCCAACAGACGACGCTGCTCCGCCCAGGGTAGCCACCAAGAAAACCTGGACGATCTGGAAGGCGAAGTAGGTGTTTTGAACGGTGAGCTCAACAGCGCTTCTGGTTGGGTCGCCACCGAGTTCCGCCATCTTGCGCAGTATGATTGGCAAGAGCGCCATCAGAACTGCAAGCGCTACGACTGGCAATAGACCGGTGACCACGCCCATGAGGACTGTCGGCAGAGGGTCAAAAATGTAGTGGAGCCAGCTGAATGCCGCAGAGCTTTCGAGGTAGTTGATGTTGGCGATGGAACCAACAGCCGCGACAGGGATAGACCAGAAAATGACCAAGGCGACGACGAAGGTCAGGGTAGCGATCTTGCGGACGACGCGCTCCCACCACTTGATGCGGAGGTTCTTCCAGATGACCTCGCCCGGGTTGATGCCGGCGAAACGAGGGGCCATGTGCAGTGCCTGATGGTGAGCGAGACTTTGATACGCAGCTTGAGCCTCGGATAAGGTTGCGAACTCGACGAAGACAGAGTTGAGCTTCTTGCAGTCGCCAGCCTTGTGCTGAGCTTGCAACCTGTCGACCTCTGGGATAAGCTTCCTGAGTTCGCCGCGGCACCAGTCGATCGTGTCGACCTTCTTGCCAATGAGGAACTTGAGGCGATGCGTAGGACGCTGCTTCGGCTTGAGGTAGCGAGCTGCAATAGAGCCGGACCCTTCGCCAATGGCAGCTTCCTCGGAGTTTGACCGGTGGCCCTTCTTCTCATCCTTGACACGCGCGCCGTTTGCGGTGACAATGAGCTTCGTCTCGGCGCCCTCGAGCTTCATAGCAGCCGTATCACGCTGCTCGACCTTGTCCTCGAGATCCTTGGTGTCACTAGCAAACCAAACCCTCCGCACCTGATCACCTAGCATCCTGCGCAGCTTCGTCTCGGTCATATACTCTTCCGGCACCGAGGTAAATAGCACCGTGCGAGAGGAGAGGCGGCTGGCGTAGAGCGGTGACATGAGGTAAGCTTGGCGAAGGTTGATGTAAAAGATGCTCTCGCGGGTGATCATGTAGATGACGAAGGTGAAAAATATGCAGGCACAGCCGGCGTGGGCGAAGTACTTCCACTTGTTCGAGACGTTTGCCATTGTGAGGACGTCCAGCTGTGAGTGACCTGCACCCCCGGTGATGTTGATGGGGAAGAGCACCGGCCAGGTTATCAAGCAGCCGATAAAGCAGCACACGACGGAGATCTTCAGGAAGCGAAGGAACAGATAGCCGTCGAGCGAGTGGTGGTTGAGCACGTACGTGTCCGGGATCTTGAGGAAGTCGCCAAACCAGCCGAACATGCTATCGGACATTTTCGGCGAGCGCTGCTCCGGACGCAAGCTTCCCAGGAAGGTCCTCGGCATGTAGTTGCGCTTGAAGCGACGTCGGAAAATGAGGAACAGGATGCCATAGATCAATGCGTATAACGCGACAGGGGCGAGCGTCGAGATCACGGATGATGCCGAGTTGGATGATTTGGTTGCTGAGCCGATGTTCGAGTCACCACTCGAACTCTGTTGTATCGAATCAGTAACCTGCAAGGCTGCGCTCTGAAATGCCATTGAGTACGTACAACTCTCTTCGATAGCCGCGAGGCCATCTCGGCCACTGTCGCCGTAGCCATGATGGGCACGCGCCTCCGCGCGAGGTAATCGTTGAAATGTGACGCGTAGTGTATTCTGTTGTGGTCGTTGCTCTTGATTGATGCACTGTATCTGTTGGATTCCTGGAGTACTGCTCGTGTCGATGCGAAGGAGTTGATGAGAGGTTTCGTTTCTGTTCTCGCAGGAACGGCAAGGGAGATAGCGTCTAAACAGAGCGTCGCGCGCCTTGCCCCTTTAGCACCGAAGATCTGCGGTGACGTAGCTTAGAGCCTGCACAAGCGCCTTCCTCCCGCCTCTGATTTCTCGGGACGCGAATTTGGCCCGTGAGTGACGAAGAAGGCTGGAGCGTTTGGTGGTCTGACCGTCTGACCGTCTGGCGGCCTTAACCGTTATAACGACTGCTCGATATTTACAATTCTACAGGAGCTATGCCTGGCTATATGTGTAGGATATGATGCTCGGCATTGAGGAATGCAGCACCGCGGAGTTGACAATTCTTCATGGGAAAGCAACAAGTCCACGCGACACGACAAAGCGCAGCACAAACGCAGCTGAAAGCCTGAAACGGTGAAACCACAAGCCAAGCGTTCCAGGTTCTCCAGATGGACGGGAACCACCGAACGCTTGTCGGCCCAGCCACACGTGAGAACCACAGCCACAGTGTTTTCGACAGAAAACCTGACAGGCGGTTTCACGGCGCAGTGCGCACGGCTACCAATTCCGGGCTACGGTGGCTCCTCGGGAGCGGCGGCAGGGATGTGAGATTGGCTGGTCTGGACCGTGGCGCGTCGTAGTTTGCGCACATGCGATCATGCAAAGCATCTTGACGGCTGCACAACTACCACAAGGTGCAATGGTCTTGTGGGGGTGCACGTAGCCACTGTGAGCACTCAGTATTGAGGAGAGGATGAATCTCGTGACGCTGTGCATGTTGGTGGTTATGTGACCCGGAAAGCACTTTCACATCATTTCCATGTGAGCGTGTGATAGCTGGACAGACACCCTTAGGAGCTCAATTCAGATGAACAGCTAGATTGATCGAACAGATAGCAACAAAACATGCTGATGACTGCGTGTCGCCCTTCACTGCTCACGACGTCCAGCCACCGTCAACAACCTTACTAACCCTGCCGAGCATACTGTCGCCGCCGAGAACAGGTCCAAATTGCTGTACGCGCTGCCTGGCTGACATGCGCGCAAAAGCAGGAAGACCGTAGCAAGAGCCTTGCTTGCTCTGCAGCGTGGACGAGCTCTCAATCTCCTGCACGCTTTCCGGTTGTTTGAGCTTGCCGAGGATGACTTGAGCAGCAAATGCGTTCATGCCAGCTCTACGCAGGAAGCGCTCCCACAGCGTCTCTTCTGGCAGTAACTTGGTCTCGTCGCTGGAGACGCAGTGCGATGCGATAGTAGCAGCAATCCACTTCACCAGCTCGTCTTCTCCGCCTGGCACATAGCTCACTTCTATATCCGCATCCAGCTGGGCAGCAGAGCCCATCAGCTCAGATAGCGCATCGCAATCACGCTCATCGAGTGGTTGAACTTGCATCAAAACGTCTGGCATAATCTGCCGCCCTTCGCTCACGAGCACGACAAGCTTCTCGTAGCGAACCGAGACCGTGGCGATGCGCTCCCGGATGCCGAAGAAAGA
The DNA here is from genome assembly GCA_035135055.1 of Oleoguttula mirabilis. Lineage (NCBI taxonomy): Eukaryota > Fungi > Ascomycota > Dothideomycetes > Mycosphaerellales > Teratosphaeriaceae > Oleoguttula > Oleoguttula mirabilis. Next base: position 373,406 of record JAVFHQ010000025.1, on the reverse strand, counting down.
GGTCTGTCCCGGCAGTGGCTTTTGCTTGAGCTTCTGAAGCGTTGTAACGAGGAGGCCGGCCGACGGTGATAACGTGACATCCGCTTCCGCGCTCTCGCCTTGCTTTGCGGCCTTCCTTTCAGTACGGGTTGCGTCTGGAACGCTGTCCCGTTCAACCAAGTCCAGGTTGCGTAGAAGTGCACCCAGTTGACGAACGAGCGGGCGGTTGGCCAGGAATGGAGTTGACACCACAACTTGAATAGCTCGCTCGGGAGACCGAAGCGTCGGTGCTGGCAGGCTACGGATATCGCTGGCTTTTGGCTCAGTGAATCTCGGCGGTGGAGACTGCATGAGTTCTGCAGGAGCAACGGGCTGCAGAGCTCGCGCAGCCTGCTGAGGAGAGACGAACACTGGTTTGGTGACCGCGCCTTGTAGCTGCAGGTAGCTTGCCATGGCACCGCCTCTGAACAGATCGCTAGGTCTGGAGGGTTTCAAGCCAGCCATGGTCGCCCGTGGTCTCTGGGCTTCGTGAGTGATGACTGGCAAGCCGGAGTCGACAATCTGCGCATCGGTCTCTGTCTCGCTGGCCTTGTCGAGCTCCAGCTTGCGACGTTGAAGCAATGCCTGCATGTCAAGTCTCCCGGATTGTGCCCCTAGTATCTGCGGCCGCGTCGGCTCACTCGGCGCCACGGTCTCATGCTGCTTGACGTAACTCAACGATGGTACAGTAACAGAGTGAGCAGCCGCCGCTTCTGTCTCTGGGAAGTCATCTTCATCGTCATACTCCGCGGCTTCGAGCTCCTCATCGTCACTTTCATGAGCGTCGAGTAACCGCAGGCCTTCAGTCTTCGAGATGAGGCTGTGCACATCGACGTTATGATCGTATGCCAGCTGCGCCATATACCTTGCCGAAGATTGATCGTCATCAATGTCCTCATCAGTATTGATCCTTCCGAGTCTGGCAGGGAACGGGCTCCATGCGAGCACTCGCTCGAGCTTCGACAGTCCACTCCAGCTCGTCTCATTCCTCAGAAGATCTCGCTTTGTGCATGACATCAGCGCTCTTTGGGCGTTGAGGTCTGAGGCGGTGCCGCTGGTGCGAATGTATAGCTGCCAGGGCGGTGGAGGCGCATATTTCCTGATTTGGGGAACCTTCACACGCATAGTCGTGTCGACCTCCACAAGCTGCTCATTCTCCGTTTGCTCGCGTGCAGACTCCGCGAAGGGTATGATGACGCTGTTGGTGAATGCGTCCTGGTTCTGCTTGGCGACATTGGGGTCCATGATGGACAAATCGGAATCCGGCTGCGGTATCAGCATACTTACCTCGACCGGAAAAGGCACCGTTCTGGCCCTCTTCGCAGGCAACTCGACGCATTGCGCGGGCAGCAATGGCACATCTACCCGCAGATCTTCCACCCTCTTACGCCTGAGCGGCGAGGACGAGCTATCGGTCGGAGTCTTGAGCCCACTGTAGAGCGCAGCTGGGTCGATGACAAGGGTGCCGGCTGCTCGTTTATTGGACTTCGACTGCGCGGTCGCAGCAGCAACGTCGTCCATCGCCAGGATGTGGCGGTCGATTTCGGCGGCGTCTTTCGCAATGAGATCTTCTGGCGTAGATGCAAGCTCGATGTTCTGCATATCGTCGGGCAGCATCGCTGGACTGAAGGGAGGTGAAAGTGGCATCAGTGGTGGCGTCCGTGGCCTTGGCCGCGGTGCCTACTTCACATTAGTTGTTGACGACCGTATCGCAAAGTGGAAGCTGCTGACCACATCGCTCTCGACAAGCGCGTGTATCATTTCGCTATTGCTGAGAGCTGTAGGGTTGGCAATGTCCCGCAAGTAACATATGACGTTCCTGCCAACCTCCAACTTCTCCAAAGCGACCAGCTGATCCTTCTGAGCAAGTAGCTCCAGCTCGCTAGGTGCCCATTGGAAGCTTTCTCCCTTGTCCACGTTAAGCGGGAATGGCTTGACACCTTGTGCAGATATGCTGACTTCGTTTCTACGCTTGAGCCGCTGTAACTCAAGCTCAGGATCACAAAGTAGTAGAGGCTCTGGCAGCTTAAGGTCGCTAAAGGTGACATGTGCGTCTTGTAGCTCGACTGGGTAGCTATCGTCTCTGCCCAACGCGAGGACAGAAGCAAGGAAGCCAGCTGACTCTTTGTCAACATTCCATTTCTCGTACGTGTGGGCACCATTGAGTGCTCCCAGAGCCACAAGTAAAGCTATGCTTTGTACTCCAGGCGGGTCCGCAATGTCGGCTGTAAGTGTCTCTGGTGGCGTGGGCAAGCAGGCTGACTCCCACGGATCTTCCGTGAAGTAATTCTGGCAAAGACCGAGAGCTCGAGCTTCATCGAGCAAAGACATCGGATGGTCATCTTCCTGGAGATCGCCACCTCGGAGAGCGTGATTGTAATCATCCTCAGTGTCTGCTCCCATGGCTGGATCGCCGCTTGGATCAACGGCCTCGACATCATCCGTGCATCGCTCCGTGAATTCAGTCTCGGTCGAGCTTAGGGAGTGCACGTCACTGGGAGCCAGATGTGAGTGCGTCATGCCGCTGGTGAGGATGTGCGCCACCTCTACCATATCCTCGTCGTATTGTTCCGTATGCCCAGGTATAGCCTCGCTCACACCAGAGGGCAGACTATCGCCTGCATCTTCGGCCTGCAGTTGCCGCTCGATTGACTGAACGGAAGCCATCGATCGCTATCTTCTCAGATGATGAAGCGGAACAACATGTGCTGACCAGCATGTAACGGTGACGCTTGTAGGGGTCTACGGAGATGGAAGTCGCGTGCGAGATGAAGTGAGGTTGAAAGAAGGTCTATAGCGAGCTCCCGCAGCGCCGGTCGTCACTTCCCTACATGAACGACATCCACCATCGACATGCGCGTCGCTGTGGAGTCTGAGAGAAGGCTGACGGTCAGAACCGCAGGGCGCATATTCTTTTACCGCTGCTCGCAAAGGGTATGCATTGTAGGTCTCACACTCACACTCTGCCGAAATCCATGAACACCTCCAATCAAAGCGACGAACAATGCGTGTCATTTCGTAGCGTAGGGACAAGTCGCGGTACACTCATAGGCGCAGGACCTCAAGCAGGAGCACAGGGGCGCCACTACGGACTGGGACGTCTCCGGTCTATGAGCTCCATCGACGGATTCCTGAGCAAGAGGCCGGTTAGGAGCTGGCAATCTACAGTAGTAGTACAGTGTGAGGACGGACTGCACATGTCATACCAGAGCATCCTCAAGGGTCAAGGTAGGAGTAATGAGGATATTGGAGTACTGCGGCTGAAACTCGAGGAACAGAAAAGAGTGGCAAAGGGTGACGGTGTTAGCACGTGCCTTTTGCGGGACACGCCCGACGCTAACCCCTTTGCTCGCGTGCTTGGATATTTTGCGAGCACCACCCATCTCGACGTCTGGTCCATCCCTCTTCTGTCCGACTTGTGCTGCTTTCGCTTTCTGTGCTGAAAAGGCGGGATTTGGCGGCTGCTGCACCGCATTACGCTCCTTGCAATGCTCGTTCGATCTGCTGGACGGAGACAACAGCGTCAGACCTCCCAGTTACTCGCCGCCTCCTTTGCGCAACTTGCTCTACCATGGCTTGCTCCTGCGCAACTCCGGTGGAGTGCATCGCAGGCAGCTCTCGCCGCAGACTCTCCGTCTCGACCGAGACGAGACAGCCAGTCCAAGTCGCGACAAGCGAAAGTGCATGCTCGACATCTCGCCACCGCGGCCGACCAGTACGCGACATCTCACGCTGCGCCATTTCCTCCGCCCGGATATAGCATCGGATACCGCAACAATGCAGACAAGAACGTGCCGTGGGACTTTGCACGGAAGTCTCAGGCGTCGCAAGATGCGCAGCCGAGCTTCTCGACGCTCCGACCCTACGAGGACCCTATCATCTTGAATACAACGCTGCAGAACCCGGAGCAGCTCATCAAAGTTCAGCATGGCGTGCACGGGACCACCATGGAGTTGTTGCAACACCTCCATACTAGCCTTCGGGTTGGCCGCTTCAACCGCGCGGAAGCGATCATTCAGCGCTTGGCCGAAGCGTCTCCGCCAACATCGCCAGAGGTGTTGCATGCGCATACCGCATACTTGGCAGAACATCTGAGGATGCTTGCTTCTCACGGGAAAGACTCGGAACAGGCGCAAGAAACAATGAAGGCCATGCAGAGATGGTTCGAGGTCGAGGTGAGGAATAAGGGCGTGCAGCCAGATGCTAGAATACTTGTGATCATGATTCGGGCTGCGATCAGGTCGCTGGATGGAAAGCAGCGCGATCGCTCGATTCGCAGATACGCGGATGGGGCAGAAAGCATTGGCGCGGAGACTCATGAGGAAGTGCTTTATTCAGAAGATTATGACGATAACGAGTTTACAATCCTCGGCCGAGCGACATCGGAGCTGTATGAGGAGGAGGAGGGCACGGGGACGATGGACGATACTGCGCCGCCGCAGCCGTCCGTTGAAGCAGCACCGAACTACACCCCCCGCTGGGACACCCTTGAGCTGGCTGACCTCCCGGAAGTGTTAGCAACCCAGCAGAAAGGCGGCGGTCTGTCGCGGGTCAAGCAAGCGATGCGGCCGTATATCAACCTTCCTCGTCTACCCGCCGACGCACCTATCGAAGCGCAGCGCGAGCGCGCATTTGAGCGGCAACGTTTGGTGGAAGAAACATCTGTAGACATTGCGGTTGACAAGTGGCGGGAGGCGGACGAAGACCTGCGGAAACTTGGCATCAACACTGCCATGCAGACGAGACCAATATCTGCCTTAATGTGGCAGTGGTACCAATCCCTACTACCCACACTTCAAAAGGAGCTGGCTGAGGTGAAGAAAGTATTGGGCGACAGTGTTAAACGGCCGGACGATGACCGGTACCATTACGGTCCGCTACTGGAGTCGATTGCCATAGAGAAGTTTGCAGCAAACACGATTCTTTGGGTCATGAGCAGGATGGCCAGAGGCAAGGATTGGGGCTCGCAAAGCTACGAATTCGAGATGAAGCTCAACAACCTCACTGTTGGCTTGGCTAAGCAACTCGAAGCAGAGTGCTCTGCAGAGGCGTCCAAGGTGAAGCTAAAGGGAAAGCACTTGAGGTCAAAGGACTTTACCCGAACTAGGAAAGCGCTGCTCAAGAACGCCAGGCAGAAAGGTTCGAGGCCTCTTTCCAACGAAGACAGGGCTAGGATTTTGGGCACCGACCTCGTCAGTGAGATTACGTGGCCGCTGGCGCAGAAAACGAAACTTGCCGCGATGCTCATTCAAAAACTCATCGAGAGCGCGCATCTACCTGTGACGCGTGAACACCCGCGCACGAAGGAGAAAGTCACGCAGATGCAACCAGCCTTCCTTCACCGCGCCAAATATGTGCTCGGTAAGAAGCTAGGTGTTGTCATGCCGAATCCTGCCTTGACCGAGAAGCTTGAAAGCGAGCCTTTGGGCAGCTTGATCGCAAAGCGCATGCCGATGATCGTTGAGCCGAAACCCTGGACCGGGTGGAACAGCGGTGGTTACTTGCACTACCCTAACCCCATCCTGCGCCTGGGCAACGGCGACAAGAGTGGCAAAGACTACTTTCTGGCCGCAGACAGTCAGGGCGATATGGGACAAGTGTATGCCGGCCTTACTGCTTTGAGCAAGGTGCCGTGGAAAGTACACCCCGATGTATTCAAAGTACAACTCGAGGCATGGAACTCAGGCGAGCCGATTGGCAACTTCGCGCCAATGAACCCGCAGTTCGATATTCCACCGGAACCAGAAGCGAGCTCGGACCCAAGCCCGAGACGACAGTGGCTGCTAAAGCTGCGCGAAATCGAGAACAAGCGAGCTGGCCTACACTCCAAACGCTGCTTCCAGAATTTCCAAACCGAGATCGCGCGCGCAGTGGTTAACGAGACGCTCTACTTCCCACATAGCATGGATTTCCGTGGAAGAGCTTACCCAATCCCGCCGTACTTGAACCACATGGGTGCCGACAACGTCCGAGGCTTGCTTGTGTTTGCTGAGGGGAAGGAGCTTGGTGAGACAGGCCTTCGGTGGCTGAAGATCCACCTAGCGACCGCTGCTGGCTTCGACAAGGCGAGTCTGGACGAACGCGTACAGTACACCGACAACCATCTTGACGACATATACGACTCTGTGCGCAACCCGCTCGGCGGCCGAAAATGGTGGCTACAAGCCGAAGACGCTTGGCAAACGCTGGCTGCGTGCTTCGAGATCACAGCGGCCTTGGATTCGCCCGACCCGACCAAGTTTCTCTCGACAATACCAGTTCAACAGGACGGCACTTGCAACGGACTACAACATTACGCCGCTCTCGGCGGTGATATGGTTGGCGCGAAGCAAGTGAATCTGGAGCCTGGCGACCGACCGGTCGATGTTTACACGGCGGTCGCTGAGGCAGTCAAGGATGAGGTACGCAAGGACTCCGAGCAAGGTAATCCTGTTGCACAGAAGCTGCACGGGCACATCACAAGGAAATGCGTCAAGCAACCTGTCATGACGAACGTGTACGGCGTCACGTTCTACGGCGCAAAGGAGCAGGTGCACAAACAGCTCGAAATACTCTTTCCGAATGTGAGCGACATCGGCGACTCTGACAACATAACCTTGTCTATGATGTCTCACTACGTCGCGACGAAGATCTTCAAGTCGTTGGGATCGATGTTCACCGGCGCACAGGCCATACAGCATTGGCTCGGCCAGTGCGCAGACCGTATCGCGACCTGCCTCACACCCGAGCAGATCAGACAGCTAACATCGGCGAAGAGTGAGTCCGAAACACAGGGCAAGTCGAAGCCTGGACCGAAGAGCAGAAAGAAGAAGATGAACGCGGAGGAGGCTGACGGGGTGGTGTCCAGTCATGGAAGTGGCTATTCTGATCGGGTCGCACTCGACTCAGCGAAGCCGCTGTTCAAGTCGACCGTGGTGTGGACTACTCCGCTCCGTTTGCCAGTCGTGCAGCCATACAGGAAAAGCAAATCCGCGGAGGTCAAAACCAACTTACAATCTCTGCACCTGCAGGAACCACAAGTATGGGACCCGGTCAGCAAGCGGAAGCAACTGCAGGCATTCCCGCCAAATTTTATCCACTCTCTGGATGCGACGCATATGTTACTCAGTGCGTTGAGGTGCAATGAGCTCGGCATGACTTTCGCTAGTATCCACGACTCTTTCTGGACCCACGCTTGCGATGTCGATCAGCTCAGTATCGTCCTGCGCGATGCTTTTGTGGAAATGCATAGCGAAGACATCATCGGCAGGCTTCGTGAGGAGTTCCTGATGAGGTACAAGGGGTGCATGTACCTTGCCACTGTTGTCGCGACAAGCCCGGTGGGCGAGAGGATTACGAAGCACAGGCAACTGGTCAAAGACACGACGACTGGACGGTCTGGTGAGCTCGCCGTTGAGGCTGAGCGGATGCGCTTGTTGAACAGCGAAGATGCGGAGGAGAAGAAGAAGGGCGAGGCCATGGTCACCCCGGGCAGCATCTGGGCGTCAGAAGGCGACGACTCGGCCTTCGTCGCGCCTGTGGAGATGAACGGCCAGGCGCTTGGCGACATGCCGGAGAGCGAACTCGAAGCGACAAACACGGACGCCGATGACATATCGGACCCCGCTGCTGCCGCACAATCGCCGGAGGGTATCGTCGGGGGGAGTGTGTTGGACATGGACACTGAAGCCCTTGCCGACACAGGGTCCGCTATGGGCGAGCCGGAAGGAGATGTCGAGATTTCATCCTCTGCGAAGGCGAAACTCTTCAAGACGAAGAGGAAGACGAAGAGGTATGCGCGGAAGATCTATGTCTGGCTGCCGATGACGTTCCCCGAGGTGCCTGCGAAGGGAGACTTTGACGTCAGGAGGCTGCGGGCGAGCAAGTACTTCTTCCACTGACAGGGAACTGCTCTCCGCTGTGTAATCGTATCTGTAAATGTATGGAGGGTTGATTGGCGTTTAGATGGAGGGAGGACATAGCGATGGAGTGTGGGCGTTGTCGATTACTCGTCATTGGATAGTATTGTTGGGAGGGCTGACTGTAGGCCTTCCAGTCCTTTGCCAAAAAGAAAAAGCTGCACCATGGTTCCATCAGACTATGTGCGACGCTTCAAGACGAGCTTCCGTTCTTCAACTTCCCCTTCTCCCTCGTCTACTTGCTCTGTCAGTTGAGCAGACTAGAAACCGCAAAGCAGCTGCTTTCCAGCACAAGCCTGAACGTAGCTTGGAGGTGTATGGACCGGCGGTTGTCCTGGAAATGGCGAGCATGCTTACATGGAGGCTCAGAACTGCGGTTGCGGTTTGTTGTGCCTTCGGCCATGGCCCATCTGGCATGTATGAATATGCATGAAGGTATACGGGTCTTGTCACGACGGGTGATGACTTTAGCATACCCGCAGCTCGTACCCGCTGTGGCGCCTTACAAATTTTGTAGGAAGGAAGCCACACCCGCGACCGGGCACGCTAGACCACGCCACGGCCCACTTGGCAGGAGGATCGTCGATCGTACACCCGATGTGTACTAAAGCTATACACACGCTTCTGGTACTTGGTACCGGCAGTTACGCCAGTACCAGTACTGAGTAAGCATACATCGTCCAAGCCTCCAAGCCACCAAGCTTCCACGGACTCTCCATGTTCAATCGTGGTTGCCCGCACTGCCAACAATGTTATCGGAGCGAAGTGCTGTTTCCAGCTCCGCCCGACGGGCCGCACAGTTCATAATAATGATGCGTTTCGAACCGCTGAAACAATCGCCTCGCATGTGATCTGGCCAGGCCTAAAGTGTTCGCATATCATGTCGCTTGCGGCGGATCCCGTCTTGGGTCCACTGTACAAGGATTTGCAAGACGCCAAGGCCCAAAGAGCCGAGGTCCGGAACTTCGGACGCAGAGGGGAACGTAGGCTAGCGTTGTGGATTATTGGGTGTCGGGACGGTCGGGCACTGTTTCACTAACCCGAGGGCCCGAGTTCCAGGCTTCCAGCGTGCTGGGTGCGCACTGCGAACTTTGAAGAGTGGCGGCTAGTGGTGAACTTCTGGGTGCTAATAGTCTGTAGATTTGCCGAGTTGCCAAATTGCTGCCCGGCTTCTTTGCTTTATGCATGTGCATTTCTTGCTCCCTTACCATACTCCACCTGCAGGAGCGGGTTCAGCGAGGCGGTCGGCCCGGTAGAGCTAGGAAAGAGAAGAGAGCCAGCGCACGGGATGGCAAGGGTCAGTCATTGACATTGACCTTTACACCGGGCCCTGCACCAAGGGATCTGTCTGGAGCTCTCCATATACACTTGACAATTATTTCTCAGAGCTTTGTATATCCTGCCATCCGCTTTGCTCGCCCACAGCGGCTGGCGAGATGGAACGACGTGGGAGCTTGGGGCGGGCATTGGAGAAGCTGAAGACGGCGATGCGACGTAGGAGCAGCAAGGGCGTCCCTACAATGGCCAGTACTACGGCGGCACAGCAGTCACCTGGTGCTGCGAACGGAGCAGAAGCCACGGCCTCCGGACCCTCAGCGGATATCGAGCCTACAGCGGCTGCCAACCCCTCCGACGCACGACCAAGCACACCGAGCGATCCGACGCCGCTTGTCGCAGATGACGGCACCGCAGTCGAGGCAGATGACGCCGACGAACCTTTGCTGCCAATGTTATCCAGTCGTGTCGGCATAAGCGAAGACAAAGCGCGGATGCTTTTCGAGAAGTACGGGCTCGCCTATCAGCCGCGTCGAAGGTCCAGCGAGCAAGAACCGCCTAGCAAATTGCGGCGAGTAGAGAAGGCGGTGCGCATTAGGGTACATTGGGAATGTCACCAGTGTCGGAGCCACTTCGCCAGGGACCGGACCTGCGTATCATGTGGCCATGGCCGTTGTACAGAGTGTACGAGGGCTCCAGCGAAGAGGGTCAGGGAGCTTGTCGAGACCACTAAGCAGGCAAAGGCGCAGGAGGAGCAAGAAGAACAGCAGCAAAGTACACAAGATGGGAAAGGTGCAGCGATAGTCGACGCTCATGTCAAGTCCACGGCAACAAATGTCCCGGAAATGCCACCCAGCGAGCCGTTGGAAAAGGATACCGATACCGACGCGGACGAAGTCGCAATTGAACGCTACAAGATGGTCATGCAAACACGTCCGCGAAATGGTGAAGACCTCATAATGCGACCCAAGACACAAATCATACGACGCTCATGTCACCAATGCGAAACGCCATTCCTGCCCGCTAGCAGAACGGAGTGCGAACATTGCCAGCACACGCGGTGTACGCTCTGTCCTCGTTATCCCTCCAAGGGCGAGAAGTGGCCTATGGGCTCACCGGGAGACGAGAAGGCGCCAGAGGAGGACCCTCGCTGGATACGCGCCGTCCAGCGCGTGTACAAAGTCAGTACTTGTAGGCTTCACCCCTTGTGTGGGACACTAGCTGACTTTACCCTTCTGTATGGTAGAAGCCGCGGCAACGCATTCGCTATACTTGCGACCGATGTGCGACCGCCTTTACTGTCTCGGACCGCTGTATGCAGTGTGCACATGTGCGGTGCAGGGATTGCGTAAGGGATCCGTAAGCACTTCACCTTCTTCTATACGATCAACAAGGGTGGCTGACGCGACAATAGGCCCAAACGAACCATGACCATACACGATCCAGCCATCGTCCAAGCTGTCGCGGACAGACTTGCCGGCTATCGCATGCCTGAACAACTGGCTGCTATTGCTGTTTCATGATACCAATTTGTTTCTTCGTCACATTCTGCACGCTGCGCTTTACGACGGAGGGCTGTTATTTCGGGTTCGTCACACGAAAGTTGTTTGCTTGAAACGGAGGTCGTCTCTCTGATGTGAAGGTTGGAGTAATTGCTGCTCAACGTAGTGGGCACAGGTCCATCTGCGCGTCCTGGTAGAATTCGACGGTATCATCGTCACTCCTCTCCTCTCGGCCGTCAGCAACATTCACATCGTACATAAGGTTCCCACCGTCGTATGCAAAGTCCCTTTTGACAACTCGGCGTGCCACATAGCACCACTCCCGAGCTATCGCTCCGCCACTCGTAGAATTTCTGCAACGGGCGAGCGCCGGGAGACCCGGAGTCCCAGAAGCTGTGGCCGCCGCACTGCAGGATTCTGAGACTGCAACAGCCTCGAGAAGTCGAGAGCACCGGGCGTAGGCTAGCCACACCCACTCCACTTCTTGCTTCTTGCGCGCAAGTCAGGTTGTTCTTGCCGGATTTCGGTGTCTGACGTCCTGCGGCCGTCTCAGCGTGGCGTGCTGGCATCACTGTCCCCATGATCTCTTGGGGAGCTCCGGTAGAAAGACCGCCGCGGCGGGTCCATGAACATCACACATATTTGCAATGCCGCTTTTGCGTAGTAGGTACCTGCTCGACACGTGCACGGTGCACGAGGGAGGTCTGGCGCCGGGCGGGGTGCCCCATCGGTGGGTGGGACCGGTGGGTGCCACATTATAGAGTCTAGTATGGATCGGTCCGCATCGCGGCCCCAGCCCGTTGAAGCCTACTTTAGGTTGGGTTGGAAACGTGTTGCGTTGCATACTGCATCATCAATCAACCATCATGACGCAGCACTACGCCTCATTTCACCAACAACAAAGCGGTCGATAAATTTGGCAAGAGTAGCAATCAGAAAACTCGTGCTCTCAACAATCTGGCCCAAGTGTTCCCACGTTCACCTGTCCACACGCCCGAGCCTACACCAAGCAGCCTTCGACATGCCTTCGAAGGTGTCACGCCGCGAGGCCATCAGAGGCACAGAGATACCCACATTGCCTCTCTTGGCATGCAAAGGGTACCTCTGCTTTCGTTGTCTTGAACATAGCGTGGACCTTGTGCCATGCGCATTCTGCGGATATGCCAAATACTGTTCTGTAGAGTGCCAGATCGCGGACTTCCATATCGCGCATCAACATCACTGCAAAGCTTTCCAGCGAGCCAACGCTACCGAGCAAGTGTCTAGCGAAGGAATCACCTGGGCCGAATACAAGAGCGCTCTGGTAAGGCATGCACCCCTGAGCCCGCATCCGCGCATAGCAGGCCCGCCTTTTTGAACTGACCCTATGCTTTGGCCGAAGTGACTTGGCCTACTCGAGGCTTCCCAATGCTTGCATCAATCGAGCGCTGACATTCACCAGCACAGCAAGGCACTCGTGGCAAAGAGCACCACGGCCGATGAGCAACTAGGAGACCTGGTGCAAGCCGTGATCGGTCAGCCATACTGTTCGACCTGCCACCGGAGCAGACTGCAGCTTGGCTCTCTTGTCAAATTGGAGCCATGCCAGACATGTCGCCTGGTCTCGACGTGCACTGACTGCAGATCGAAACACACTCCTGAAGAATGCCAGTACTACTCGCTGGTAGGGGAGCTGGAAATTTACAAGCTATCCCACTTCGAAGCGCACAATACCACTTCAGCAGCGGTAACGCCGACCAAAGCGAAGTTCTCCGACTCCGCGCCTTCGCTCTCATCTCTGGACGGATGGTTGGAGTATTACCACCGAATCTCCGACAAACGCAATATTTCTTCCTACATCGCCGCGGACTTCAGCTTCGATGTGACTGATGACGATGTGGACGAGAGCGCGGCTCGGAAGCGGTGGCGGCACTTGCTACTCGCAACAGACAGCCTGACCATGCCCTTGACAATACTAGCAGCCCTGGAAGACGCAGTACCTGGTCTGCCGAGTATAGCCACCCTAACATTGCATATCGTGGGTGCTGCTGGCAAAGAGTTCCGAAGGCTCAAGCTCTTTGAAGAGATCTTACATCTGTTGCCAACAGTCGAGCACCTGAGAGTGGTACTCGTTGGACCAGAATCACCAGGCTCAAGCGCTGGGCAGACCGGCGACTACGAGCAAGACATCGAGCTGGACTGTTGCTCTACGTGCACAGCCAATGGCCGGCGCAGGACCGTCACTTCTTTCCAAGGAGGCTACCACGAGTATGCAGCAAAACCAGCGTACACCAAGCCTGACCTTGCCGTTCTCTTACATAGTGGCCGGTCGCAGGCTCACGTGAAAGAATGGGAACCTAGCACTCGCTTCCTCGTTGATTCTGGAACAAGGACGCTTTGTACAACCTACACTGAGCGGGAGGCTCGAGAGGAGACTGCCGAACTCGACGAATTAGATGCGCGGTTCATGGTCCGTCCTGAAGTGAACAAGTGGAGAGGTCTTGCACCGCTGCCTGAGCTCCTCGACGGCCCGGAGCATGGCGCATACTACAACAACTATTACCGGTACATCTTCCAAGGGAAAGCGCTTTGATGGGCTCATGGCAGCTGGTGCAGGGCACGAGGAGGTCGGGCACTGCATTGAGATGGCGCTGAGAATGGCTAGATCCACTGTTTCTGCTCACGTCTGGCTGGGGTTCGTCGACGTTTGATCGCAGCTGGTATTCTCTGGATCAAAAGCCTTTTGCAGCAGCCAGAGGTGCTCATGGCCTCGCTGAGCTCCTCGTTGGCATTGTCAAGCACAGCTTGAACGGTACTCGTATGAGAGAGGTATCTTTGGAGACTGCTATGAGGCAGAGTAGCGAGCCGAGGGTATCCTGCCAATGAGCAGACTCTCATGCGGGGACTGTTCTCACTTAGCCACCTTCATGAGAAGTCCGAGTTTCACCCTATTCAAGGCTGCTAGTCGGGCATAGATGATTTCAGGGTACCAAGGGTCGATACCAGTGCCTGATGTTAGGCTCTTTGTGCGGAGATGGTTGAAGGTCAGCCACCTCCGTAATCCATGATTAAAAAAAGACATATTAGATAGTGCACGTCAGCATTCCTTGCGAAATGTAAACCGACCTCATGCTTTCTATAGAAAAGCCGAAAAGTCACTTTAAGGGTACAAAGGCGAACATCGAGCCGTTGGGCATGGAGATAGTTCGTTATCGGCCGTTCTCGTAGATTGATCTGTATTGGTTTTGTTGCTAAGTAGGTACCTTATGCGTTGCACCTGAGGTCCTGAGCTACATACTCCTCCACCATAATTCGGAGGCAGGTCCGCTCACGTGCCTTCAAGGCTGTAAAGTTGGCGCACGTATGCACGTGTAACGGCCGCTAGTGCCATTCATCCACGTGTTACTGAAAACGACGAAGAGCGATGACAACGAAATCTCGGGAAGAATAGACAGCCTTCTGGGTTCTAACTTCTGGCGACACGATCTCCATTACTCCAGTACGATTGCAACGTGAATCGCCGGAACAGGGTATCTCTCCGTGAATGCGCGGCCCCAGTGTTCTGAGCCTATGAGGTACACACGTTGGCGGTTTACCGCATTGCAACTGAACTCTACTGGCGAATGATCGACCGCAACGGTGCAACTGCACAGCACCAACGTGCGCACCCATTATTACCCGCACAACAAGTGGAATGGCGTTCAGCACCACGACGCGCTCTTTGTTGTCCCAAGACACCGCCTGTCAGCGGTTGCGTGCCAACAATGCCTTGGCGATGATCTAAGTGAACCGATCATTCGTCTATATTGTACCCAGGCCAGCCAGGCCAGGCTACGCCGCACCCTGGACACCACTGGAAGTCGGCCGAATAGTGTCCTCCCGACCGATTACTGGAGCGCTGCAGACGCTCGTGTAGTACCACCTTCCACACCGCTTGCAGACATTGGATCTGCAGGTGAGCTTGCAAGATGAAGTTCGGACAGAACCTCCCGCGAAACCAGGTGCCGGAATGGGCCTCATCATATATCGAATACAAAGCCCTGAAGAAGCTAATCAAGGCCGCACAACAAGCCGTTGCAGATGGCCACGAACCAGATCTGGCAACCTTCTCTTTCCACTGTGACAGGCAGCTCGAGAACGTTGACACGTTCTACAACCGAAAGCTGGGTGACGCAACGCGCAGGTTGCGACTCCTATACGAGCGGTATGGCATGGTGTCGAAGCTGCAGGATGGCATGGACAAGGATGAGATGGAAGACTTGATGGGCACACTCTTGGAGCTGAGGGGGCAGTACCGGAAGCTGCAGTGGTATGGCGAGGTCAACCGGCGTGGCTTTGTCAAAATCACGAAGAAGCTGGACAAGAAGATACCGAGCTCTTCGGCCCAGAGCCAGTATGTATCAACCAAAGTTGATCCGAAACCGTTCGCTACCAACAACAAGTTGACGTTGGACATGCGCGCCATCAACGACTGGCTCTCTAGCTTAGGGCCTGTCAAAATATCTGACGACGCAAGCTCCGTCAACTCTGGGAGCTCCGGGTCGCTGCGACGGATAGCGTCGAGAGCAAGCTTGAAACTGCCGTCTACAACCCTTGAGGCCATGGACCAGGCGGTCCGCGACGATGATACAAACCGGCTGTCCAACTTGCTTGCCACTGCTTTTCCTGGCTCTGTTGGTGGAAGCCAGCGCAACGGTCTTCTTTTAGAGCTACTGCAGCGCGCCATATCTTCGAAGTGCACGAGATGTGCGGACTACATTCTCAAACAAGTGCGCACGCTTGAGCAGGAGGACGACATGAACAAGCGTAATTGCTTGCACAGGACTGTCATCGCGATTGGTCGTACTAGAGCGATGGAGATGTCAGCCAAGACGGAAGGCCACATTGAAACCACCCGAACGGCAGCGTTCATCAACGCAGCACAGCCACCAATAAGGGCGCCTGGCGCACTGAAAATCGCAGAAAGAGACCCAGACAGCGATCTTGGCAAGGACGAGCAAGCCGAGAGAGTGCTGCTCTTCATCCTGGAGCGAATGAGCATCGAGCAGATGCCTGCAATCGCCAAGAAGGACGTGTATGGACGTCTACCTTTGCATTATGCCGCTCAGTACGGTCTGGTAAAAGTTTGTCAGGACCTCATCACTTACATGCAAGCATGGCAGCTCTTCGATGTGTCTGATGGGATTGACTCGGCTTGGTGGCAAGACTCGGAAGGGTATGCGCCATTACACTTGGCGGTCATAGGCGGCCATTATAGAACAACGAAAGCGTTGCTGCTCGTACATGATGGCGAGGAACAAGCACATACGAGACTGACGCATAGGGACGTCGAGAAGAATGGCGCTTCACTTGCGCTTGCTACAAAATCGAACTTCCACAAAATCGTGAGGCTGCTTGTCGATGCAGGCGTGGAGGTTAACTACCAGGATCAGCAAGGAGAGACCGCGCTTCACGTCGCAGCCCGCTTCGGGCACGAGGAGTGTGCCAGCATTCTACTTAGCACTTCTGGCACTTTCGGGATCAACATCGAGCTTGCGGAGAAGACATACGGCTGGACACCGCTGTTCGTTGCCAGCGTGGATGGCCACATGGGGATAGTGAAGCTGCTGGTGCAGAAAGGCGCTCATGTTGCAAAGAAGGACTACTCCGGTTGGACGCCACAAGAGCATGCAGCCCTACGTGGGCACCTTGCCGTCGCCACGTACCTCGCATCATTCACACCACCGCCCAGCCTTCATTCTAGCCCGGAGATCACTGCGGAAGCCCACGGTGTGGTGTCCAGTGGATCACTGGAGGACCGAAAGTCGAATGGCGTTGTGAAGACCGGCTTGAACGGCGAAGGTAACGCCAAGGTCTCGGATCCGATCAAGTCCTTCGGCCATAGATATCTAACCGACGACTCTATGGTCCTAGTCAGTCTCGGTTCTATGGATAACCGCAAGAACCTTGAAGCTGTGCTGCTCGAAAGCATTGCTCTGACCGACGCGCATGCAACGCAGCTTGATACCGCGCTATCCATCGTGATTTCCGCGCAAGGAGCCGTGGGCGAGCCTACGGTCATTGATCTGCCGGTGCAGGAGAACATCAGTACTTCGCCTGTCACGTTCTCCACAAAGGATCCGACGAAGGTGAAGCTGCTGTTCGATCTTGTGCCTACATACGCTGGAAGCACCGACAAGGTCATTGGACGGGCTGTGGCGCTCCTGTCGAGCATCAAACCCACCATCGGAACGAAACGCATGAACCTGCAGGGTGATCTGAGCGTGCCTCTTGTCGCAGGCGCCACCCTGGACATCATCGGGTCCGTCAACTTCAACTTCCTTATCATCACTCCTTTCAAGCACCCGAACATGTCCGTCTCCGAGGAGCGGACATACTGGAAGAAGTCTGCCACGCGAGTCATCGGGCACCGTGGACTCGGGAAGAACATCGGGCGCGGTGTAGACAATAAGAGATCTCTCCAGCTGGGTGAGAACACGCTCGACTCTTTCGTCGCAGCAGCATCGTTGGGCGCCTCGTATGTCGAGTTCGACGTACAGATGACTAAAGACC
The DNA here is from genome assembly GCA_035135055.1 of Oleoguttula mirabilis. Taxonomy (NCBI): domain Eukaryota; kingdom Fungi; phylum Ascomycota; class Dothideomycetes; order Mycosphaerellales; family Teratosphaeriaceae; genus Oleoguttula; species Oleoguttula mirabilis. The sequence goes on along the minus strand of JAVFHQ010000025.1, from coordinate 356,182 downwards.
ACGTACCCGTGATCTACCACGACTTCTTGGTCAGCGAGACCGGAGCCGACGTACCTGTACACAGCCTGACATTAGAACAATTCCTGGCTTTGAACGACGACGGTCCGCGACATCGACGGCAGGGTGCTCAGGAGGAGGGAGAAGAGAGCGTACCAAGGAGCCGGGCCCAGCGATCTTACTCCTTAGACGGACCGCATGACGACGGACGGCCGGACATGAGAGAGCGCATGAGGCACACGCGGGATTTCAAGAAGAAAGGTTTCAAGGGCAATCTACGCGGTGACTTTATCCAATCAAGCTTCACCACTCTGGAAGAGATGTTTAGGAGGCTGCCGGAAGACATCAGCTTCAACGTCGAGATGAAGTACCCTATGCTCTGGGAGTTCGAAGACGAGGAGGTGGACACATACGCCGTCGAGCTGAACTCCTTCGTCGACACGGTACTCGCAATGGTCTACGACCTGAGCAAGAAGCGCAACATCATCTTCTCGTCCTTCCATCCGGACATCTGCCTGCTCCTGTCCTTCAAGCAGCCCAACTTTCCGGTGCTGTTCTTGACAGACGCAGGCACTGGAACACCGGTTGGCGATATCAGGGCCAGTTCGCTGCAAGAGGCGATCCGATTCGCGAGTAGGTGGAACTTGCTGGGTATCGTGAGCGCGGCGCAGCCGTTTGTGCTATGTCCACGACTCGTTCAGGTCGTGAAGAATTCTGGTTTGGTGTGTATGTCTTATGGGGTGGACAACAACGACCCGCACAACAGCAAGCTGCAGGCGCAGGAGGGCATTGATGCTGTCATTGTGGACAGCGTAGCACGTGTGCGAAAGGGCCTGACGGAGTCGAGTGACGTTTCGGTACTTCGGAATGGACTCACGGATGGGCTGAAGCTCAATTGAGAGCATTTGCACAGCGAGTAGAGGACTGTCGCGTGCATCGGCGTTGAATTCGCTCTTGGTATGGGCAGGGACGGTGACTCGCATCCTAGGCGGAATGCTTGAGCTTTTTACTTCAACGGCGTCAAATAAGGATTGTGTAAGAGCTAGGTCTAGATATACATGGCCATGATTGTGGTACTTGGCATGTATTTATCTCACCTCGGACCCGTTGCCTCTTATGACGTCCAGCCCATTCAGCGATGGCCTACCATCACCCGACCACGACCCGTTACCACCCCGGCACGCCCTACCTGTCTCCACCAGGTCCATCGTCCACTTTCCGGGGCACCGCCCATGAGTTCGCCGTCGAGGTTCGAGGTGCGGCGCTCATCCTTTTACATCATGTCCCGAACGTACGGCCCGCTCGCCACCCAGTACAAATCACTATCCACGGCCGCGCCAGAGCCGTCCCCATCGTACGGACTATGACTCCTCGAGCCATGATTACAGAATCCCTCAATAACAAGAGGAAACCCGACGTCGTTCGAGGAATGCCTTTGTGACTTATCACCTCCGGCATGAACCAAGTCCACCCTGTCAAGTCCAGATACGATAGGACGAAGTTGGCGCTCACGATCTTTAGCCTTCTTACCGTGTTCAGCACAAGAGTCCTCCGTAGTCTCCGCCACAGATTCTACCGAGTACAGATCTTGACCCGAAAGAATTAATGGTAGGCCTGGCGGAAACCTGAGTATCTTGAGCGAGGGCATCCAGATGATAAATATAACTCCATGATGCCTTGGTGGTCACCATATATGTACCCCACATGCGACCTTACGTGCTTTCGCATTCGCCATATCCGTAGTTGCTCGCCCCGTCGTCGTAGTGGTGAAGTGGATACCTCACAGTCTTCCACCACCTGTTCGACCTTGGACCGTCCGACGTTGGTGAGTCTTGCGAAGCTGCGAGCTCTTCGTTTCGGGAAAGACGAGCTGGCTTCCCAGCGCCCGCTGCCGCATATGCGGGTACCCAGTCAAGTGCGCCGTTGCGAGGCACGGAAGAGCCAAGATTCACAGAGTAGCTACTACCTCCTACTTTAGGTACCACCTATGAGTACTTTGTCGGTCACATCACGCTCGCGGGAACCGTGAGTAACGTTCCGTTTCTGAGGCTTTTGATTTCTGAAGTTGACGGTTAGCACGAGCGGACAGTAACGATATTGCGCAATTTCCCTGCCAGCATGAAACGGCAAGCGATCATTGCGAAACAGTCCGTCATCACATGTGTGCCGAAAGCGGCAATCTATCCCAACCCACTCACAACTGTAGCGCATGGTGGTTGGCAGGACTGCCACGCTCTATTGGCTAGCTGGAGCGCCGCGGAGCACTGCTAGGTATTGGTATGATACCTGCCTTCTCTTTCTCTTGCATTCCTTGCGCCGAGCGTCCTTTCACCATACAGCTGTGCTGTAGCCATTCGTTCGACCGTCCATAGCTTCCGGCAGGTATCGGAATTGAGGTCACATTGGGAGCGCTGGGAATAGGGGCGCATAGGAAGTGATAGAATCGACGGAACATTTCTCACGCAGGAAGAGCGATATCAATAAGATGGCACCCGTGAGTCGCGACACCCTTACACAGAACGAGCGTACACTGACACGTGCAAGCTTACGAGCATATTCGCCTCCCTTTGCGCCCTCGCAGCGACTGTGTCCGCAGTGAACCCAGTCGTAGTGCAAGAGCAGGAGTTCATCGACTCGAAGACCAACGAGAGATTCGTCATAATTGGTGTCGACTATCAACCTGGTGGTCAAGAGGCATATGGAACAGGCAGCGGCGATCCTCTTTCGAACGCGACTGCATGCTTGCGCGATGCGGCTTTGATGCAAGAGCTGGGCGTGAACACCATTCGATCGTATAATGTGGACCCGACGTTGAATCACGACGAGTGCGTTTCAATCTTTAACTCGGTCGGAATTTACATGGTCATTGACGTCAATTCGCCTCTGTCAGGCCAGTCGGTTGACCGCTCCGATCCATCCTCCTCATATACTACGAGCTATCTCGAGCACATCTTCAGTGTGGTGGAGGCTTTCAAGTCCTACCCAAACACCCTTGGCTTCTTCGCCGGCAATGAGGTTATCAATGATGTTGGAACTGGAAAGGACAACCCGCCCTACATACGAGCTGTTCAGCGCGACCTGAAGAACTACATCAGTGCGCATGCGGATCGCACAATCCCGGTCGGGTACGCCGCGGCAGATGTCGCTGAGGTTCTGACGGACACATGGGCGTATCTGCAATGCAACAACTCGAACAACGGTGACTCGGACTCTCGGTCTGATTTCTTCGGACTGAACGACTACAGCTGGTGCGGCAGCGAGTCCAGCTTCACGATCTCCGGCTACGACACTCTGGTTTCAACATTCTCCAACACAACCATACCCGTCTTCTTTTCGGAGTACGGCTGCAACAAGCCGGATCCGCGTGTCTTTGACGAGGTCTTGGCCCTGTATGGTCCGGAAATGACCGTCATGTCAGGTGGCCTCGTATACCAGTGGACCCAAGATTCGGCAGATTACGGCATTGTACAGGTCTACGACAACGCCACTGTCCAGCTTCTCGCAGATTACGACACGCTCATGAGCCAGTACGGCAAGGTCAACGTGACGTTGATCCAGTCTAGCAATAGCACCGCAACCTCGCTGTCGGCACCAAGCTGCAACAGTGATCTGATTTCCAGCGATGGCTTCAGCACCGACTTCAACATCCCGGATCCCCCGTCAGGCGCTAGTGCGTTGATTTCGTCCGGTGTCTCGAGCGCACCCACAGGCTCGATTGTCTCAGTCACACAAACGAGCGTGCAAGTCGCGGTGTACGCCACGAATGGCGGCCAGCTTGAGAACTTAAAGATCACGCTGCAATCGGGAGCAAACGCTCCAGGTCAGAACACCGCTGGTGTCTCCACGGGAGCAGCTGCTACTCATACGTCCAGCGCGGGTGCTTCGTCGTCTTCATCCGGTAGTTCGAGTGGAGCCAGCACGAGCACGGCCAGCTCGGGCGGTAGCGGTACGGCATCATCGACTGGTTTGGCAGCGAGTGCAAGCTCGTCAAGCGGCGCCTTCAGGCTTGATGCCGGGCTAGCTGGAAGTGCCATAGCGGCCGCAGCTGTCGGAGCTGTGGCTTTCGCGCTGTAAACGGGTTCACGGGTGCTGCAGAGAGCGGCGATAGAGTGCGTTGGATCTCACGAGGCACTGGAGTACAGTTTCTTGATCGTTTGATAGAGGCGATGATATCCAAGGGCTGGTGTTTTGTGTATTAGCGCCATAGCAAGAAAGGATAGAGTGTACTGAGTATCTGCTCGTCGAGTACCTGAGTCCTGACTCCCTCCGACCGTATGCTTACTCTGCTTTGCACCTGATTTCATTCGTGATCAACGAACCTTCGGTGTCAAGGACCCAATGCCTCAATAATCATGAGGCTCAATGGTTGCAGTGCAACCGTTGCGCAACCGTTGCACAGCGAAGAAGGTTCGATGCGTGGCCAATTATTCACTCCATCCGCAAGCGGGACCCTGGGCCCTGGCCCACGCCACCGGTTCATGCAAGGCCGATCCATCATCCATGCCCTAGATTGCGCGTCTCCCTCGCGGAACAAATGCGGCCTCGCCATGATCTGCGCTGCTACACCACTGCCAACAACCATGATCGAGAGCTGGCCTCTTTGCTAGACATGTGCTGGACGCGGAATGCAACTACCATAGTAAAAAGTCCCACACCGAAATGGGCAAGCACCGATACGGCGCAGTAATCGACGCTGGATCTTCCGGAAGTCGAGTTTACGTCTACAGATGGCTCAACGCACAAGCTGCACGAGCGCAGGATGGTGGCGCGAAGTCGGCAAGCTTGCCGAATATCAAAACCAAGAGCAAATGGAGGAAGAAGGTGCACCCGGGCATATCCACGTTTGGCGAGAAGCCGGAGCTGGTCGGGTCAGACCATCTGAAAGAGCTCGTGGAGTTTGCGCGGGAGATAGTGCCCAAGGATGAGGTCGAGAACACGCCCATATTCCTGCTTGCAACGGCGGGTATGCGATTGCTGCCCGAGCATCAACGTGCCGCTGTTCTGGCCAATGTGTGCACCTACTTCCGGCAGAACACCAAGTTTCAGCTGCCCGATTGCGATCTGCACGTGCAGGTGATACCTGGCGAGACAGAGGGCCTGTACGGGTGGGTGGCGGCGAACTACTTGTTGGGCGGCTTCGATGCACCGGAAAAGCACGACCATGGGAAGGGCCATAGCACGTACGGCTTTCTGGACATGGGTGGCGCGTCAGCGCAGATCGCCTTCGCGCCAAATGCCACAGAGGCGGAGAAGCACGCGAACGATCTTAAGCTATTGCGACTAAGAAAAGTGAACGGCGAGGCCCTGGAGTATCGCGTCTTCGTCACGACATGGCTGGGCTTCGGCGCGAATGAAGCCCGGAGGCGATACGTGGAGAGCTTGCTTGAAGCCTACCCGGGCAGCCAAGAACTACCGGATCCCTGTCTTCCTGTAGGATTGCGTGTGGATCAGACTGGCCATGAATTAGCGTTAGGGTCGGCAGACTTGAACGGCAAGCAACCGCATCTGATCGGAACTGGCCTGTTTACCGAGTGTCTCAAGCGTACCTTCCCTTTGCTGGAGAAGGACGTGCCCTGCGACGACCAGCCATGCTTGCTTCACGGCCAGCATACTCCGGCGATCGACTTCGATGTCAACCACTTCGTCGGCGTGTCCGAGTACTGGCATACGACCCACGAAGTGTTCGCGATGGCCCACAAGGATAAAGCTTACGACTTTCACACATATCAGAAGCAGGTCACTGACTTCTGCTCGCGGGACTGGCAGGACATCGTAGTGGATGTCGGCCAGCAGAAATGGGGCAAAAAGGTAGACGAGAAGACTGTAGAAGAGGTATGCTTCAAAGCCAGCTGGCTTATTAACGTACTGCATGATGGCATTGGGGTGCCACGTGTTGGTCTCGAGCCTGGCGCAGAGCCAGGCAAAGACTCCGGGAACAAGACCAAAGCTATAGTGGACAAAGCTAAGGACAGAGGCTTCCTGGACCCGTTCCAGGCTGTCGATCAGATCGAAGACACGGAAGTCAGTTGGACGCTCGGCAAGATGGTGCTGTACGCCTCGTCACAAATGCCGGCTGCGGACGATGCGCTTGCCGTGGGCTTCGGCAGCAATGTACCGGGCGTGAAGCTACCGTCCGACTTTCAGTATGCTGGTGGCAAGTACGACCCATTGCCGACGGACATGGAAGACAACGAACATCAGGATTGGCACGACCGCATCCTCAGTAGCAGCTACTCGCGTCGTGTACCCGGCATTCTTATCTTCATGCTGATCCTGGTACTGGCACTCTATCTGCTCTGCGGTCGTGAGCGCCGACTCACCCTGCGCAGCAAGGTGCTTTCACTCATTGGCGGAGGGCCGAGCACTCCTCGCGGCAGACGCCGGAAACAGCCTGGTATCTTAGGCGGCAAGCTCTTCGGCAACGCCTCGCCTACCTACGAGCGCGTGCTGGAAGCCGGTGACCCGGAGGACTTCGAACTAAACGACGTCGCGTCCGAAGATCGGCACTCTGGGTCCAGCAATGGCGTTGACCCGCCGCGGACTGGTAGATCGTCTGGCTGGGCTACTCCCGCACGCACAATGTCACCCGACTTCTCAAGATCGTCACCCAAGAACAAGGGCTACCTTGACGGCACGCCTGGCAGCGGTGGCAATGGTCTCGGCATTACACCGTTCGAACGAGGCGGCTTGATCGTACGCAACGAGAGCAAGGAGAGGCTTGCGCCGAGAGAGTTCGGTCGAAGTCGCACTGGCAGCCCGAATAGGCGGAGTCCGCTGATGACCCCGTTCAAGGAGAGTGTGGACTGAGTGCAACTGTGTCTCTTCTGGCGATATAGCGAGGTGTTGGCGGCGTTGAGAGTGTATTGCTTCCATAGGTGTGGCGAATACAATACTCAATATGATCACACCGCATCCGAGATCTTGAACATCTTTGCATCCTGTCAGAAGCCCAATGCCAAAAATACGCGTGCACTACAGTCTACAATCTATCCATCTATACCCCATGATCCGTGTTGATGGCTCGGTTCAGTCCTCTAGCATGAATCTGATGAATGCAGCGCCAACAGCAACTCCATCATGATGCTTCTGCACCCTGCTCATGCCGTCCTTGTACATAGCATCGTCGAAGATGCCCTTGTCGTGCCGATTCTCCAGTAACTCGCTGACAATGTCGGCACTGAACTCGGGATGGCCTTGCACAGTGATCAGCCGGGCTTTGGCGTACATGCCTTGCACCTCACAGCGATCCGAATGGCCAAGCTTCTCGACGGAGTCAGGGTAGACATAGACGATGTCGCGGTGCATCTGATGAATGGACTGTCCCTTGTCAGCGCTCACGCTCTGACCATGTTCTCTTGTGCACATACCATGTGCTCGATGCCGAACAACGCTTTGCCCTTCTCCGTTAGGGTCACTGGCACCACGCTGACCTCCCAGCCCTTGTCGCTGCGGTCGACCTTTACATCCATCGCACGGCCAATGATCTGGTGCCCGAAACACACGCCAATCAAGCGTACTCTGTCCTGCTGCAGCACCTGCTTCGTGAAGTCGACAAGCTTGAGGATCCAGGGATCGTTGTCATACGAGTTGTACCCTGCTCAATGGAAGGCTTGATCAGCCATCCATCAGCCTCGTGATCGTATATATATTGCTAGCACGTTTTGACCTACTGCTACCGGTAAGGAGGATAGCATCCACATTCTCCAGGCTCGGATAGACTTCAGTGTTGACTACATCGTACTTCGTGATGTCGAGTGCAGGTCTCTTCACTCCATCCTTCGCCGCGACTTTGTCCGCGCCGGCCTGCAGCAGCTCCTTGAACAGGTTCCCATATCCGCCATACTTCTCTTTCGTACGACCAATTGGTTCGTCGCACTCGAGGACGGCTATCCGCAAGGGTGACTTCATTGACGACGGTTCGTAGGTACGTAAGGGATCGTGTTGAGGTACCAAATATCCGTGCAAGGCCGCAGAATGCTTTGTAGGACTGGTCACCTCTTCCAGCCTCCCGGTAGAAAGGACTATGATGTGGGCAGTTTGAAGTCACTAGGCGCGGGTAGTCACTAGATAGACAGTCTTGGCGGCCCGGATGCCGAAGGCACTGCGAAGATGGGAGTTGTGTTCCTTTCAACAGCTTGTAGCGATGTTGAGACCAGAACAACCCGCAAAATACCTGTCGCTCTGCGGCGACACTACTATATAATAACATTTCTCGAAGTCGGAGCTCTCCAAGCAAACCCCAAACGCCACATACCGCGAGCTTTTCTGCACCTCTGCAAGGCCGACGCTGGCCCTAGTCATTCCACCGTAAAACATCGTACCGGTCACATCGTATAATCATAGATCATCACACATTCGACAAGAGAGTCCGGCCGCATCAACAAAAGCCTGAACACACTCATCCCTGCCTCGAATATGGCTTATTCATTGCGGCGATCTCGCGGGCAATACTTGCCCATTCGAGCTCACGGCGGAGCGGCTTGCCACGTTTGTGGCACTGGGACTCCTCCCACTTCAGAAGCTCGTAACTGCTGAATGTCAGTGGTGCTAGCAGTCAAGCTGTCCAGTGTAGAGTGGACTCACGAGAAGCGAAGATGAGGCTGAATGATCACGTTCAACCGCCTTGCGCGGACGAAGCAGTACGCGCGAGGCAACGACAAGCCCAGCTCGTTCATCACCTCCGCGATGCAAATAGTCGCGGATCTGGAGACACCAACTCGACAATGCACGAGTGTCTTGGTGCCATTCCTACGGCCCCTCTCTGGACCCGGAATCAGCCGATGATAATGAATAGCAGCGGATCAACAGCAACTCACCAATGAACTCTAGGCATCGTGGAAACTCTTCAGTCAGCGGGTCGACGCCGTTGTCCTGGACCTTGTCCACGAATAGCAAATTCTCTGATGGCCAGCCCGTGACAGCTTTGTTCCAGCTGACCGGCTCACCAACACTCAGGATCTGACCGATGCCGAGCTCGCGGAGCAGACTCGGATTGTTCGCGTGCCCAAGGTTGCCAAGGTACATGTAATCCATTACCCTGCTCGGTAGACTACCGTCCATCTTCTCCAGCCAGTCCGGAACGGGCGGGCACAGTTGCTTCAGATTGCCCGAGTGCTTTGGCGAAGCCTGCAAGATGCGAGGTTGTACGGCGCGCAGCAACGCTACGTCGGACCCATACGCGAAGAAATTGCGGCCCTTCTCGCGGTGGAGTTGCAGCCAAGCGTCGTGCACCGGCACACATTCAGCATACATGTAGTATGCTAGAGCAAGCAATGAGGACTCGGTGTAGCCGTCAGTGCAGTGGATAAGGATGCGCCTACCACCATAGGGAAGTTCATCTGCGGACTGCATGAGGCTGTCTCCGTCTTCATCCACCTCTGCGCCGATGGATAACCTGCTGTCCCTGCGCTTGTCCATGTATACTTGCGCGTGGGCTTGTCGGTAAATCCATTCGCATGTCGATAAGAGGCCATCAACCTCTGCTTGAGACCATGTGGGTGGCATGATGGCACCCGAGCCTGGGAACTCCAGCTGGGGTATAGCGTTTTCGACGAGGTCAGCATAGGCTTTGCGCTCAATGAGCTCCTCGAGCAAGTTGAATGCCCTTTCATCCGGCATCTGCGCCATGTCGCTTGCTTCCACCATAATGTCGAAGCTATCAGCCTTGGCCGAAGGTAAGACGCTTGTAGCTGCTTCCACAGCAGGATCGGGCGTTGGCCCAAGCCAGACATTGTGCGCTATCTCGGACGCCGCAGACATGGAGCACATCTCAACCCGCTCAGAGTGAAAGAAGTCCACAACAGTGCCGGTGATACAGCCTTCAGAGTCAAGCGCGACCAGCTCGCGCTGATCCGATTCGATTACGGCATACTCGTCTGCTGAGTATCAGTATGTGATGACATTGCGGAGTAAGCACCCATGCTTACCAGACACAATGAAGGTATTAAACAGTCGGCCACCAAACTGCAAGCCATCCACCTTCTTCTGCCACGCAGCTTGTGCTCTGGAAAGTCGCTTGGCCAACCTTTCAGCCTCTTCCTTTGGGGTCCTACCATCCCGGTACACGACGATATCACTGACTGTAGCCATCTTACAAGCCTGTATCTGGAAGTTGCGTACGCCGAACCCATCTTTTGGGTCAGCTTCCAGGAATTCAGCCTGGTCCTCGGTCTTCTTGTCCTTCGCGGCCTGCAGAGGCACCAATATCTCTTCCGGCGCAATAGCGCCCTTGAGCTTGCTGTGTGACAGATCTCCGCCGGCCTTGACCACAGTGAGCCCGCGAATGCATTTCGGCGTGCGCCGCAGTGCCTTCTTGCGCGCGATGAAGAAAGCGAGCTGCAGTTGGTTCTCTGCGTGCAGTCCATGGAGCCACGGGAAGACTTGCTGCGCCGACGGCAGCGGCTGCGTGGCTAAGTGGTCGAGCGCTTGGGACAGCTTCTCGGCTGTGATTGAGTATACTGGTGGGTCATTGCTAAGCTTGTTGAATCCATGAGGAGGGTAGGTGAGGGAAGTAGTCTCGATGAGCTGACTGGGTGAGGGTGGAGACGCCGGCGGAGTGTCGAGCTGGCTCGAGGGCGGTCGGGTCCCCGGTGAGCAGTAGGGGATATGCTTGTGAGGTACCGCTCGAGGGGTGCCCGTCTGCGAAGTGTTGATGGACAGCTGTGTGGTGGTGGTGGGAGCTCGTTGTTCCGGTAGAGGCGCAGGTCTGACGCTGCATACAGTGGCCATCACACAGGGCAGTCGATTGTCCGCCCGTCAAGTACACACGCGCGGTATGTCGTCCCGTCAGGTTGCGACCGACCAGCTGTTGAGTAGTACGAAGGTTTGTTGCTTTGCTGTTTCAGCGTAGGAATGCGGCGTCGGATGTGTAGATGGCGCGTTTTCACGAACACAACCTCCCCGCTTTCGTCAAGTCTGGGATAGAGTCTCTTCAGTTTTACACCTTAAAGTCGATCAACAGGGGTGGGTGTGGAGGGCACAACGCTCACATGTGAGCAGAGAGGCGCATCAAGAAGGTGATACTCAAGTTCCAGATGGTCGAGGAGCACCACAACTCACAAGGCAGCCCCGCTTACAGCTATCGGCGGCTCGCATACCGCCAACGCTAGTTCATGCCGCGCATCCCGTGTGGACCGTGGTCGCGACTCGCGAGGCTTGAAACAGTCCAACCCAGACTCCCAGTCCGTCGCAGCTCTTCGTCTTTCTATAGGCGGTATGTTTACAATGTTTGACGGCGAGCCCACCTACGCCCGTCGATACCTTATCGAAAGCGCTTGCGGGCCCTTTCGCTGGCCATCACTCTGCAATTGTACCGAGGCCGCGCAAGCAAAGGGTGAGGGCAGGGTTCTGACAGCTCCGCCACCGGGCTTATCGCCGATGCCCTGCGTCGCACAGACCCTCTTATTAAACGACGGCCATACAATGCATGTGCGCCGCTTCGTACGCTCTCAGCATTATTATTGCACCATAGTTCAGACGGCTGCTTCTGCTGCCCCCGCTATGTCGCCACTTCTGCTGCTTTGGACTTGCATTGCAAGGTGATGTCGCGACAATCGCGGCCGAACCACCCCGCTCATTCTACTATGCCACTATCGCTATCGCCCAACGGGTCAATGTGCTGGACGTCGCGGTCCTGGAGCCGTTGACCGTTGACGGTTGAGCCGCAGGCGGGAATTGACAAGCGTATCAGGCTAGCGGGACGCCAACGTCGATCCCCGTCTGTGACTCTCGGGGTCTCACCGAGGCCCAGACTTGAGTAGTCTCACTGTCTCAGGCGCATCGCTCGATCGTATGTGAGTACAAAGCTACACCATCACTACGACAGCTCCGCATACATTGTGTGCAGCTGAGAGCTGCTAGTAATGTTCTTCGCCTGGTCCAGCAGCTCCTGCCCAAGACGCTCGAGATAGAAACCAGCCACATCCGCAGGCAGATCCTCAAAAGACTTAACAATCCTCGCAACATCCCTACGGCCACGTTCATACGGCGCCAGGTCACGGTTACCGTACACATCTCGGCCGGCGGCGTATGAGTTGTTCTGCAAGCTGCGGAAGAAGATGTTGACCGCGACGCTCATGCCTTCGGTAGGTGCGGCAGTGTGGACCCACATTGGTGGGATGAACAAGATCTCACCAGGCGCGAGGTTCGCCTCGTAGGGATGAGTATGCACCAGTGACTGGCGAGTAGGACCGTCAGGGTCAAAGACATCCAGTGACGAGCTTGATGCGCCGGGTGTGAAGCCAAGGTAGCTGACATCCGATGGCGGATACAGCAGGAGCCGCTTCGTCCCACGAACCTGACATAGAACGTTGGCCATGACATCGTAATGTAGCCACATTGATACTGGGCCAGAGATCCGAAGAGGCGAGCTGTGCAGGTTCTCAACGACGTGTATGAGCTCGCCAGGAAGCTCGAAGTCAGCTGCAATCTCAGGATAGTCGTCTGCTAGATTCGTAGGCTGGTCGCTGGGCGCGTCTTTGGACAGCGCTCTGAGATAAAGCTGCTCGCCACCAGCACAGGCGTCGAGAAACGCACCGAAGTCCTTGGTCACATAGTCAAAGTTCTTGGTCTGGAAATCCATCTTCGAGGCCGGCGACGAGTGGACGACCACTTTGCGCTCATACCCAATCGATTCTTTGAGGTAGCTGTTACTCCACATCGCAGTGCAAGGGCCGATGTCACCTTCGGAGAAGATCACCGGTCGCCCTTCCTCGACGAAATGCTCAAACTCGATCCCCTGTGCAAGGCTTCGTCTCGGTATATGGACAGGATCGGGTAGCCGCAGCATAGGTTCGGCGTGGCCGTTTGGCTGTTGCACAGTGCGGTCCGGTATCGCAGCTTGTGCTGTTCCCATTCCCATTGCCATGCCCATTTCAGCATCGGGCTTCTGGGTGGTGAGCAAGTGCCAGCCGCATTTCAAGGATGCTTCTGGGCTGTCCGTCAAGATGGATGGTTTGTTCCAGTAGGTACCGAACGAGAAGCAGGTAGCCCCGCCTCCAAGGACGATGAGCCCACCATCGACGTCAGTAATGGCAGCCCCGACGAACAGTGGTCGCTTGCCTTCCACTGGATGCGTACGCAGTGTCTTCATGTTCAGGATCTCATCTTGGCTTGTAAGCATTCTGCCTCCGCAGACACCACCGATCATGAGAATACCCCTGTTGGTACGCACCAACTGTGCTCCAAAGCGGCCCAGGATGGTGGCGTTATGTCGAAGTACAGCAGATGCTCGAGCGGTCACATTGCGACAATGCAAGCTCATGTCTGCCTCGAGACTCCAGTGCCAGAAGTCCGTCAGCACGCGGCCAGCGCTTGTCATACCGCCGATGAGCACGCCAGATACGCTCTCTCGCGCGTCGGTGATCATAGCAGCGCCAAAACGAGCAGGCGGTGCGTCTCCGGCTACATGAATCGTCCGCCAGCCACCTTCGCCCATCCAGAGAAGCCATTCATCAAGGACGTGGCCCTCACCAGTCTTGCCGCCGAACAAGAGTACCGTGTGAGCCGGCCGTGGCTCTGTGGGCAAGCGCAGTGGGACGGCACAGTGCCGATATCGCCCTTCTGGGAGGCTCTGTGATCTACGCCACATACCGTCTTGCCTCAGCCAGCATTCCGCACTCGCCTTGTCGGGAGAGCCTCTCCCGCCCGTCATAATGCAATTCGAGGTACCGCCTAGCCTGGTAACCTGATGGCCCATTATACCTGAGCGCATCGGAGGTCCTGAGATAGGCAGCAGGTCTTCTGTCCGAGAATACGTGTCACAATCGGTAAGCCGTTCCTGTGAGCCCAGACCACCTAGAAGGCCGACAGCTTCGCCTTCTGATATCTCCGATGTCGCGGGTACCACTGCTGCAAACCGTCTGGGAATAAATGAGCCCGGCAGCTCTGGCGCCAGCAAAGGCTGCTCTTGCGGAACATTCGGAACTGGGGAGTCGCCGCCGCTGCCATGAGCAGAGACGAGCGAGAGACGCGATGTACTCCCAGCCAGAGAGGCCCTATACGGCCTGTAAGACCAGTCTTGATCAGCCTTCCTCTCTGCCAAGAGGAGGAAATAATGCGAGGCAAACAACGCAAACTCCTCCCACTCGTCGAACGGTTCCACTTTATCAAGTGCTCGTCTCTGCTCGGGCGTCAGAAAGGTTGGGTCCGACCAGAGCTCCCACAGCGACCGAATATCGGTGCCTGCGCTGGGCCAACCAGCGTCTGCAAACCGTTGCTTCATGTCACTCATTGTCCCAATGGCATTCAGCGGCGTCCGCAACTTCTCGAAGTGCGATAGCATGGTCTGCGCGAAGGGGTGATCCGCTCCATCGGGTAGGTGCTGCTCGAGCAAGCAGAAGCGGACATCGCTGAGACCAGCTGCCCACTCGAGGACCGCCTGCGTGGCCTGTTTCTCCATGTACGCGAGCGACACTTCACCTATGAACAAGATGGCGACGGATGAGTCCTCGATGCGCAGGTGATCCTGGAGGACACGGCTAAGCTTGTCAATGTCGTACAGGTCGCAGCCAATTGCCACATAGGGATCGCTCGAAGCCAGCAACCCAGCTTCGCTGTTCGTCTTGGTGAGCTTGGGTAGTAGTACGCGGAGCGGCTCGGTCTTGTCGATAATACCGAGCTTATTTTGCATTAGTATAGGGTAGTCCACATCCACAAAGGTCGTGTTCGCGCAGAGCTCCGGATGCTTGCCCAAGTATAGAAACGGAAGTGGGTCGCTGTGGCACTGTCAGCTTAGCAGAGCATTTCATACAGCATGGATTTACATACTATCCACACCCCAAGTTGATCACGACCTTCCGTTTGGGTGACTGCTCGGCGAGAAAGCGGGTGACCGTATGATCGATGGCTTTCATCCGAAGCCAGTAGCCTCTGTTGATGAGTGGCGACCGCCGCTTGAACTTGCTGACAAAGTAGCGGAAGTACTCGGGCTCATTGCCATAGTAGAGCTTCTCGACAGAGCGCTTGGACACGATGCTGCTGTTGTTCGTGTCCATGATGAACTCGTCCCGCTTGACCTTGGCTGGCACGGTGACGGAGGACTCCCTCGTCCGGGCGGGTGTGCCTTTGTTGGATGCAGTGGTCGACTCGGTCTCCAACATAGTGCCATTCGATCCTGGTAGCGGACTCTCCTCGCCACTGTCGGGTCGCTCTGGCTCAGACGTCGCCATGATGCTGCTCGGTCAGGGGTGTCCAGTGTTATACATTTGCCACGGACCAGGTATACGGTGGTATGTACAGATAGAGTCCTAGGTGGGGGCACACCAAAAGGGTCACTCGGCTCTACAAAGCTTTCAAGATATTAGCTAGTATCGTCACAGTCGGGTGTCTAAGAAACTCCGCGATATCACCTCATCAGCCGGTTTACGAGGCGGAGTCTTTTGGCTGCGTATCTATTTTTACGGTGCGACCCAGATCCGCACTATCGGCGCATCGGGGTGGTGGTCGGATCGACGCGCGGGAAGGCGGTGCGGCGCGCAGGATGACAGGCCCCTCGCGGAGGTTTCTTCCCTGTATCACCGACGTCGAGAACCTGAGACACAGCATTGCCAAAGCTTTGAACGCAAACCGTCGATGAACTCGGAACTTCCGCGATAGGCAATTGAGGCACCGAGGTCTGTGTTGACGCCTTGAGAAGCCTTCAATATTCAACGGCATCGCAAACACCTGCGGCACGTGCGAACTGCGCCATGAAGCAGTGAGCTGCAGGATGGCTGGACTGAACTACCTCCAATATAATGTCGAAGCTAGCTTGCTCGCAGTCGGTAGGGACTCCTAGTAACATGTGCTGCGACAAGCGACTGATACACGCAAGCCACCACTCGCGGCCTGCGCATCTACACCACCGACCCATTCGAACTGACCAACTACTCCACCGACGATGACATCTCCCTCGTCGAGCAGCTCTTCTCCACTTCCCTGGTCGCACAGATACTCACACCGAGACTGCTGCGGATAGTCAACACGAAAGTACTGGCACTATATCAATCACGTGAGAACCGTACATGATCTAACGCAGAAGTAGAGGCACTCGACAATATGCGAGCTCACCTTCCACGGCATGGTCGTCGCCGTCAAGATGAACCGCAAACGACTCGTCGTCATGCTCGAGGAGATCATCTTCCTGTACGACATCAGCAACATGAAGCTGCTACATCAGCAACTCACGCCGCTGAACCCGACTGGCATCTGCGCCATCTCGCCCAGCTCGGAGAACAACTACCTAGCCCTCCCACACCACCAGAAAACAGCGCCGAACCTACAGACGCAACCGTCGCATGTGCCTAAGTCGGTGGTGAAAGAGGCAATCAGTGGAGATGTGCTACTCTACGATCTTAATAAGATGGAGGAGGTTACCGTCATACAAGCGCATCAAGCACCGCTGTCCTGTATAGCGATCAACAACGACGGTACGCTCATGGCGACGTCATCGGAGAAGGGCACAGTGATCAGGATCTTCTCGATACCGGACGGCAAGAAGCTATACCAGTTCCGAAGAGGGAGCATGCCGGCGCGCATATACTGCATGAGCTTCAATGCGGCGTCGACCCTGCTATGCGTCTCATCCGCCACGGAGACGGTGCACGTCTTTAAGCTTGCACCACCGAGTAGCGGCCAAGCGGATGGCAACGGCGCACAAACCGCATCACCACCTGCATCACCTCCTCGGCACACCTTCTCGGGACGAGACCGAAGCGTCAGCCCATCGACCTCTGAAGATCAAAGCGACGGTACCAACTTTGACGGTGATCTGACTACAGTACCCCACGCGAGGCAACCGCGCCAGCCTGGCTTCATGTCCTTCATGCGACGGACCTCGCAGAACGTGTCGACCGGACTGGTGACGCGCGCAGCAGGCTACCTGCCCAGCTCGGTCACAGAGATGTGGGAACCGCAGCGTGATTTCGCATGGATGCGGATACCGCGAGGCACCAATGGCCTGCCCGTCAGGAGCGTGGTGGCGATGGCGAATAATGTGCCTCACGTCATGATTGCGACGAACGAAGGAGACTTCTACGTCTATACGATCGACCTGGAGAAGGGCGGCGAGGGCACGCTTGTGAAGCGATTTGAGTAAGTCTGTTGGATCGTCTGAGGATTAGGTGTGGGAGGCTAACGAATGCACAGTGATATTCACAGTCTCAAGTATCGGAAGGGGCAGGAGGCAGATGATTGAGCTTTTGGTTCTATTTCTTCGTGCCGTATTCTTGGAGCGTTCAAGCGAATTTTCTCTGCTCATAAGATGGTCTGGATGCAGCTACTTGACACTTAAGGGGTCCGTGGTACGACTCAAGTGTCTTCGTCAAGTTCTACGTACTTTCATGCCGTGGGGATGCATGTGCGCCGCCCGCAGCGCGTGATGATAAGGAACAGTGCCAGGCAATGCAACGCTGTAATCAATCTCGTTCTTTCTCGCCCCGATGATGGCAAGCTGCGGAGCAAAACAGCAGACGATGGCAGTCTCCCTACGCCCTACCAATCCTTCTTGATGTCGAATGACCATTTGAACTGCAGATGAGTCTGTTGGTCATCGTCAACGAACTTTGACACAGCCTCATAATGACCTCTGCCGATCATGCCGGATGGCGCCGTCTCTGACTCGACTACGTTTGGTAAGCTTCATGTTTTGCCTAGGACATATGGAGAGATGGGGCTTACATCTCTTCTCGAACTCAGGCTTGTCCGTCGTGTTTGGCGAATAAGAGCCCTGGTTCCCAGTCAGCAGCCGTCCTAGTAACAGTGGGAATCAGGATGCGTACAATCATCTCCTGCATCTTGTTCTTGACACCCATCCTGCTCACCACCTGAACGTACTTCATCCCGCTCAGGATCTGATGCTGCACCTTGAAGCGCGCCTTCATGCGGAACGTGGAGCCCTCCTTGATCGTGAACGGGTGCTTGTTGAGGTCCTCGAGGGAGCCGGGCTTGCTCAGGTCGATGATGATGTCCGGTCGGCCTTGGACCTCCAGACCCAGCGAAAGGATGATGCATTTGCGTGGATCATTGGGATCGGAGAGTGTCTTGCCAGACCCAATGCCAAGTGACTCCTTCCATTTCCTGAGGGACTCGTCGTTCTGGTCTGCAGGGTGTGGGGTGTCAGCGAAGCCGCGTGGCGGTCAGGGCAATAATATCAGTGCAAGCGTCTGAGACGCTGCGACGCTGTGCCGCCCAGGTATGTTCCCACGGCAGGTCCCTCGAAGGCAATCACTCGATATAAGATGTGAAGCCGTTGTCGACATACCGAGCTGTTGGTATTCGTCAATCGTCTTCTTCTCCCCAACCTTGAAGCCTTCGGTGTGCTCAGGCTCGAGCTCGTCTGCATGTGGTGCGCTCATACTGGCCTCGTCTCCAGTTCTTCACGGAGCAGACGGCTTAAGTAAGTCGTGGTCGTAGCAGGGGAAACAATGTTGTACGTTTGCGTTCTGGATTGTTTCGAGACGTGAGCTTCTCAGCCTTGTTGTCTTGGTGGGGCGACCACGTATCGGGCCGGGCTCGGCGCGGCGCGGCTTACCCTGCCAACG
The DNA here is from genome assembly GCA_035135055.1 of Oleoguttula mirabilis. Classification (NCBI taxonomy): domain Eukaryota; kingdom Fungi; phylum Ascomycota; class Dothideomycetes; order Mycosphaerellales; family Teratosphaeriaceae; genus Oleoguttula; species Oleoguttula mirabilis. The sequence goes on along the minus strand of JAVFHQ010000025.1, from coordinate 337,667 downwards.
GCTTGCTTGTTTGGGCAAACATGGACCGCGCTTCGGTGCGCGTGCACGTGACTATCGCAATACAGATCACAATACAGAAGCGCATTGAACGCCGGCGCACACATCGATCGGAATACGTATAACGCTACGTGTACATCAGGATGCCCAGCATGGACTTCAACCCGCGCATGAGTATGGCACGCAGCTCGCAGCAGCCGAGCCAGCAGAAGCAGCGCAAGGACGACGATGGCGACGCCTTCATGACATTGGTATGGCGCGCACGGGACTGCTGACCGACCGCACTGCTGACCTGCACATAGCCGGACAAGGAGATAGCAGGATGCATCAGCGACATTGGTATCAGCTTCGCCGTCGAAGACTTGCGCAAGCCCAATCCCCAGCAGATCCAGAAGGTGTTTGAATGGTTCGCCGAGCTCCTCACCAACACTACGCGCGACGTCGTGGCGCCAGCGATGAAGGCAGCGGCGGAAGACATGTACGGAGACGATGCAGAACGGATCTTCACGGCGGACACCCGCGAACTGATGGGCTTCTTCATCACCATGCGCCGACTGCTGGTCGAGTGCGGCATCAAAGACTTTACCTTCTCCGACCTGTACCGTCCGACGCACATGAGATTGGTGAAGATATTCAGCTACATCATCAACTTCATCCGCTTCCGCGAGTCGCAGACCAGCGTGATAGACCAGCACTACAATTCCTCCGAGCGCACCAAGAACGACATCGAGCAGCTGTATCACGCCAATCAAGAGAAGGAGGAGCAGCTCCAGGAGATGCAGCAGAACCGGAAGAACGTGGAGCAAGCAATCAAGGACAAGGAGAGGCGGAACCAAGAGCTTAAGACCCGCTTACTGGAGCTGAAGAAGTCCCAAGAACGGGTGACGGAGAAGCTCGAGCGCGTAAAGGGCGAGCAGGGGCGGCTGAAGACGATGCTCGAGGACAGGACGACGACGGTGATGAACGTGCGTACAGAGGCGAACAAGCTGCGGCCGTACACCGAGCAATCTCCCGCCGTGCTCGAACAGTCACTGCGCGACCTGAGCGCCAACTTGAACGCCGACCGCACCGAAATCGACCGCCTCGACAAGCGCGCACGAGCGCTGCAAACCAGCTGCGATACTTTCAACCTTCTACAGAGCGACATCACGTCACTCACTCGCCTCCTCACCGACCTCCAAACCGAGCTACATAAGGAAGACGAAGAGGCACGCGGAGCGAGCAAGAACCGCGAAGCGCTGACCGAGGCGTCGAACAACGTCCGGGAAGTGGAGCGACAGGAGCGCATCTTGCGCAAACAGCTGGAGCAGTGGCAGTCGCGGACAGACAAGCTGCGGCGCGATGCGGAGACCAAGGCGAATAATGCGCGGCAGCAGATGGAGAGCCTGAGGGCGGTTCATCGCGAGCTGACTGTCGAGCGAAGGGAGAGAGGGGAGGAGGTTGAGAAGAGGCGGGTTAGGATTGAGCAGACGGAGAAGAAGGTAAGCTTGATCGTTCCGTTCATAGTCTTGACGGCATTGCTAACTCTCATGATAGATGGCCGACTTGAAGGAGAACATCGACCACGAGGTACAGAGCGCGAGGGAGGAGTACATGAAGATGGAAAGCCACATTAAGCTGTACATTACGGAGATGGAGCAGAGCATATAAGCGACTTCGCTTTCAATGACGGAGGAAGGCTCGAATGGTAATGTTCGGAGTTACTGATGATACCCATTGGCGTTTATGGCGTAGCTCTCTGAATGCTACGACTCCGTTCTTGTCGATCGCCAATCTCTATCGATGTCTTGACCTGTAAGCGGAACGTTAGCCAACGCTTCCATGGAAGTTGCAAGCTGTATGAGGCGAAGTGTGTGCAATTCGATCAGAAATACTCAAATGTTAATTGTTAGTCCACATGTGTGTTCAGAACAGGTCTGTGTTATGGTTTGTCATCACTTGGAAGGCGTGGCGAAAGAGGTGAGGGTCGGCTTACCTTGAGTATTGGTTTCCCCGGCGCCGGCAGCAGTCAGAAGCGATGTGCTCCGTCACGTGGTGGTCGTCTCAACCTGCTTCTGCTTCGTGTAGATGCATCTCGAACGTACACCATCTCTCCGCGATGGTACGGAGCTTGACGGTCCTTCCGACCCAACCTCTTTCGCCGGCACCAAAGCTCTTGGTGGTGACGTTGAGGATGGAGACTTCCTTGTCCCATAGACTTTGCGATGCTGGGTGCTCCGGCGGCGGCGGCATCTCCTCGTCGTGAAGTGCCGCTGCATGTTCGAGTGTAGACACAAGTGCGCCCGCGGGACATTCGGTGATGACAAGCTGTGACTGCGTGCGGTACGCGGCCTCCACCGCGGCAGAGAAGGTGCGGTTCAAGCCTTGTGCAGAAAAGGCTGAGGTAGGGCGGTGGAGCTGGATCAGGTTGAGGATGGCTAGGATATGCTTCTCATCTTGGGCGCCAGTTTGATCCGTGCTTCCGAACGCACGCCTTGTGTAGGTCGCGAGGTAGGCTCGCAGATGAGTGATATCAGGACAGAAGGCGAGCTTGACCATCCTTGACGTCGCGAGTGAGCGCAGCGTCGGTACGGTCCACAGCTGCGAGGCCTGTCGCAAGGCTTCGATAGCGAACGCCGGTCGCCGGTCATCCGAGTGCTGCTGGGTGCTACAAAGGATATCTCCGTCTTGGTTAGAGGTGGTAGACGCCGCTATTAGGTATTCCAGAAAAGCCTGCTTCGTGCCGCATACGACGAGGGTCGATAGGCCTTCGTGCTTGTCGAGCACGTACTGCACGAGGTCTGGTAAAGAGGCCCCTTCGAGGACGACCGGTCGCGCATATGCCATGATGGTGGGAAGAAGTTAAGGCCTGCCTTTTGCTACCGCATTCTGGGTAGTGTAAGTGTGTAGCACGCCTGTTCCGACGCGGTTTACGGTGGCCGACGATGTTGATGGTGCACGGAGTCGGGTGCTGTGCAACCCATCATCGCTTTCGGTTGGCTCATGACCGTGGTTGGAAACGTGAAGTGAGGTTGAGCAAGAGGTTGAAGAGAGTTGGAACTTAGCAGACTTTTATACGTGCATGTGCTCGTGCTCGCCTTGGCGGCCACTTGAAACGTGCCCACCCCACTTCTCGGATCGCCCCGCCATGCATGGGTTCGCGATCTAGGAAAGTAGGAACTAGGAACATACCAATGCCATTTCGGCAGCCTCGTCAAAGCCCTCCAGAGCTGCTAGACGGCAGGCCACAGTCGCCATGGAGTCTATATCGCGCATCAGCTCGTTGCTGGAGACGGCCCGCGATCTGACACTCGAAGCAGCGCGCGATGCCGGACCTCGCAAATCAACTCGTCCCCTGCCAGCGCAACAGATCAAGAAGCTGCTGGACAGCCGCACCGAACGAGAAGTGCTCGATGGCCTGCGCCGAGTCATTGCGATGCAATACGCCAATCCACCGCAACCCACCCTGACCTTCTTCCCGGCCGTCCTCAAGACGCTGTCGAACCCCTACCCTTCGACCCGGCCACTGGTGTACAACTACCTGATCCACCATGCCGAAGCCGATCCGGATACTGCGTTACTATCGATCAATACGATACAGAAGTCGCTATCGGACAGCAATCCGCGAGTGCGAGCAATGGCCTTGAAGACGATGGCTGGCATACGCGTCCCGGTTATTTCGCAGATTGTGAGTCTGGCCATCAAGAAAGGTGTGAGCGATCTATCGCCCATCGTGCGCAAGGCGGCCGCATTGGCGTGCGTGAAGTGCGTACGACTGGATGCCAGTACGAAGCCGCAGGTGGAGGAGTATATTGCGACACTCTTGACGGACAAGCAATACTACGTGGCGGGTGCAGCAGTGCAAGCCTTTATGGAAGTCTGTCCCGACCGGCTCGATCTGGTGCACCCTGCGTACCGGAAGTTGTGCAGGATGATCGCGGATATGGACGAGTGGGGCCAGCTAGCCCTGTTGCGGTTGATGACAGTCTACGCACGACGCTGCTTTCCACGGCGGACAAAGACAGTCAAGCGCGCGCAGACACGAGAGGCGAAGGCCAAGGACTTCTACGAGGATCTGGAACCTGGAGCAGAGGAGAGTGAAGCAGAGTACGACGAGATCGAGCAGATAGAGCCGGACCTCGCGCTCTTCCTGAAGGCCGTACAGCCACTTCTACAGAGCCGCAACTCCGCCGTCATCGTGTCGGTAGCCCGAGCCTATCTCTACCTCTCACCAACAAACTACCTACATCATGCTGTGGGTCCTCTAATCGCTCTGCTACGCTCGCCACAGGACATACAACAAGTGGCCTTATGCAACATCGTCCAGGTCTGCCTTTGCAACCCACAGCACTTCGTCCCCTACTACCGGCACTTCTTGATTCACTCGACAGAGGCGTCCCAGATCTGGCGTCTAAAACTCGAGGTTCTGACATTGATCTTCCCCTTCTGCGGCAAAGACGTCCAGCATCTCATCCTGGCAGAGCTGGAGCACTTCTCGCACGGCCACAATGTAGACCTCGTGCGTGAGAGCGTCAGAGCTATAGGCCGCTGCGCGCAATCATCGGATGCAGCGACGTCCCGACGCTGCCTCTCATTGCTTCTCAAGCAGATACACAGTCCCGACCAGCACCTCGTCGGCGAAGCGATGGAAGTGGTACGCCACCTGATCCAGCGATCACCTGACGAGCACAGGAAGACCGTAGTGCGACTGGCGAAGAATCTCGACTCGCTTACTTCACCCACAGCACGAGCGAGTATCGTCTGGCTCGTTGGCGAGTTCGCGGGCTATGAGCCGGACGATAACATTGCGGCGGATGTGCTGCGGATATTGGTGAGAGGGTACGCGGATGAGGATGATCAAGTGAGAGCGCAGATCGTGCTGCTTGCCGCGAAGGTGTATCTGCATTATCTGAATGCGAAGAACGGCAAGCAGAAAGCCATCGATGCGCTTGACGGCCCAGATGATGGAGAGAAGCGGGACAAGGAAGTGATGTCACCTACCGAAGACGACGACGAAGGCTTCCGTGAAGACGCTTTCGGCCATTCTGGGCCTATTCAGCAGGCCGAGCAGCAGCTAGAGGAGCAGCAGCATGCAATCGAGCTCCTCTACCAGCACACCATGCTCCTGGCGCGCTACACACCATCGTACGACCTCCGCGATCGAGCGCGGCTCTTCCGCGCTCTGCTCTCCGTACCAAGTAGCACCGAGCTGGCCAGCCTCCTGCTCCTGGCGCCCAAGCCAGTCCCGCAAGCGCCTTCGCCAAGCGAGTCGCGCAAGAACTTCGCGCTCGGCTCAGCGAGCCTAGTCGTCGGTGCAGAAGCGGGTATCAGCGGCGTGAAAGGCTACGAGCCGATACCCGACTGGGTATTGGAGGGCCGGGAGCCTGATGCCAAGCTCCGCGATGACGGAGATGGCAAGGCGGAGTATGTCCCGGCTTCGCAGCGAGCAGCTGTGTCTGCGGGCCAGATGTTAGACGAGGCGCTGCAGGCTGATCCAGGGTATAAGTCTAATGGCGGAGTGAAGAAGGAAAAGACGCTCGATGACTGGCTGGACGAGGAGGAAGAGGAGACGAGCTCCAAGGACAGCGAAGAGCGCTCGGGAGATGAAGAGGGTGACAGGGAAACCGAAGAGGAGTCGGAGTACGAGACTGACAGTGAGGAAGATGAGAAGGCGGGGTTAGTCAGGTGAGAGGCAGTACGCCTGGGACCCACGGTAGTCCTCCTGCACTCGTGTGCCATCTCGGTCACTGTAAATTGCGTGTGGTGAACCTGCCAGCCACCGTTGCGCATGCCGTAGTACCCTTCTGTTATCACTTGGCACGAACATGAATTTGGCGAAAGGGAAGTAAAGGTGAAGACGGAAGACAGTAGCTGATGTGGTAGGTATGATGCATGGGGTAGCGAGAGAGGGGAGGCTTGGACTGCAGAGAAAAGACTGGCTTAGATCTGCAAAGCGTACGTTGCGAGAAATGGAGGACGTGAAAATGATATTGGCATTAAGAGAACAGCGTGCCACTGCCAAGGGCACTATTAGGTTCTTCAAGTAGTGAAATACAAGCCAAGAAGATGGCACGCGACCGGGACTGTCGGTATAGAGTGTCGTAGGTTAGTCCAGGGTGCGGAATGTTGACACCGCGAAACGGGCCTGCGTGTCAGGGAAGCCACTCCAGCATGCTGTAACAAGTCGGCAAGGAGATGGCAGCAATGGGTTCACCAGCGGCGGCTAAGCACCTGATGTTAGCTGCGGTCTTCAGAATGGTTCGATTTGCTCAAGCGCCTCACCTGTAAGCGTCATCAACCCGCTGCTGCGTCTGCTTCTGCTTCTGCTTGGGCCTTGGCGTCGATTCATCAGCCGCCCACCGCCTATCATCTGGGCCGCCGTACTCGAACTCGCCGTGGCTGCGCTTGCGACTGTCTGCTCCATTGGCCTTTGCCCGCGGTGTAGCATCCGCATCGTCATCGCCATGGAAATCCGACCCAGCGGCTGTATGCTGACTGGATGCGGAATTTGGGCGTTCCATTGCATGCTCATTACGCCGATCATGACCGTCTCTCCTCCACGCGTCGGACATTGATGGGTGCTGCTGATGATGCGCTGGAGGTGGAGGTGGCGGTGGCGGTGGTGGCCGGCGCATGCCGTTTTGGGTGCCCATGACAGAGTTGTGGCTGCTCGTAACTGCAACTCCATTGGCTTGCTGTGGCGGCGGGGCGAAGGCGGGACCAGGCGTCTGGTACACCATCTTTGGCGAGCCAGTGACTCCTAGAGCGGCGAGCAGATCTTCCTGGGCACGATCGCGGACAGGTGCCAGAGGCTGTGGTCTCGTAATCCTCTCACCGGTTTGCGAGGAAATTGATGTGGTCCTTGAGTGCCAACCGCCAGCTGTGGACTGCTGAGCTTGAGTATGCCCGTTTGTAGGTCCGGTAGAGTACAGAGCGTGCTCAAGACTACCCAGCACGTCTCCCTGCTCGATGGAATCTTCCGTCTTGATGTACTGCGACGAGTCTTGCCTGCTGGCAACGTCCATATCATCGTTGCTTGGCTCGGCTCGCATCGGTGTCCCCTGCCTCGAAATATCCGGCGTGGGTGTTGGTGGACTGTTCCCTTGTGGCGGAGCAGTCCATTTCGGGTCTGGCCGATCTCGATACCGCTCCAGGAGCCCATACATGGATAGGATCTCAGAGCACACACGTGGCAACTCTCTGAAAATCAAATCATTCTTCACTTCCTCCCAAGCCTCCATCTGCCTCACGCTCAGAAGCACCTCTTCGCGCTTCTCCTGGACGAAGTATTCTGAGATGGACTCTTCGTCGCTCGGTCTAGGCTTGCGCGGAGCCAAGGCTTCCAGCTCCGCTTCTGCAAATGTCGATGGCAGAGCCATTTTGGTTGGTAGCGCGGCTTGCCACTCGATGAGGCCAAGGCTGAGGGCAGGGTTGATCTCATCAGGGTGCCTAGCAAAGTAACACTCGCCATCGAAGTCGTCCTCGAGGTCATCGTTACCTGCTGCGGATGGGTCTTGTGGTGGAAACGGGTCGCCGTTGCCATCGACCGGCCCAATCGACACGTTCCGAGCGTGTGGGAAGGGAGCCGAGTTTTGGCGGCGAATGTTCTGTTGGAAGGCTGCTGCAGGCTGCCATGCTTGTGGCGGAGCGCTTACAGGCGCTGAAGCTGGGTTCTGCCAGCCAGGCTGAGGAGCCGGATAGACAGGATTAGGTGGCGGATAGTAGCCTTGCGGCGGCGCGTAGCCTGGCGTGGGAGGGTACGCTTGTTGCTGGTAGCCTGGCCATTGCAGTTGTTGGTAGGATTGAGGAGCTGCGTAAGGCGGCTGCGGATAGGGCTGGTAGCCAGGCTGGCCGTAGCCGTACGGTTGTGGGGGCGGCTGCCAGCCAGGTTGCTGCAACGGCGGTTGCGGCTGAGCTGGCCCTCTGTACCCTGGCGGTGGGGCGTAGCGAGTGATGATAGGGTTGCCCTTAGCCTTCTTGGCTGGTGGCGGGCTATTGCGGCAGTCAGAATGGAGTGAGGTACAACAAGCTTGCAGGGAGCAGAAGACGGCAGGACTCACCCGCTTTGACTTTGCGTATGAGCATGCTGATATTGCGGCTGTTGGAAGCCTCCCTGCGGTGGATACATCTTGCTCCGATGCTCGTCTCACGGTAGCGCAAGGAGATGCCCCTGACGAAATTTGAAGGCCACGCAAGCCGAGAGTGGCGGAAAAGAGGTGTTAGGTCGACATGAAAGAAAAGCAACTGATGTCTGATGATCTTGAGCGTGAGCTTGACAGGAGATAATTGTCAAGGAGACAGTTGACGGAGCGTTGCCTTGCTTTGTGTGAGAGCGGCACAGCTGGGCCCGGCGGGCTCACTGCAGCAACTCGAAAGGGATGGCCAAGGCAACAATCAGATATTTGGCAATCGAGCGAGCGGCAGAAGGGGACATCGGAGTGCGGAGTGCACGATTCGCGATGTGTCTCGAAGTCGGCCGTGCAAGTGCGCCGCTGCAGTAGTATCGCTGCGACGGCGATGCTCGTTTGCGGTGGTGTTGTGGTCGAGACCGAGCGCTGGACTTCTGGAGCTGGAGCTGGAGATGGAGCTAGCAACGCACGCGGCACGACCCTTCTAGACTCATGTTTGAAAGAGGTGAGACTGTGATGTACAGACAGATTGAGTAGCCGCATAGACCTCCGCCGACGTTGTGAGTCGCCGCCTGGATTGGCGTGTAAAGCAGGGCTACAGGCAATACGAGAGGCGAGCGACAAGATGAGCGTCGATGCTTCTGTCATGCGTTGAAGCGCGTGCTCGAGTATGACGGCCACCACTCCCGTCATAGCCCCCCTTCTGCTACAACAAGCGCCTCCCCGAGGCCACCACCACCTGCATCAGCAATGCCGGGTCTGCCTGGTATGCGCCACCCATCCTGCACCCAACCTCACCTCACCGCCCCCTTCCCCACTGACGCCACCCTACAGCCAGCGTAGACCTCGACGAATGCATCGAGCGTCTCTACCGCAAGGAGCTGCTGGCCGACTCGGTCATCGAGGCAATATGCGCCAAGACGAAGGAGCTGCTGATGAAGGAGAGCAATGTGGTGCACATCCAGGCGCCCGTGACCGTCGTCGGCGACATCCACGGCCAGTTCTTCGACATGATTGAGATCTTCAAGATTGGCGGCTACTGCCCGGACACCAACTACCTCTTTTTGGGTATGTATGCATATGCACGGGTCACGCGAGCACTGTACACTCCCTCCCTCCCCAGCACGAGTGAACGTTGCGAACAGTCCGAGGACATGCACACTGACCTGGATATCATGATGAACAGGCGATTACGTCGACCGCGGCCTCTTCAGCATCGAGACCATCTCCCTCCTCGTCTGCCTCAAGCTGCGCTACCCCCACCGCGTGCACCTCATCCGCGGCAACCACGAGTCGCGCGGCGTCACCCAGTCCTACGGCTTCTACACCGAGTGCTCGCGCAAGTATGGCAACGCCGCCGTCTGGCACTACTTCACCGACATGTTCGACTACCTCTCCCTCTCCTGCGTCATCGACGACAAGATCTTCTGCGTGCACGGCGGCCTGAGCCCGTCGATACACTCGATCGATCAGATTAAGATCATCGATCGGTTCAGGGAGATACCGCACGAGGGCCCAATGGCGGACCTGGTGTGGAGTGACCCGGATGGGGAGCGGGATGAGTTTAGTCTAAGTCCGAGGGGTGCTGGGTACACTTTTGGCGCACAAGTCGTAAAGAAGTTCTTGGAAGTAAACGGAATGGTGCACATACTCCGCGCGCATCAACTCTGCAATGAAGGGTACATGGTCATGTTTGACGATCAGCTGTCGACGGTCTGGAGCGCGCCGAACTACTGCTACCGGTGCGGCAACTTGGCCAGTGTGCTGGAGGTTGGGCCGGGTGGTGAGCGGAAGTGGAATGTGTTTGACGCGGCGCCGGAGAATGAGGTGCATCGGGTGGAGCAGCAACAGCAGCAGCAGCAGCATGCTGGCAGTGATCCGATACGGGATTACTTCCTTTGAAATGTACATGAGCCTACGTGGGGACGGGACGGTGTGGTGCATAGGTGGAGTATATGGCGCGAGAACGCTTCTCAGGGCTAGAGATACCATTTTGGCACAGCGTGCATCGGGCGGCGTCTTCGAGCATAGATGTACATTGCATGGCAAACAGTCCTAGCGAATGAAGACTATACGTTAAGCCAACAAGCTCGGCTCACGCCAAATCCTCAAGCGCTGGCTCCTCGGAGACCGTTCGCTAGGATCGGGCTCAGGAGTCGTGAGTGGCTCCTGGCACTGACGACCGCCGTGGCAGCCGCTTTGCAAAGGGAACACCTACTGAATCCTCGCAAGCGAAAAGAAAGCCTTCTTCCGGACGGACCGACCACAGGTTGGGAACGGGCGGTCTGGTGCGAACCACTTTGGAGCCTTGGCACGCGCGAACGGCTACCCTTCAACACCACAAATCGAAGACAATCCAAGCATGCGACACCCGGAGCAGAAAGGAAAATGTAGTCTCCAGCTGCACGTCTGTGGACCGGATTGGTTCATGCCCGCGACTCGCCCAAGTGGCATACTGCGAGCGCTGATCTACATCCGGTGGACGCACCCTGGTGGTTTGACGTCTCCCGACCTCTAAACGCCTACGCTGCCCCTCGTGTTTGGGTATCGCACTTTCGTCGGGGCTATCAACTGTTACCTTCTCGAAGGTGTGACAAAGCACTCAGTGCCTGCATGCCTTCCGCGCAACCTCGGGAGGCAGCCCTCGTGGACTTGCAAGGCCTGGCATTTCCCAACAGTCCGAAGGTGGCGAGCGGCATATTCAAGCGTGCCACTGCGAAGAGACTAGGAGAGCGAGCCGGCCCCGTCAGTGAGTTTCTGGGATGAGCCGATGTCTGTCGCAGACCAGTACGTACTGTCGTGGGTGGAATGTACGGAGCAGAACCGGAGCGCCATCAGCCAAGCCAAGAAGCAGCATAGCAGCTGTTGACAAGTGACACTCGCGGGACTCGGGAAGTGTAGTCGCGAAGTTTGCCCCCATGAGATGCAGTGTATCAGCAAACAGGCCGTAAGAAAGAAAAGACAGCAGGGTTTCGTCTGGAGCAAGGTGTGACGAGCGACTCGGGACTCCGTTTGGGTGCTGTCGCAGATCAGTAGGAACGCTTCTGTGGAGTGAGAGAGAGCCGCAATGGCCGCTTTGCTTGGGAGACACGTCGTTCTTGCCATAATCTAGTACAGTTCGGACACCGAACTTAGTAGACGATCCAGACAACGACAGAGAAAGTGGAGGAGTGCGAGGGAGCGGGACGTCTTCTCGCCCTCTGATCAGCTCGCATTGAGCGGCAAGCCATCCTATCTGCTTCCTCTGAGTTTGCGAGGAAAGTTTCAACTCCTGTCTCCTGCTAGCCTTGGTCGATGAGGTTCAGCTATCGTTCAGCTATCATTCAGCGGCGCTTGGCTCCATCAGCGGACTTCCATAATTGGTATATTAGATTATGTTCGTGACATGACGATGCCGATTGGAGGCTGTCTTTCAAGAAGTGTTCCGGTCTGCTCTGACCCAATCTGATTGCGGCTATGGTAGGCATATAGCGCGCCGGTCCTGTGCAACCCTGTGAGTTGATATGTGCGAAGCTGACCTACTCAGGTTGCAGCCTCACGAAGACTGCCATTCGAATGTGCGGAGCTCACGAGGCCATTGCTCGCCTCGTCTTGCATCAGAGACAGGCCAGCACGCAGCACGACTCGCTCGAGAAGTCCTGGTATCGGCTTTTCCGACCTCTCCGTCAAGCTGACGCCCACGGGCTTTGTCGTTTGGCCGAGATGGCACGATCGGCACGGGGTTCTTTCAACACCAGCGTGTTAATCCCATGGCGCAAAAGATGCTTGCGGCGTTTTGTTTAGTGGTTCTCGATATCTCGTAATATTCGTTGCTTCACGTAAGATATTGATGTCCGGTCCAGCTGGGCGGTCGATAATGCCATAAGAGTACCTCTTCGTCGGCTCCATCAAAGTCCTGTCGCTACTTCGCGCAGCAAGAGCAGAGGCAGTGTGCGGCCGTACTGATCATCCTGACTGCAGGAATCGAGAAAGAAGCACAGCGCGAGCTCCAGAATCCGCACGATGCATTGCACGATGTTGCAAGCCCGGGTCTAGGAAGGAACCTTTTGCCTTTCGTCAAGTCAAGTTAAGTACATAGAGGGCTCACTAGCGTTCCTCCTGCCAACCAAAGCCTCGCCCTCCGCCTCAGCCTCCATCCATCTTCGTTCCAGCCTACGATTCTCCGCTTTCAGCACATACCTCAAAGCGAGGGCAAGAGCAGCCACCAGGGCCATGGACACAGCGCACACACTCATGCCCTTGACGTAGTACGGCCCTTCACTGTCCGGATACAGTCGTGTTCCCAGCAAAGGGCCCATTTGGCCGATGATGTTGAGCATGGCCATGCCAGTGCCTTTGCCTTCATCCGACTGCTGGTTGTTCACCGTCCATGTGATCACAATTGCCACTGCCGAGAAGAAGCCAGCGCAGATCGGGAAGACCGCCAGGTAGCGGAGGATGTGCCCAACGTGCAGAGCGCCAGCAACTGCGAGAAAGACGTAGCCAGCCATCGCGACCAGCGCGTGGAAGATCATAGGTATGCTGCGGCTTTTGATGCGGTCGGAGATGAATGCGGTGACAAGGACAACAACGAACGAGAAGAGGAATGGCGGCGCAGAGAGACCTTGCGAGGCGAGCCGCGAGTAGCCCATTTGGTTGATGATGGTAGGGAGGAAGACAGGCATGCTCGAGAAGGCCACGTTGCAGCAGAAGAACATGGCAGCAGTGAGATATGCCTTCGGGTCCTGCAGAGTCTTCACCACCTCGTTCCACCTAAATTTCTGCTTGTGGCGAGGGACAGTCGACTGCGCAGAAGCCTTGCCAGACATTGTGTCGCCATCGCCTTCCTTCCGCATTCGCAAGGTTGCGACTTTTCGCTCTCTAGCCGTCAGCCAGCGGGCGGTCGAAGGCGAATCAGGCAGCCACCACCAGGCCCAGACCGCGACTAGGCATGCCGGGAAGCCTTCTAGCAGGAACAGCAGTCTCCAGCTAGCAATGGCAATCCGATCGCCGAGGCTTACTATGGCCCAAGCGAGACTGCTGGCAAAGCTAGTCGCAAGCGGTGCAGCTGAGATGAAGAGTCCGATCCGGAAGGCCAGCTCATCCTTGCGGAAGAAGAACGATAGATAGAACGGTATTCCGACGAACGCTGCTTCGCCAATGCCCAGCAGCGCGCGCAGGACCAGAAGAAGGGGCCAGCTTGACACCAGCGACTGAAGCGAGGCTAGCACACCCCAGGCGAAGACGCAGCAGCTGATATAGATATGTGGAGGGAAGATCTTGTAGCAGAGCGTCATCCATTCGAAGAGGATGTAGTTGATGTAAAAGGCCGTGAGAAGCCACTCGTACTGGTTGTCCGAGAGGTGCAGGTCGTCTTTTAGGCCGGCTAATCTAGCATTTCCGATGTTACTGCGATCGAGGAAGCTCATCAGGTATAGGAGAGCCACGAAGAAGACGAGGCGCGTGTCCAGCTTGCGTCGCACACGGCGCTCTTCGTCTGGTGTATACAGCTCGAATGACTGCACGCTTGCTCGGCGATGTGTCTTGTGGCCGCTGAGAGCCCTTCCCTCGCCTTCGTTCTCGTCATCGTCTGAGGCATCGTCCTCTGCTGCACTAGCCACTGCATGCTGAGCCTTATGGTGTTCATGGCGTTCATGGCGCGCATTGCTCCCACCAGAACCGAGGTGCTTCAACTCATACCCCTCGTCGGCCTCAAGGTGATCCAGTCCATCCTCCTCGTCATCATCAGTGTCCGCCTCAGGTGTGTAGCGAGTGGACGTCGTGGTCTCTTGGCTCGAGTCGGAACTTCCAGAGGGTCTCTCATCCCCTTCCGCTACCGGCTGATATGTGGCAGCCATTGGAGCGAAACAGGAGCTTTCATCGACATGGTGGCCGATAGTTTCTCTGACCCGAGATTTGACACCAGGATAGATACTCGTTGTTACTGCATGTAAGACGGAAGGTTTCAGTGTCCACGTCCCTCAGCTTGACAGGCCTACGGTCTACCATACCAGTCCGCGGCTAGACTCACCTCAGCCGGCTGCGTCAGTTCGGCACCGGCAGCCGATGCGGGGCATCAAGGTAAGATTTGGCGAGGTGCTTCGAGGGCTTTATGTTTCTGTTCGCGAGTTGCGACCGTCCATTCCTTCTGTGCCATGCTTGGAAAGGCGACAATCCTTGGATTCTGGGGTCGCTTGAGCCTGTGTCCTATCGACCCCGTGAGCTCAGTCAGTGAAATCGGTATAGCATGCGGCATCTACGCTAAGACCACTATCTCCCAAACACGGTCCGTGGCAGCGCCTCCCGACGATTCGGTGCGATCCCGTTGCGCGCAGAACAGTCCGTCGGTTCCATCCCACATAATACATCACTTTCTGTCCGCGTGTCCCAATTGTCTACAGACTCCAGACTCAGAGTCGCTGGCGATATCCGGTAGACATAGGTACGCGTCGCTAACTGTGCGTGCGGCGTGCGCGTACGTTCTGTTGTACAGGGCCGCCGAGGAAATCACCTTTCCATCGTCACCCAACCATCTGGCATCAACGTCATGCGGCGCGCTTCAGCCGCCCCTCCCCTGCAGAGCAGTCATCAAAGCGGAGATGGTTATCGTTCTCGTCCACAGAAACCGGAAACATTGTCTTAAGACGGCCGCGTTATAGATGATGTATACCGTTCCAAGGGCCTAGCTGACCCCTTAAACACACTTGCGCGTTCCTCTTCTTCACATATGTGGACAGTGGATGTTGTTGTTTGGACGCTGGCAGTTGCACAGGGTCCAAGCCTTTGTTCGATCCACGGTTCCGCCAGGTCTAGGCGAGCCGTCTCTCGCGACGAGTTGCATCACCAGAAAGCATCCTGGACATCCTTAGCCTAGGGACTCGCAGACTGCAGTCTATCCCTATTCTCGTACGCTGAAGAGTCGTTGTAGCAACATCGAACAGCTTTCGGATGGCCTGAGCGACACAGTGTCCTGTGCGACAAAACAGTTCCGGATCCAGTCAATGCCGTGCAGTCTCGCGCGGCACGCTGCAGGCCAAAGGACGGGCCTCGGAGACGAGTATTCTTGAAGTGCACTCACATGCGGACATCCTACAGTCGGATCACCGTAAGCAAAGGCTCAGCACACCACACGGACGGCCACTCTGAACGGTGAATGGACGCAGCGGACGGCCGTTGAGCCCTTCACGACGACGCACTGGCTTCTACTGCCGACCAGTCTGCGTATCTGCAGCCTGGCTTTACACCCTCGTATGTCTCGTACGATAGCAACACCATCTCGCCAACTTCATCAGAAGCGGTCGCAACCGGGGAGCAGTACGGTGCGAATGCAGGACAGAAGCGCAAGGAGCCGCCACAACCGACTGGTAGCAAGCCTGCTAAGAAGGTGAAAAGAGTTGGTCCGAGGTCGGATAGCAAGGCCGGCCTGATGGCCAATGGAGACGGCGACAAGGAGGGCGAGGGTGCGGCGAGCAAGCCGAAGAGGGTACGGACAGGATGTCTCACGTGTCGAGAGCGGCATCTCAAGTGCGACGAGGCGATGCCGCACTGTAACAATTGCAAGAAGAGCAATCGGACATGCAAGCGCGGCGTGCGGCTGAACTTCATTGACACCTGGGCGGAAAGACCACCGAATCTGGTGACGCTTTATGGCACGAAGGATTGGAAGGTGGAGTTTCTGGATGAGTCGCGTGAGATTGCGAGCGAGTATCAAGGAGGCATGCAGAAGTACAAACACCTCGATCGAGACACGCCACCTACAATGCAACCCGAGCAGAGCCTAGCCTTCGACTTTGCGACAATCGCACCTCCGGCGCCGAATATGGCCCATCAGCCGTTGCCGCCAATACAAGGCATACTCCCTGAGACGTACCCTAACGCAAGCCTGCAGCAGCCACCTGACATGAGCAACATGTACGATCCGCAGATCAAGCAGGACCCGGGCGCTTTTCAGATGCCGCCACCGAACTCAGGCTCGACCAGTAATACTCACTATGGTAATTCGGGCGCCAATAGCATTGCCGGTCACGGCTCCGTCACTAGCTACAGCACTGCACAGTCTCAGCCCATAGACCCGGACGATGAGAAGAAGGAGTACCTCGAAAATCCAGAGGAGACGCTCTTTATGCAAGTATTTGTTGAAGAGGTCGGGCTGTGGATGGACAGCATGGATCCGCTCAAGCACTTCTCTCGGCTTCTGCCATTCCACTCCCTGGGTGAGCCCATGCTACTCAACGCCTTCTTGGCCTGTGGAGCGCGGCATCTGACCTTAGTCAACCCTGCGTACACAGAGGAGAAGGCCTTGCACTACTACGACACAGCGACTCGCCACCTGCTCAAGAATTTGCAGAATCCGAACCGAGACACTGTCATCTGCGCAACGACCGCCGTCATTCTCAATGTGTACGAGATCATGTCTGAGCGCGCACTGCAGCGTATGAACCACATTGCCGGAGCTCGGGCGCTGATCAAAGAGTGTGGCTGGAATGCTCGAGCGCAGGGTATCGGCTCAGCATGCTTTTGGCTTAATGTTGGACTCGAAGTGTTGAGCTGTCTGCACTTCAACTGGCAGGTAGCATGGAATCCCGACGACTGGTTGATAGATATGGACCTCTCCCGCGAGACATACAACGGCCGGGAAGAGTCGTGGACGCATAAAATGCTCTATATAGTCGCCAAGGTGTGCAACTTCCGGGCGACGATCCCGCGTCAAGCGGAAGCCGATCACAGGGACGAGCAAATCCGGACGCAGCATCGGTACGAGGAGTGGTCGCGGTTGAAGGGCATGGTTGATGCGTGGAATGATGGCATACCGAGGACGATGCAGGCTATGGCGTACGTGCACCCTCAACATGGATCGAGCTCGAAGTCGGCATTCCCAGAAGTCTGGCTGGTCAAGCGGACGACGATCGTGGCGAGGCTGTTGTTCCACACGGCGCAGCTGCTGTTGGCGCAGATACATCCGTACTATGGCTCGGAGCATGTCGAGATGAAGGAGCTGCAGCGACGACACTCGCAGGCCATCTGCGGTATCGCTGCGCATGTCAAGGACCGGTAAGTCTTAGCCACCCCTACCCATTTGAAATGGTGCTGACTCATCTTGCAGTGGCGTCGCTTCGGTCGCACTCCGCTCATTGGCCCACGCAGCTGAAGTGCTTACTGACCGCAGAGAGCAAGATGAAGTGCTTGGCATCTTTGAAAAGATCAACAAGGAGACGGGATGGCGCATCGGCTTCATCTATAAAGAGCTGAAGGAAAAGTGGGGCTGGAACGAAGAGCCGTCGCCGCAGCAATTCGCACAAACGCATACTGCAGCGCGTCAACAGAAGGAAGCACGGGAAGCGCAGCAACGGCAGCTGCAAGAGCAAGCGCAAGCAGCGCAGAGCATGCAGCTCCAGCAAGGCTTCGGAAACTTCGGGCAGCAGAACATGCAAGCCCAGGTGCTGCAGCAGGCGCCTCTGCCTCCACCGCAGCCGATGCAGCCAGCGCCTCCGCCAACACCGCAAAAGAAGCCGCCCGCGGGTATACCAAACCCAATGTATGCGAAGGCAGACTTCAACCTGCCGCAGCACCCGTACCAGAACTTCTATGTGGCGCCGAACGCTTTTGCGAATCAGCAGGGTGGTGGGATGTACTATAACTTTTGAGCAAGGAAATGCTGGCCTTGTGTGACGACAGGGGCTATGGACCACAAAGCTTAATGATCAGAGAGGGGGTGTATTGCATGGGACTACAGCTAGCCTTAGCTATGTGCAGACGGCTGTGGGATGGAATGAGTATGCGTTGCGATCTGTTTGAAGGATACCCGGGCAATAGTTGAGCGAGGCGTGTGGCGTTACTGTTGTGTTGTAGGGTGTAGTCCCTATGCAACCCGACATGACTCTGGTCGCTAGGACCATAGAGGAGTGCGCTCTCAATGCTTATGTGTGGTCTTCGTCTTCCCTGCCGAGTCCCGTATTTGGATGGGTAAGGCGTATCTTGTATATGTTTGAGGGCGGGAGCGGGCACTCCCTCTCCACAATCGCCACTTCAACCTCTGAACTTCTTCATCTGCCTTCACACTGGCCCCACACCGACACCGCACCCTGACAACTCATGCTTGTACAACTCGACCCATGCGAAGATGCCAATGCGGATGATACTGCACGTGCCCGGAAGCAAACAATGAGGACGCCGTGGAAGCGCCACATGGGAGTACGGAGTACGTGCAAACGCATGCTTCGCTAAACGTGTCCATGGATCACGGACCGGTCGATGCTGGCCCAAATGTGGACAGTGAATATGATGACCCTGTTGCCAGGCCGGGGTCACCGGACGATGCTCGACTGGATGCACCTCGGCGGTCTGGCTTTCGGAGCACTTCGCAACGGCGGAGTGACACCCTAGGAGGTCTCGAGGGCGTGAGAACGCAGGCCAGCAGGGACACGCTGCGCAGTCGCAGTCGGCATCCTAGTGTTAGCAGTCAATCTGCGGGCTCGTATGGAGACAGTCCGGCGTTTCCGCGCGTGGGAGCCACTGCTGAGGAGATCAATGGCGAGATATGTATGGACGACCGCGACATCCACCTGACGGAAACCATGGCGCAAGGAGTCGACGGAGCGCCGGAAGATGTCGAGCAGCGACCTCATCGCATGTTCAAGTTCACGCTGTACGAGACCAATGCTCGCTATTGGATCACTGGCGCAGACATCACGGACAAGTACTACCGACTACTGAGGATCGACCGGACATCGCCACCAGGGCAGATCATGCTGTTCGAGGATGAGACCATCTATGATCGGCGACAGATGAACGAAGTCCTTGCTAGCATAGACGAGGGCAACAGAGCAACCGGCGGCCTGCGGCTAAAGTACACCTTCTGGGGCTTGCTGGGCTTTATCAGGTTTACGGAAGCCTACTATATGCTCATCATCACCAAGCGGCAGCAAACGGCGACTATCGGCGGGCACTACGTCTACCAAATAGAAGGCACCGAGATGGTCCCGTTGACGACAGGCGCAAGCTCCCGCTTCCTGCGAGACCGCAACCCTGAAGAAGCGCGCTTCTTGGGCATCCTGGCCAACCTTGACTTGACCAAGTCCTTCTACTTCAGCTACTCTTATGACATCACGCACTCCCTGCAGGAGAACATCATCCGCAGTCGGCAGGCACTCAACGAAGGCCAACATACTGCCAGCCCGGACTTCAACGCGATGTTTGTCTGGAACCACCATCTGCTCAAGCCTGCTATGTCTGCGCTGAAGCACCCTTTTGACTGGTGTCTACCTATCATACATGGTTTCATTGACCAAGCTGCGCTGGATATCTTCGGACGAAGCGTCTATATCACCATCATTGGCAGGCGGTCCCGCTTCTTCGCCGGCGCTCGCTTCCTCAAGCGCGGGATCAACGATCTAGGGTACGTTGCGAACGATGTCGAAACCGAGCAGATCGTTGCGGAGAAGCTCACAACCTCGTTTCACGCCCCTGGTCCGCGCCTATACTCCAACCCAACCTATACATCGTATGTGCATCACAGAGGCAGCATACCATTGTACTGGACGCAGGACAACAGCGGCGTGACCCCGAAGCCGGATATCGATCTCAGCCTCAGCGATCCGTTCTACCAGCCAGCCGCCCTACACTTCGACAACCTGTTCGAACGCTACGGCTGTCCTGTGTATGTGCTTAACCTCATCAAGGCTAGGGAGCGAACACCCAGAGAGTCGAAGCTCCTTGGCGAGTTCGAAGACTGTGTCAAATACTTGAACCAGTCTCTACCTGCGGACAAGAAGATCACGTACAAGGCCTTTGACATGAGCAGAGCTTCTAAGACGCGAGGTGGCGATGTGATTGGCAGTCTAGAGGTGATTGCGGACGACATGTTGAACAAAACAGGCTTCTTCCACAACGGAGAGACAGGCTACGATGAGCCCCAGGTTCAGAACGGCGTGGCCAGGATAAACTGCATCGACTGCCTCGACCGCACCAATGCAGCGCAGTTTGTGGTCGGCAAGCGAGCATTTGCTCTGCAGCTACGAGCTCTAGGCGTGTTTGACGGAGACAATGTTGACTATGACACCGACGCTGTGAACATATTTACACACATGTTCCACGACCATGGCGACACAATCGCCGTGCAGTATGGCGGCTCACATCTCGTAAACACGATGGCGACCTATCGCAAGCTCAATCACTGGCAAAGCCAGTCACGAGACATGGTTGAAAGCTTCAAGCGCTACTACCATAACTCATTCCTTGACAGTCAGCGGCAAGAGGCCTACAATCTGTTCCTTGGCAACTACATCTGGGCGCAGGGTCAGCCTATGCTGTGGGATCTTACGACCGATTACTACTTGCATCACAGTGATCCACGAGCGTGGCTAGAGCGTAGCCGCAGGAACTACATCTACTGGTACACACCAGAATTCCTTGAGCGGCGGGTTATGCCGCCGAGGCCACCTACGCCGCCGACAAAGGATCCGAAAGAGGACGGAGTGAGCGAGTATGATGACTATTGGACGGAATGCTACAGGCCTGCCGCGCTCTCTTCGTTGGCCAAAGTCTACTCTTACCGCATGAACACCGAGAATCGCTTCCTGCCGGATAAGCCGCATCTGAGGGACGGCAAGTACGACTTCAGCCCTTTCCACCCTCGTCTGGATCCTCATCGGCAAGCACTGGAGTCTCCGGATAAAAAGCTACACCGCAAAGGCGTCAAAATCATCGATCCGCAAGACGAGCATCCCAACACGGCACTGCTGCCGAACGAAGACGGACCCAGGCCCATACCCGTCGACGAGAAGCCTGGCATCCTTCGCGCATCAACTTTCGAGCGGACGGACAAGCTCTTCGAGACGAGTGAGCAGCCTGTCAGACCTGCAGACAAGGCGCAGATGCATCTCTGGACGCTCAACCAGTTCCACTCGCAGTCCTTGCACCCATCCGTATCCGACTCGGAAGCGCGCGAGTACGACAGGTATGTTGCGCACCCGCTCAACTTGCCGCTTGTCGTGTCCAGCGAACTGCCGTCGGACGCGAATCTCGACTACGTGGAATACATACATCGGGCGGGCGGCAGCGAATTCGACGACTTTGATCAGGAGGAGGGGTTTGCCGCGGGTATCAGTGAGCAGGACCTCACGCACTTCTGGGACTTTTTGGGCGAGAAGGTCGATCCGCTGACGGTGACGGAGGAGGATGGGACGAAGAAGAGGTATAAGGCTTACCGGCAGTGGTTGAGAGGGAAGAGCTTGTTCAAGCAGAGTAAGGTGGATCCTGAGTACACGGCTGGCACGTGACTTAGGAGAAGGCAAGCCTGTGTTGCATCTGCCAAGTCTATGTCTGGCTGCTGGCGTGCCTCCAGCTCTTTGTTCGCACGTGAAGCAGCAAGGCAATGTATCCTTGCACACAGGTCACGCCTTATGTTCCATGTCAGGTCTCGCTACGGACGTCAGAAGACTCGCTATCCGCCTCATAGTGCCCATCTGAGCCGATCGAGCACTCGGTCCGACACTTAAGCTTTGTCTTCAACGCCCTCCAGATACCCAAGTTGCCGCGTGGCGACACCACTCTCCTGCCATCCTCCTCGTACAAGGGCAGCAACACCTCGAACTCATGTATCTGATCCGCCGAGCACGGCCACTTCGAGTCGGAGAAGTTGAACTTAAGGCACTCCAGGGCGTGGAGTAGGTCCCACATCCTCGCACCGCGCGTCGTCTCCTCATTACCGACCGCATCCCGTTGACTTGACGCACTTGAAAATGTGGGATGGGCGGGCTGGAGATGAGCATGTCCTTCCACGTCTCCTGACCCGGGTCCACCTCGAAATGGACATAGTTTGGGAGGGAAGGGCCTTCGACAGCGAGGAAGCTATCCAGTACAGGGCGTTCGTCACGGTCGGCGAGGGTGCGTGACGGTGCTGGCGGCGATCGCTGCGACGACGACGACGACGACGATGACGACGACGACGAAGACTGCAACGGCATCTCTGCTTCCAGGAGATTCTCGTGCAGCGGTGTGCGGGCGGCGATATCCAGCGCTCCGACGGGTGCCAGAGCGGCTAACTCAACGAAGGATCTGCTTGGGAGCAGGATCGTGCGGGAGAGCAGCGGGTTGAGCGTTAGGGGTGTGGTCCAGAGGCCGTTCCACTGAACCCTCTGCGCCTCGTCCGCCTTGAAGGGCCCGAAGCGCATGCATGGCTGCAGCGTCGGGCTGAACGTGATGCACGCCATCCACGTCTTGCAGACCCGCCGCGCCCGCGCCAACTCCTCGAGCGGCGGCAACGCGGCCAAGATGTGCTCGAGCAGCTCGGTGATCCCCAGCACAGCATCTCGCTTTGGAGCAGCGGACATCTTCACCTTCAGCGTGCCGGCATGAAAGACGTATGCGCCCTGAACGCCCTGTGTGTCCAACGGGCCATCGAGAGCCGAGGGCTCCGAATCCGCCGACTGCTCTGATGTCAAGGCAGTTGACGTTTGTGCGAGGCCTGCCTCAGCAACACTAAAACCGGGAGAATGGCCAACTGGCTTCGGCTCCAGTACATCCTGGGTGGTGGTTTGGTACTCTGCGCGTGACATCGTCTGAGTAGGAGGCGAAATCCTGCGCACAGCAGGCGTCGGGTGCGACTCGGTCGGAGACTTGGTGCGCCGGCCTCAGTATATATCTCGATGGTCGAACCTATTCCGGCACTGCCGTACTGATGCACCGTTCTGGGGTGAATGAGGGCGTGAGCAGAGTTAATATGCCTTTTGTAGCGTCATCAGTACCTAGTGTAATCAGTATCGTCCAAAAGTGGTAGCCAGAAGGTGGAGAGGCGCCCACTGGCGAGCTGTGATTACGGGCGATGTGGCGGGTCAACACGTAGAGGATCGAGTATTGACCGGGCTGCTGGGTGAGGAATTTTGGTAGCGGAGAACAGCAGCTAGCTAGCGAAGCGGCGCACCACTGCGCTGGGATATGCCACTCTCTTCATGTGCCTCAGGCTGTCCAAACCGCAAATTTGATGTACACGCACGGCCGGGGGTATCACCATCCACATCTCTCCCATGTCCATGTCCAAAGGTGTACAGATAGCATCAGCAGATTGCGAGCGCGCGGCGGCCCACTATAAGAAGTAATCCGCCACCGGCTTCTTCGCCGGCATGCCCCGACCATCCTGCGGCGCCGCGTCAAACACCCTATATCGCCTCCCGGGCCCGGCTCTCTGCTCCATCGCACCGCGCTCAGCCAGTACGCCGCCGTGACTCCTCCCCACCTCGCCGTTGCTGCGTGGCGCGTAGCCCGCATTACTCCCATCCTCGCCCAACTCGAGGATGGCCGCCACGTTCCCGCACCGGTAGCAGTAGTTCGGCGCCGACCACACCGTCACAATGGTACTATCGAACATTTCCTTAAAACCTTCCATGACCAGTTGGTGCGCGCGGCAGATCAGTGACAGATCGTTCTTGTGGTTGAAGCACTTGACGATGTCCGCGCCAAAGAGGAAGCCGGCGCCGCGCGGGCTGAGGCCCCAACCGTCGATTTCGTCGGGGTCGGACCACAGGAGGTCGCACATGGCGCCTTCGTGAGGGACTTCTTGCTTACGGTCGAGCAGGCGGATTTTGTCGATGCTGTCGATGAGGGGCGAGAGGCCGCCGTGGACGCAGAGGACGGCGCCGCCGCTGTTGGGCGTGCTGCCTTTGCTGGAGGAGGTGGCGCCCGTGCCGGGCGCGCCGTTGCGGGCGGGTGTTTGGTCCTGGGCGGGAGAATTTGGCGGGTCTGAGAGCTGGGAGGTGTCTTGCTGGGGTGGCTTTTGTTGGTTGCGGTTGCGTGGGAAGCGGCTCAGAACTTGGCCCGCAGCGTTTAATATTTCAATTTCAATGTCTTCCGTGTCTGAGGGCATAGTTGCCTGCGAGTTCGCATCCGCGAACGCAGCTTCGGATGGCTGGAGCTCGGTTGCGGCGCCCATGACCAGCGCGCCGAGGGCAAGGTAGTCGAAGACTTCGCAGCAGTAGCGCCAGACGTTGGCGCTGCCGTATTTCCGCATGCATTCGTCGTAGAAGCCGTAGACGGTCGTGATTTGTCGTGATTCGTGGTTGCCTCGTATCAGCGTTATCCGGTCCGGGTAGCGGACTTTGAGGCAGAGCAGCAGGAGGAAGGATTCGAGGGAGTAGAAGCCGCGGTCGACGAAGTCGCCCATGAAGAGGTAGTTGGTATCGGGCACGTCGCCGCCGACACGGAAGAGCTCCATGAGGTCGTGGAATTGGCCGTGGATGTCGCCGCATATCTGGTGCATCCATACGGTCAGCAGACCGTCTCTACAACGCATGCGCGCACCCAGGCAAGACGTACCGTCACCGGCGCATCCACCGACACCACGTTGCCCTCTTCCATCAGCAGCTCACGTGCCTTGTAGCATAGCTCGCGCACTTGTATCTCTGGTATCGGCCGGCAAGCTCGGAGTTGCGCGATGGCTCTGTCTTACGGTCAGACCCGGCCCAGCGCATGTGGTCGCGTGCGCTTACTTGTCCAAGTCGCTCATCTTGCCGGATGCGCCACCCGGCACGCCGCCTCGTCGCTGGCCTCAACCCTTCTTGCGCGATCCGACGCCCTGTTGCCTGTGCTGCCAGTCGTAGGTGCCGGATATGGAGGATGCGGGTTGGTATGCGATCGAGTGGTGGCGTTTGCGGACGCGCCTTCTGTCAGTGCGGAGGTCGAAGGTGCTGCGGGCGCAGGTGTATGGCAGTCGCTCCTTTCCTCCGCCGGTGTTCCGCTCGCGTCGAAAGAGGGTATGTACACGCAAAGATGCCTGCTTCAGGGAAAATGAGCGTTGTTGTCGCGCACGCGGCACCTGCGCCTGCGCCTGGAACGATCAAGATCAAACTTCCCGGAGAGCGTCACGCGGCTGTTGCCGTGGCCCGACCCGCTGCACGACATCCGGCTAAGCCTCTAGTATCCGCCCCCACCTGCCTTTCCGCCTCCGCTGTCCGCACTTCTGTCCACGTCAATGATCACACCATCACCTGCAATCGCCATCCAGTCTCCGTCGTGCAAGCATACACGACAGCGCTTAGGGTTTGAAGCATGCGAATATACCCTGGCTCCATAAGGACGATGTAGGTAGGTAGCAACGAAAGGTTAACGAGGTTCGAGAAGCTTTGCTGTAGTCTCCACATCTCTTTACAACTCCCATTGCAGCAGCTGACGACGGTGTCATGACCGCGACTACCGAAGCACTCGCCACTGTCGAGCTAGTTGAGCTCATACTGCTACACTCACCCATGGTAGATATCCTCGGTGACACCCTGCCAAGCGACGACTAGTACGACATCTCCATCTTCCTGGCCGCCCACGACCAAATTTGCAGTTCAGGCAAAGTTGGCCGACCGCACGCCTACCGCATAGCCCGCTGGGCACCTATGCTCGTCACCCGATCGCCCATTCGAGCCATCAGCATCTGTTGCACGCAAGTAGGCGACCGCTTCGGCACCGTCAAAGTAGTCGCCGCAGACGGCATCGGTGTCACGCTGGGCGAGCTGCTCACGACGGCCGGCGAGTTTTACGCTTTCTGCGGCCACGCTCCGCGCTTTTGTCGCTTCGTTGAGCTGAAGGTTCTGCAGCCGATTGGTGATTAGCAGGTTCCCTGCTGCTCCTCTTCCGAGTCCGGATGACCGGCGCTGGGTTGCATCGATGAAGTCTACGGATGACAATGGTGGGTAGCGGCACTACCGCACCATTGCAAGAAGATTGGCTTCTTGAGGGCTTGGAGGACGAGGTCGACGTGTGTGCTCGATGACTAGATCGGATTCGAACGGTTGTGGGAGCTTACATTTATATCAGCTGACGTCCTCCGTCATCTGGTCGCATCCTCCGGTGCGGCATCATACGCTTTTTTGCCCCAATAACAGCATTTCATGCGGCGCAAAGAGAGGCTAAGCTCACGTGGATAGGTAGGTGCATTGGTACCTAACCCCGCATCAACCCCACGCGTGCCCACGCTCACTGCAGCGAGAGGAAGGTTGTGTATGGGAATAAGCTGGCCTGAACTGAGCCTCACCTGCAACAGGCCAATGGCTTGGTACACGGCTCCAGGAACGGTATGGCGATCAGCCGCATCAGCGTTCGAGCTCGGCCATTGTCTGCAGACCCCGCAGGCTGGTACGTACTGCGCACCATCCGTTGCTCCAGCTTGGAGGAGGGTGTGCCTATACCCAGCAGACGCAGCACCGTTAGGGAACACAGATCCTTTGATCAACACATCGCTCGCAATCGTCTGTCTTGCTCCGCACTCCGTACATCTTAAGTATCTTGACAACCATGGCTTCCTTCAAAGGATACGATCTGGTCGTCGTGGGCTCCGGCTTTGCTGGGGCCATGGCCACACTAAACTTCCTCGAAGAATGTAAGAAGAAGAAGAAGAGTGGGCGGGTAGCGCTTGTGGAGGTGGGCAAGGATGGCGAGCGGTGTGGTGCGTCGCGGTGGACTATGGCGTATCTGAGGTTGGATAAGAACTTGGACTTCGGTGTGATCGACATGACGAGAGGCTCTGCTGGATGCCAGCTGACTGTCGTGCAGACGAGGACTGGGTCAAGGAGATGCGCCTCGTCAGCAATGGCTTAGCAGACGAAAATTATTGCCGCAAGCTGCAGGAGGAGGCCGGAATCACCGCCCGCTATCTTCAGGACCACGGCGTAAAGTTCGTGCACCACGACGAAACGAACGTGTTGCTGGAGTTCAAGACGGGCCAGCACTTCGTCTTTCCGGAGGGTGGAGGGAAGGCCATTATCGCAAAACTGTTCGACGACCTACAGTCATACGATAACTGCGAAGTGCTTTGGGAGACTGAGGCCGTCCGCCTCATAACCGACGAGGCAGGCGCAATCCGCGGCCTGAAGGTCCGGAAGAATGATGGCCTGCTGCATGATCTGTTCGCCCCTAATGTCGTGCTTGCATGCGGCGGCTTCGAGGGCAACCAAGAGATGCTGGCACGTTACATCGGCCGCGACTCGCACAAGCTGCCCCTGATCGCGCCGGGACTGAAGTACAACAAGGGTGCAGGCTTACGCATGGCTCTCGAGGTCGGCGCTGGCACAGCCGGCTCATTCGATGGCATGCACTGCGAGCTTGTCGATACGCGCGCCAGCAAGCCGGATGCCGTGATGTGGGGCCACAACTACGGTATCGTTGTCAACAAGGAGAGTCAGCGGTTTTACGACGAGGGCAAGCGGCACCTCTTCGCCACTTTCGAGATGATTGCGCTCGAATGTTGGCGCGACCAGCATCAGTCATGCTTCTTCGTGACGGACGATGTGATTTGGCAGCGCTTCACGGGTAGCTGGGTGTACGATACTACTGATGTGCCGCCGGAGAAGGCCGAGACTATTGAGGAGTTGGCGGAGAAGATGGGTCTGGATCCGACGGAGCTGAAGAGGACTGTGGACGAGTATAATGCTGCGGTCAACGATAAGGAGTTCAATTTGATGAAGTTGGACGGTAAGGCGACCAGGGGACTGAAGGTCAACAAGACGAACTGGGCGAATCCGATCGTGAAGGCACCGTTCTATGGGTATCCGATGACCTCCAATCTGACTTTCACGTCAGTCATGAATGATCTCACGTTGTGATGACTGCAGTGGCTGACTGGACGCAGGTACGGTGGCGTGAAGACCGACCTCCATGCGCGTGTACTGTCGACGAACGATGTGCCGATCCCAGGGTGAGCGAGCGCCCAGGCCAGCGTCCTTGGGTGACATTCGTGCTGACGGTTCGAATAGACTGTGGGCTGCCGGTGAGATGACCGGCCTGTTTTACAACGAGTACCCACCGGCTACTAGCTGCTTGCGCAGCATGACTTTCGGCCGTCTTGCCGGTCTTGAGATTGCGCAGAACTTGGGTGGGAAGCACGGTCAAGCCAATGGGCCGGCGATTCCGTCTGAGCAGAGGGCGGACTCAACGATGAGTATGGATCAGCAGGTGCTGGTTGGGGAGGGAGCAACCGCTGCTTGAGACCTATACGCTTTGAGCAATTTTCCGACATGTCCACGCCACCTTCTCCTTGGGCTTGGCCGCAGTGACGCATCGCTCTCTCCGTGCTCTCGGGCACACTGCTCTATGTCAAGAGATTGAACGTGCTCTTCGGCACGCTGCTCTATGTCAGGAGCTTCAAGAAGAATCGTGCGGACTGTACATTGTGCCCTCGTGCGTGTGGATCCGAGTCTTCCAGCACGCGCATTCTTTGCCAGCGATGTTGTGCGCCGCCGCAGTGAAGTCTCTGCACCTGCTGCCAAAGTTGCCATACCAAACATGAGCAGGGTCACAGGCCAGGCGGTAGTGACCAGTGACCTACTGTCCGGCAACAATGAGGAGATACAAATACCACCAAGTCCTGCGTAGTCAACCATGTTTCGCTGCTTAGGCTACATAGAATACAACAAGACTGCCCGCTTTGATACCATCATTGGCAACATTGCAAATACGGCCGATATCGTTGCAGCCCTACCTCAGCCTTTCCCAAGGAACACCACTGAAGTGCTGAAGCAACCATACTTCAGCCCTTCCAAGACTATCACTGAAACACCAAAGCAAGTATACATCAGGCTTTCCAGGTATTGCGACCGCAGCTCCCCGGCAACAAGTCAAACATGAATCGCCACTGACCTCGATACAGATGTGCACGCAGAAGTATCGCCAGTACAGTTGCCGCTGCAAGAAGCACGAGGAGTTCAAGCAATGCGCGCAGCGACTGGGTACGAACGTCGAGTGTGTGCCAATCACGATGAGACGCCTTCCTGACTCTCCGCATATGTGCCGCAAGCATATGGTCAAGCCAAGCACGGACGAGATGCACAGGTGATCCGGTTTGATCGGAGCTCGTCGGGTGGATTTCAGGGGCGAGGACTAAATGTTGTGGGTATGACGGAGCACTCCGCATGCTGGGTCATGTAGTTTGCAGCCAGGCGGCGACATTCAGTGTCAGATAGCAGGCGCTGCGGTTGCAATGAGCTGATGCTCGTGGTCTTGGATGGGTCCAAATTCGCCAATGTGCTCAGTGAACGTCTCCGGAATGTACTTCCTCCTCCATTGCATGTCTTGATCAGAGTCCGTGCAACCCGAGCAATACCGACCATGCTCTACGGTCATCGTGTCGCGACGGATCCATGGAGCATGCACAACAGCCATGAAGCGCCTGGGATCACCATCCGTCCTAGCTGGCATTGCCATTGACGGCGGCTTCCTTGGACAAGGGCCGGGCTGCCCTGGCCTCGTCAAGCTCATCCGCTTACGGTACTCCGAGAGCGAATCAGCCCATCTTTCTTCTACACAGGCCTTCATAGCGTCGGCTGAGCCGTGGTATGCGACAGCGGCCTGCCATACCGTCTGGTAGTCGATGAAAACAAGCCGAGCCCGTCGCATCTTCTCCTCTGGTGCATAACATCCAGGAATAGCTCTCATCTGTGGTAGGTCGTCGACGTGGCGTCTCGGAAGTGCAAACTGCCTCGCAGCTTCTGCTACCTGTAGCGGATAGAAGCAAGGCCTTTCCGAGAAGCATCGGTAGCAGACCCGCTGGCACGTGAGGAGATAGATGAAGCCGCCGAAGTCATCGCAGTGCTCACATCTCGCTCGGCCGAGCGTACGCCAGAGTTGCTTGAGGGTTATGCAAGCTCCGATTTCTATGCTGAGGATGCCACGGAGGACATCGGGGCATGCAAGCGAAAGCTTTCGATACTGTGGGATAGAGTCCACAATTTGGATGGCACGGGCGTTGACACGTCGGAAGTCGGTCAGGGTCCTGAGGTCGAGTTGGTATAGCACCTCGACTACTAGTTCTACAGGGAGTCGCTCGAGGGTTCCCAGACTGTAGGCAGCGTCCCTGTCGTGACGGCCGTTGTCCAACGGGCACGCCTGGCCAAGATTGTCGTCCAGTGTGTTGTCCTTCAGATTGAGATGCGGAGAGGTGAGACGCTCGTACCCATCGATGTCCATCATATGAGTACTCGTCGAGAGATGCCGACGTTAGTCGGCTGTTGAGCTGCGCTTGTTAGCGGCTGTTGCAGCCTGCTGGTGTATAACATCGATGTGCATGTCGTCACGTCGTACAGGGAGAAAGTAGACGACTGGACCAACAGCAGGAAAGTAACGCGCTACGGAACCTTCCGCGAGCGCGGTCAGAACCCTTACTTTTCACGCTGCTCCTTCCTCACAACCTGTGCCTACCTACACAGTACCGACAAAGAAGTGCGACAGAACGTAGCCACTTCGTCAAAGTCATGGTAGGAAGCTCTCTATTCTGACTCGAGTGACTAATACACACATAAACGTACACCAAGTCCCCTCCTTTCCGTTGCGATTGTTCCTGCTGCTTCTCGACATCATCTCACTCAACCTACTTGAACACAGATCTCCACGATTGGCATCCTTGAACCTCATCTCGGTATAGAACAGGACGAAGCGGCGTCGCGTCTAACACACATCATGAACGAACACGTACAGATGCTTCAAGCAAGCGTCGACGAAAATGACGACAGCTGGTTCCGGTTTTTGGAGGATGGCGTCTCCATCAAGTACGTGGTCATTGCGACAGGTCTCTACGAAGTCAACGACATGTGCTTCGCACCTGTTTTGCTTCCTTCATTGCCCGCATTTCCGGCCAGAGACTGGAACGAAGGGCGCATATCTCGAGATTCAAGGGATGGGCAGCCATACTTCGAGCGAGTCGGGAAGCGGTCACTGCGTGGCGTGCGTAACCTCTGGCACTCGAGAACGATCGATTACCCAGAGCTGGCAGTTGGTGGGAAGCTATAGTCTGGCGTTTACGAGGCCCGTTTACGCTGGCTGTCAAGTTCGCTATTTTCGAATGGGAGATCGACGCTATCGATCGTGAGACAGCTGCATACCAGTGGATCGACGGCCACGGGATCTGTCCGGCATTACTTGGCCATGTGGCCGAGCACGGCAGGGTCATCGGCTTTCTCATGACGAAGGTAGCGGCCGCCTCTCGCGCAAGCCCAGAGGACATCATCGTATGCCAGGAAGTGCTATCCAGGCTTCACAACCTGGGTATTACACACGGCGACATCAACCGCCACAATCTTCTCGTCCACAAAGGTGGGGTTACTCTATTAGACTTCGCCACTGCAAGGACATGCCAGCACCGGCTTGAATTCGAGCAAGAGATGCAAAGCCTTCCCGAGCAGCTAAGCGATACCTCAGGCCAAGGAGGGTCCATCATCATATTGGAGGGTAGCTGAGTGAGTGGCGCGGTATTGAAAGGCTTTCAGAAGAGGTGATGCTGGAACCTGCGGGGAGTGCGAGATGGGTAGCTGCGTTTACACGGCATCGATACTGTGTTTGAACTCTGAAGCAACGCTTGCTTGAGTTCCGGATAGTACTCCTCACAGGATTATCATCGAAGACCGGACGCCGAGCGCTGAGTGGTCTTGCACGATCTCCCGCCCAGACGCCTATCAGACGCCTACCAGACATGGCTCCTGTTGTCATCGATGTTGAAAACATCTGGCCTCCTGCAGAAACCTCGAAAATGCACATCCGCGTGGCAGCCGGCATTAGGATACAGTCCCGGACCGACGGTGCGCTTTTTCCCGGCGTTAGGCGTTAATGCAGGTGCGTCATAAGACCAATGGGAACGGTCCTACGCTGCTACGCATCAAAACCGGCTCTGCAACGGCGAGAAGGAGCCGCCGGACGGCCGCCGGACGGTTTATAAGCTACGGGAGGCCGTAAACTACGCTTATAAACCGCCCAGGAGTATGTAGCTACCAGAACACCGTTACCACCATTTCAACGCTGTACTTTAATCTGGGTTACCAATCAAGTTTTTCGAGTGAGATACGGAATGGCAGACAAGCAAGTTATATTCATCACCGGCGGCAACACGGGTTTGGGCTACGAGGTGGTCAAGTCACTCTGCAAAACATCAACGGCGTACGAGATCATCCTAGGGAGCCGAAGTGTAGAGAAAGGCGAGGATGCAGTTGCCACGGTGAAGAAAGATGTACCGGAGAGTTCCAGCACGCTCAGCGTTGTGCAAATCGACGTGACGTCCGACGACTCTGTCCAGAGAGCAGTCGGATCCATCACATCCACGCACGGCAGACTCGACGTCCTGATCAACAATGCGGGAGGCTCCTTTGACCGTGAGCTTCAGGCTGGCAAGCTCAGCATAAGAGAGGCCTTCAACAAATCTTGGGACCTGAACATCACAGGCGCACAGGTCCTCACCTCCCTCAGCATGCCTCTGCTGCTCAAGTCACCTAACGCCCGCCTCATGTTTGTCACAAGTGGCACCGCTTCCCTGGCTGAAACTGAGAGATTTGACCATCCTGCCCTTGCCCGCATCAACGCTTCCCCAGCGGCTGGTTGGCCGAAAGACGAGGGCGTTAATCCAATCACTTCGTACCGGAGCTCCAAGGCTGGACTGAACATGCTCATGAGGGAGTGGTATAAGCTTCTGAAGAATGACGGGGTGAAAGTGTGGGCCATCGTGAGTCCGCGTCCAGCACTTCGGTTCATTACGTCACTCCCAAACTTACTATATTTGTAGTCACCCGGATTTCTGGCTACGGGTTTAGGTGGTATCGGCGCCGAGACACTGAGGAAGGTGAGTGACGGTCGGGCTTGTCATGGGTTGTTTGCATTCACTGACGAGCAGCAGCTTGGCGCCCGTGATCCCTCTGAAGGCGGTGACTTCATCAAGGACGTGATTGAGGGGAAGCGAGACCATGACCAGGGCAAGGTGGTCAGAGTTCAGATGATTCAACCCTGGTAGAGGAGTTGCGAGTACTTATGTTCAAGGTCAGATAGTGAAGGGCAATTTGCAATCGCAGTGAATGATTATCCTCATTCACTCTTCTCATCTTCCGAGCTAGCTCGTGCCCACAGTCGCTCCTCAGCTCTTGCTTCGTCAAGTGAAGCGTCCTCGGCAAGAACCGTTGACCCAAGCGTGACGGTTGTAGAGAAACAAGTTCACGATCTACCAAGTGCAAACGACACGTCAGCCACTCAAAGCTTACCTTATTCGCGCTCACCTTGCTACCTACAAAAGTATCCACAAGTGCGCTCGCTGCGCTACGGTCACGTCATTGCCTCTACTGCGACAATAACCAGACACTTCGATAACCCAGCGCCAGACCCACAGCATCCATCAGCTCCCACACCTTCAACGCAACAGACAGATCACGACCACAAGCAAGAGTGACTGTGGCTCGGACCTCGACGAGACCATGGCGGACGAGCTTCTTGTCGTAGCCAATACCACCACAACAGGCCTTGCGTCTGCGACTCGATGCAGTAGCACGCAGACCATCGCATCTGCGGCTCTCGGCACCCTCGTCACCCTCCCTCCGGAGCTTCGCCTGCTAGTCTTCAGCCATGTGGTAACCGCGGATTTCAGACAACTCATCAGCTTCGAGGGACCTCACGATGCACTGGATTCAAGGCAAAGAAGCTCGGCTCATCACCTATCTGTCCTCTATGCCAGCCGTGCCCTCCGCCAGGAGGCCGTCGAGTCGCTCATGAGTGATCGCGTCTGCAAGATCACCATCGGCCTCTCCATATCTACCACCAACTTTCCGTTGCGTGACTACCTGCTCCAGCCGGGTCGGCAGAGCGAGGCGGTCATCTTTCCGACATTCACCGCCTGCAAGAGTCTCGAGATCATCGTGGAGATCCCGTATCCGCGCACGGCTGTTGATATTGCGACAGTTCGCCGCAATGTACGCCGTGTGGTGGCACTCCTGAACGCTAGCGGTTACGCGCTGCCGAGACTGCACGCATCCCTCGGCGGCGAGCACCACGAAAGCGAGATGTACACCTACAACGACTACTCAATGCTGCTGGGCCCGCTCAGCCGCCTGGACAATGTCCGTCGTGGTTGCGTGCTCTGTTGCTCCTCTCCGCTGACGCCAGGCTTTGTGGATCCGAAATGTCTTCAGCAGTGCAACCTCATCGAAGCTGCCGTCACAGGCGACACCGAGCAGCGGCAGAAGCTGCTGCAACAGCAATGTCTCTTCGACATCAAGCTTCCCCTAGCTTTGTACCAGGACAAGGAGGATCTTGTTATCAGGTTCGGTTCGAGCAAACCACAAGGGCATATAGGTTTCGATCACGCTTTCAACATCTCGCAAGCACTGCAGCTGCTCAAGGCAGTGACAGTGGGGAGACCTATGCTTCCGTGGGCTGACGACCTAGACTCTACATTGACAAGCAAGGGTGGCAGGGCGTCGCTACAGCGGAGCACGGTGGAGGGCATCCTCGGGCCGTACGCTGTCCATGAATTCCTGCGGTGGGCAGCAGGTCATCAGACAGCCAGCAATCCGTACTGGCAGTGAAAGCGTGGTGAGCATGTAGCAAAGTGGGCAGAAAGGAGAACACACAAGCCTGGAGGCCGACGTAGATCTTTGGTGTGGTCGTCCCATAGGTTACGCAATTGCGTCTGCAAACTCCTCCCCTGCAATTCAAAGTGCTCCTGAACATTGCCATTGTCAATATCACCTACAAAAGATGGACCTCATCCGCAAAAGCATTGACATAGCAAGTGACCCGCGTCACACAGCATGGATCTGTCCACTGATCTTTGCGGCTGACGTTGTGCTTTGCCCGTTGGTCGTGAAGTACATCCCCTGTGCGTAGACCACCAAGAACCAGAAAACCGTCGTCCAACATGCCATCTGATACACCTCATAGATACGGAGATTGACTGGAAGGCCTACATGCAACAAGTGTCCCAGTACATCTCCGGTGAGCGCGACTATGTCAAGCTTTACGGCGACACAGGGCCCTTGGTCTACCCGGCTGCACACGTGTACATATATCGCGTGCTCCACTACCTGACCGACAGTGGACGCGACGTTCAATTGGCTCAATACATCTTCATCGGACTCTATCTCGCGACACTGGCCCTTGTCATGCAGTGCTATCGCCAAGCGAACGCGCCACCTTACATCTTCCCGCTACTCATCCTCAGCAAACGGCTGCACTCCATCTTCCTGCTGCGACTGTTCAACGACGGTTTCGCCGTCTTCTTCTTGTTCCTGGCCATATTCTGCTATCAAAGGAAGCAATGGACGGTGGGATCCTTAGCGTACAGCTTCGGCTTGGGCATCAAAATGAGCCTGCTCCTTGCGTTGCCGGCTATAGGCGTGGTGCTGTGGCAAGGCACGGGAAGAAACAGAGCGCTTCGGAATGCAATGTTCATGGGCCAGGTTCAGGTGTGCACAGCTGCAAGCAATTCGAGAGTTGTTTCAATGGTAACTAACGGTCTGCAGGTCTTGCTTGGCTACCCCTTCGTAGCTGCTCATCCGCGCAGCTACATTGCCAGAGCCTTCGAGTTCACTCGCCAGTTTCTCTTCAAATGGACTGTAAACTGGCGCTTTGTGGGGGAAGCAACCTTCCTGTCGCGACCGTTCTCGATCGCCTTGTTGTCCGCTCATGCCACTCTCCTTGTTGCCTTCCTTTCCACGCGCTGGCTCATGCCAGCCAGGTCAACCCCACTAGAGGCCTTGCAACAACTGATCGGCCCACCTCCCAAGGCGACGGAGGCCAAGACGGCAAAGAGAGTGACTCCGGACTTCATCTTGACAAGCATACTGACAGCGATGCTCATTGGCTGTCTATGCGCGAGAAGTCTGCATTACCAGTTCTTTGCGTACATTGCTTGGTCAACGCCTTTCTTGCTCTGGCGGAGCGGACTCCATCCGGTCTTGATCTATGTTGTGTGGGCGGCACAAGAATGGGCGTGGAACGTCTATCCGAGCACAGACTATAGTTCCGCGGTCGTCGTCACTTGCTTGGCAGTTTCTGTAGCTGGATCCTGGCTCGGTACTGGCGGTGATGCAACAGTCAAGCCTGATACGCTGGAGCATGAGCATGACCACGCCGACTGACCGGCTGCTTCAACCTTCCTCCTCGTCGTCAGACGGCGGCATTTGTGGGCCTTCGTCGTCAGACTCATCGTCGTACGCAGACCTCTTCGAAGCGAACTCGGCAGGCCAGTATGACTCCTTGCGCCATGTCTTTTCGTCCCCAACAACGTTGACGATCTCACCGCCGATCTTGTTGTCCCGATCAGCTAAAGCCGCGGTATCTACCAGGACGTATGAGCCGCGCTTAAGCCAAATCGTGGAGCGAAACTTCTGGTGCAGCTCCGCTAGGACGGTCTTCCCAGATGGCAACTCGAGCTGGTAGAGGTTGTTGCCCGCAGCTTGCTTGAGGCGAGCGATGGACTGCGTCTGAGACAGCCGGTCAGGTGGCGTGAGGGTCTCCTGGGCGACGGCGTCTATGTTCCGCTTAGGCTTGGGCATGGTTGAGTGTGCGTAATATTGGAAATCACGCAAGCTCTCCGCTAAGCTTGTGAGAAGCTCCCGTTGAGCTGGGGTTGGAATGCGCAGTATGCAGCTCTGGCGAGTGTTGCAAAGCTACCGAATATATCTTGTCCGACAGTTGGTGGGATCTCCTTCAGCTTGCCCGGTGGATACGCACGAGTGACCAAGATGCGAAGGAGGATAGATGTGTGCGAGCAAAGCAGTCATTATTCACCGAAGTCGTGCAATTTCACTGTGAGAAATTCGGTTGGTTGCGCTGCGCTGCGCTAACCCCACGCTCGAAGGCGCGCTAGCAAAGACTATCTGCAGTTTTGGTGATCGAGCAGCGCTCTGGGAAAGCTAAACAGCATCACGCTGAGTGCTGGCAGAGCCCACGAGAGTCACCAGCGTCCACGACACGGGTCGACGAGCCTTCTATACATGCGTGTAGATGGCTTCTGCTCCCACCATTGCAACAGGACGTGGGCGGGTGGGTCCCGCTTCTAGCAGCCTAGTAGCAGGATTGTGCATACCAGGCCCGTGCTTATTGGTCGGTTCTGGACCATGAGCCTCATATCTGCCAAGGGTGTGTGGTGGAGGTACTTCACGTGGTACGGTAGCTTGTACACTGACGGCAGGCAGATAAGCGGTGTTGCACGGCGAGGGAAGGGCGGTGCCGGAAGAGAAGGTGTGCAAGAACATATCAACCTCGCGTTCTTTGCGCACAGGGGGTCATTGTTCACCACGGTGCTGCTTGCGCTGGGTCTCTAGTCTCTGACAGTCACTTTGCCGTTGGTGGAGCTACGTGTATCCACTGCAGCCTGGTGTGGGTTGCTGGATTCGGCGACGTGCATACCGATGTTCTCGCTCCTACGAGGCAGCCGGAGAGGGAAGACCGACGACAAGAACAAAGACAACGTCTACTCGCCCTTCGCGGTCTCACCCGAGACATCGCGAAACCGAGTCGTGGGCCAGACTGTCGACGACGACGATGTGGATGACGATGAAGACCTCTCGCCAGGGCGGCGGCCAGATGGCGCGGCCTACTTCGATCAGGTCCACGCGGAGGATTATGTCGAAGAAGGAGACGAAGACGAGGACGAAGACGAGGATGAGGACGCACTAGGGACGCCACTGCTACCGATCTTCTCGGCCGCACATCTCGACCGGCTGCCTCTGTACAACATCACGCACGCGATAAGGCTCATGGTCATCCAGAAATGCGAGACTACCCTGTCGTGGGACCAACTACGCAGCCCGCAGATCAGCAACTTCGTGGTGAAGCCGATACAGACCCAAATCCGCACGAACCACTTCAATCGCGCGACACTATGCGCGCTCATAGCGAACTCCCTGCAGTTCCAGAAGGAGGCCCAGCTGCGTCCCGGCAATGTGGGCGTGTCGAAGACAAGAGCATTGATAAGCGAGCTGTTGGCTATGAGGCTAGTCAAGGAGTTCACAACGCGGGAGTTGATAGATGCGCTGTCATACGACTTCGATCCGCTGCAAGGCATGTCAGCACCAAGTACCGGCGCGGCGACGCCGAACTTGCGGGATGTGCAAGGCCAGAGGACGCAAGCCAGAGGAGCAAGAGTCAGCACGATTGAGATCGCGATACGAGCGCAAGCCAAGCGGTTCCTTGCGCACCCTCTGGTCGTCCAGCACCTGGAGGCCATCTGGGCCGGCACCGTGGTGTTCCACTCCGAAGCCGACAATCTGCATCGCAAACCAATGAGACTGTTGGAGGAGCAGCGCCGCCGGAATTTCGACGGCTACGGCACTGTCAATCAGCACTCACCGACTGCCCTACCTGCAGACGCGGTGCTGTCTCGAAAGGCTAGGGCTACCAAGACGATCAAGAGGCCGGTGGACATGCCGTTAGGGCGCCGCTCGGTCACTCTGTACGACCCGCGAGAGGCTTCGCTGTTCAAGCTCAGTCGTCTACGTGTGCCGCGCTACCGACAGGTCTTCAGCACCCTGAGCCTTGCAACCATGCTTGGCCTCTTCCTGGCTGTGCTGATCGAGCGGAGCCTGTATATCACGCCGCTTGAGGTGGTGTTCTGGTTCTGGTCCGCAGGTTACATGTTGGACGAAGTGGTAGGCTTCAGCGAGCAAGGCTTCGGTCTCTACATCCTTAGCGTGTGGAACGCTTTTGATCTTGGCATTCTCCTGCTGTTTGTGGTGTACTACTGCCTTCGCCTGTACGGCATCCTGCTCGTGGATGTTGGCAAGCACCATATCGCTAGCATGGCCTACGACGTTCTGGCTTCGACGGCCGTTCTACTGTTTCCGCGGCTCTTCAGTGTGCTTGACCATTACCGCTACTTCTCGCAGCTGCTGATCGCATTCCGAATGATGGCCCAGGACATGGCTGCTATCCTCATCCTGATCATGATTGCGTGCTCTGGCTTCTTCGTTGCCTTCACACTCTCCTTCTCGGATGACGCTACGGATGGCAACGCCGTTGCATACGCGCTGTTCCAGATGCTCATGGGTTTCACTCCCGCAGCGTGGGAGAAATGGGCCGGATACAACATGCTCGGCAAGGCCATAATGGGCATGTTCTTGATCATCTGTCACTTTCTCATCGTAACCATTCTAATCACGGTGTTGACCAACAGCTTTATGGCCATTGTGCAGAATGCGAACGAGGAACATCAGTTCTTGTTCGCTATCAACACCATCTCCATGGTGAAGTCAGACGCACTCTTCAGCTACATACCTCCTACAAACGTCTTTGGGTGGGTACTCAGCCCACTTCGGTACGTGATGCCGTTCCGGCAGTACGTCAGGTTCAACCGTACCGTCATCAAAGTCACGCACTTTCCGATACTGTTCGTCATCTTCGCCTACGAGCGAGTGATCCTATCTGGGATGGCGTACGAACCCACCGACCTGATCGAAAAGCCTGCCGTGAGCCAGAGCAAGCTCGCCTTCACCTTGAACAAGGCGCAGGAGGTGTTCAGTCCTGGTCACAGACTGCGCGAGCCTTCCGTTGTCAATTACCACAAGGACCGTGCTTTGGATGAAGTGTTTCGGAAGCCCTTCAGAGGCAGTACTTTGCGCACCACTACACGGGAGATGGATCCGGAGCGCCGCAATTCTACGAACGTAGTCGACAAGTGGATGCAAGCAGCGGAGAATGAGGGCGGAGCTAGTCCGCCTATGGAGCAACCTAGGAGTGTGCTTGAGCGGTTGGAGCACGGAAGGCCCAAATTCAGACGCGCCATGACTACTGA
This sequence comes from Oleoguttula mirabilis, assembly GCA_035135055.1. Classification (NCBI taxonomy): domain Eukaryota; kingdom Fungi; phylum Ascomycota; class Dothideomycetes; order Mycosphaerellales; family Teratosphaeriaceae; genus Oleoguttula; species Oleoguttula mirabilis. The sequence continues at coordinate 298,070 of JAVFHQ010000025.1, read as the reverse complement.
CCGGATGCGCAACCCGAAGCTGAGCCGTGACTTCTCGGGGGTCACGAGAAGCCTGGCGAGTGACCCGGATGCGGTGTCTATTGCCCGGCGGCCGCAGCGGATTGAAGAGGAGTCCGAGATCGTCGACATGAGTACGGAGACGTTGCCATTGGAGACAGATGCAGAGGCTGACGACGAGCATGTCGAGTCTGACCATGCTACCCCTGCGCTCGGCGAGAGTGCAATATCAGTTGTGGACAAGCAGAACCAAACAGCAGACGATGACAGCGACGAAGAGTACTTCCAGACTCCGACAGCTGGCAAGTCGCCGCTGATGCAGTTGTCAACTGCGGCCAAGGCACGCCTGCAGGGTTCACCAGATCTGCTGCAGGCAGATGCTGCGTCATATCAAGCTCGGCCGCATCCCCAGCGAAGAGCACATAATCGCAACGCTTCCAGTGGCACTGTTATGTTCGCACCTCAAGCGGACGACTCTTCAGCGAGCCACCCGCTAAGGGCTAGCAGGCCGGCGACCGTTAGAAACAGTGGAGGCACCGCTACTCCGACAGCCGGACAGCAGCTGCATTCTGGCCAACGGACACCGAAGCCTAAGCAAGCACAGCAGCCTGCAAAGGCCCGACCGACAATGCCATCGAGGTTGAAGACTGCGCCTGGTGGCTTCGTTGGCATGTCGTTCATGGATATTACGCGGCGCACGGATAGGCAGCCTTCATTCAATGCTCGTGCCTTGGACCTGGCGAGCGAAATTGGCGACAACAAGTGGGGACCGTCGGGCGGTGATGTTGGTGGTATTTCGGGTATGCCGGCTTCCTTTAGCGAACAGTTCCAGCGCGAGCGCGATCTGGAGCGGAGACGCGAAGAAGAGCGTCGCAGAGGTGAAGAGGAAGAGAAGGGCATGGTGAACCGCATCATGCTGGCCCGCATGCACACGTTGGAAGAAGGGTTCAGAGAGGTGCTGAAGGAGATCAAGGACCTCAATGCGAATAGTTCGCGACGAACCAGCGAAGTGGACCTTGCGGGGCACCGAGCACGGCACGAGAGACCCAGGATTGAGACGGCCAGCAGCAGTCAAAGCCATGTCAATGTGCCGCCGAAGACGCCGGTTGGCAGGATTGGAGGCATCGAGGCGAAGCCGCGGCGGAGTCCAAAGAAGTTACAGAGGCGCGGGACGAAGGGTAAAGAGGTTGACAGGCCGGGCAGCTCGATGAGGACTGAGAATGAGGTGCCCAGTCCGTTGAGCGTGATTGAGCGGCCGAGCGAAGAGGGTGCGGAAGAAGGTGCCACAGCTGAAAGGCCGGGCACGGCTATTCGTACACTGCAGCCAAGTGAGAAAGACGAGCGCGAGATGTGAGAGGCGGGAGTGTTTGTTGGATTGTGTTCTTTCGTTCGGAGTGTAATATGTAATATCATTCTGCGTTGTGAGCTTGCGTTCTGTGCGTTCGAGCATACATTTAGCGTCATATCCGCACATTCGGGATTCTAATCTCCTCATGGGGAAGTTGAGGTCAGCTGGACTTATAGCATACACAAGAGCCTGTCTTCACGTTTGTTGATCTGTGTCATTGGCTGCCACAAGTGACTGCTCTCTCTCACATCATATGCCATGCCACCTCTCCCACGGCACTTCCTACTACACAAGCCTCATCGCCTGATGTGTCATCCCTAAGTGAAGCTCGACATCAAGGCTTTAGATGCCTCCGCCTGCAGAGCATTAGCGTGACTGCTTCAGACTGAGCATACGAGCGTCTGTACGCACCAGACCTGTTGGTTTCGACGTGAAAGGTGCCCTTGTTACGCAGATCCCTCTGCTGCTGCCGCCATCGTACGGTGAGCCAGGAACTTGCGACTGCAGCGGTGCTGAAGAGGATGGTGTTTCGACGGCTGGTGCAGTGGTCAGCGGGTTTGTGGAGCCCACAACGTCTGCAATCGTCGGAAGCATGATTCGGAAGGCCGTGGGCTCACTTGATATACCGCTCCCAGCCTGCCATTACTGGGTGGCCGTTTGCTTTGTAGCTGGACTTCGTGACGCTCTTCAAGCTCTCGAGTCTCGTAGCGTGCGCAGTGTTTGGGTCAAGGCTGAGCTCGCGATCGCCAAGTGGTTCTGATGTGGTGATTGAGAAGAGAAACAGGACACAACGCTTTGGTAAAACACTCCAGCGGAAAACGCCACAGTTCCTGTCGTTCTAGGCTCCTTCTCGTGACCAATGGAGCTTCCCAAAAGATCCCCGCATCGTCGCTCCACAGTTCCACTATTGGAACCCAAGGGTCTACGGAAGGCGGGTGCGACCGCTCGGGTTTGCCGCGATGATGCGGGTGGCGCATGCCAAATCTGATTGCAACATGGCGGCTGTTTCTTGAAGATATCGGGATCACATTGGTCACGTAACGGAGCTTCAAACACAACCCAGCTGCACCGTTTCACGGAGTCAGTCAGGAGCATCATATACTGATATGGCCTCCTCATCGACCCCAGCGACGCCGCTGCTCTACTCCTGCATCGCCTACCATAACACCATCCTCGCCGAGCACACCACCGCAGCAGTATCCGGCACGTCAGGTCTCGCCTCAGTTATCCTGCCAAAGATCCAGCACGAATCTCCTCAGAAGCTTACGTACACGCACAATGAGAACTTCATCCACTACGTCGCTGATGCGTCACCGTCCTCAAACAAGCCGGACAGCCTTAGCGCCGGTGGTCTCACATACCTCGTGGTCGCAAAGGCAGACCTAGGGCGGCGGGTGCCATTTGGCTTCCTCGTCGAGATCAAGAAGCGCTTCCTCAAGGAGTATGACCCGGAAAGGACGAACTTCAGCTCGTTGCCGGCATATGGCGCAGCAGCATTCAACGGGCAGCTGAAGCAGCTGATGGTGGACTACGGCACGACGAAGGCGGGCCAGAACGATGCATTTGCGAACGTGCAGAGCGAGATCGATAACGTGAGGGGCATCATGACGGAGAACATCGAGCGCGTGCTGGAGCGCGGCGAGCGGATAGACCTGCTCGTGGACAAGACCGACAGGCTGGGAGGTAGTGCGCGCGATTTCCGAGTGCGGAGTCGAGGGTTGAGGCGGAAGATGTGGTGGAAGAATGTACGGTTGATGGTGCTGCTCGTGCTCGTCTGTGTGTTCCTAGTGTACCTGTTGGTCGGGTTTGGTTGCGGCTTGCCAGGTAAGAAGGTCTACCACATGTTCACGCTGCACTCAATACTGACATAGAGACAGCATGGGGCCGATGTGTCCATTCATGAGACAGAGACCGCGTTCTGGCCTTGCCATTGCAGACTGCGTTTTAGCGATTTTGTTGCGAGCCTCCGTGTTCATACTCTATGCTACGAAGCACTTGCTCATGCAGAGTCGCCCCAACCCAGCATCTCCTCCATGCTCTTCTGCGCCGCCTTCATATCGTCCTTTTCACTCCTCCCCTCCAGCAGCCCTCTCTCCTTCACCTCCTGCACCATCTCCTGGAACTCCTCGTCACCCGCATCCGCCTTCCGGTTGAATGCCTCCCAGTTGTCCTGCAACCACGCTACATCGCCACCAGCCGGCGGTAGTATAAACCCAGCCTCCAGCCCTCCGACCAAACCACCTAGCAGAATCACCGACCTGAGACTCGTGTCCGGATCCGGCGCCGCTCTTCTCACCTTCGGCAGCCCTTTGCCCACGATATCGTCCCATGCAGCTGCTATCTGCCTGCTCAGGTCATTCCAATCTTCTTGTGTTCTGCTTGGGCCGGAGCGGACATTGGCTTTGATGTGGTTGCCGGTACGCTGCTTGCCGCCAATGTACGTTCGCGTCTCAGATACATCTGTGTAAGTGACGTTGACAAACATCTTGGGCGTCAGGAACTTGGTGGAGTGGATGCGCGTGATGGCTATAGCGAGGTCATCCTTCTGGGAGGAGGTGAGCGAGATGTGGTGTTGGATTTCGTAGAGAGGCATGGTGGGCTGGCCTGTTCGTTGTGGCTTGGAGGTTGCAGGATTCGTTATCTGGGGACGTCTTGCGACTGAACTAGTGAGTGAAGAGGTTCACGCCGTGCTTCGATTGGTGATTAGAAGAAGTCGCAGCAACTGTCCTCGATCCGCATTAATGGAGTGGTTGACGGAAACTCAACTGTATGTTGAGTGACGTTTGCGGGGAAGAGCCTACTTATTGAGGTCAAGGTCAACCATCCAAGAGCCCGTTGGCATTGAATTGTTTGGTGGTATGACCATGAGTAGGTGCTATATCACGTAGCACCATTACGCGGAGATGTATACATCGCACCCTACACTTGATCGATAGTCTTCCAGCGTACTCGACCAACCATGTAGTATTGCTAGGGAATACCTTTCATAAGGTATCCATGGGAGGGAGCTCGGGAGTTCAGAGGCCGCAGCCCGTGGCGTCAAAGTGTGGCTTGAATTGACTTTGCGGACATCTCGGAGGAGATCGGGAGCGGCAGTGAGTTCCTCTGGTCGCTATGGAACGGTGCTGCACCTTAGGTTGCGTCTGGCAAATATACCATTGTACAGGATACCCGACAGCTTGAGGACCGTCAGCGACAATGCCGCGGTAATGCAATCAGTTTGGTCTCGCATCGCGCAGACCCGAGGCACCTGTGGCTGCCCGCAATGCCTCCAATCCGTCCAGGGAGTTAGCCGGAGGGCAGCAGCATCGGCGACGAGACGGGCGAGGTTCACCACCTCTTCGACACTCTGGTACTCTGGCATATTCGCAGCAGCGGCAACCTTCGATGCAGGCGCCAAGATACAGAGACGAGAGCAATGGGATCAAGCAATTGCGGAAGTGAAGCAGGAGTTGGGCCAGTCCGCGGACAAGGCAGGGCGACAAACCGAAAAGACGCAGGCAGAGGTGCGGAATGTCCGCGGAGTGCCCAAGTCTGAACTCGATGTCTTGTTGGAGGAGACTGCGGACTTGTTTCTCGAGGTCGAGCCGCACAAACGAAGACCGCACTGGCCCACGAACACCGGGCCTCCTCTAGCGGTCAATCATCTTCCACCAGACTCTATATACGCGACAGAGCACCGCAAAGTCAAGGCCGAGGTGCGAAGATGGACACCGAAGAAGCTGGAGACGGTGATGCTGTCCGTGGACGGGGTGCAACTCAGGATACTCTGCGCGCTACAGGAAGCGGGAGACCCTAATTGGAGGGATCAAGCATCTGCAGCTGTGCCTGTGGAGTATCGTGACAAGATGTTGCTGTCGGAAGCGGAACTCAACGCTGCGATAGACGGCAAGCGCACGGATCTTAGACGGCTGTGGAGCATAGACTCTGCCTTGCCTGAATGGAGGCGCTCCGCGGCCGACATGGCGTTGTCTAGCTATAACCAGGACGACGAAGGATCTTTCCACATCACAGCACGCGAGCTCAACCAAAGCTTGCAAGATCTGTTCAAGCAGCACACAAATCAAGCAATCAGTACACCATCGTTGCTCGCCAAGATTGCCTACAATATTTCTCTAAGCTCCGCGCCACCGAACGTACATACGTATAACACGTTGCTGCTCGGTTTCGGAAGAGCTGGGCAGCCCACATTGGTCTACAATGTGATCCGTTCGCTACGCGAAACCCACGTTAGGCCGAACGAAGTAACTAACTGTACCATCCTCGACCACTATACGGCCATGCATGACGCGAAGCATTTTGTTCGGTGGATCGAGCTCATGCGAGGCAAACACGGCGGCCTCGCTCTTGCACGAAAGGATATCAAAATCACAGGTGCTGGCGCAAGCAGACTGACCCGTTTCAAGTGGAAAGAAGACGAACATGAGAGGGTCGTCCAGCTGCCCTATCCGACACCGAACGTTTTCGGTGCAATCATCAGAGGCGTGCTGAGGTTCAGCGGCTTCGACACCGCGCTCAACATCTGCGAAGGCATGGGCCAAGAGGGCTGGGGCATCTGCATGGGAGGGCTGACTCCGCTGCTTCTCGACTGTGCGGATCGCGCTGATTGGACATCGGGTCTGGCGGTTTGGCGACAGATACAGGCGCTCAAAGGAAGGAGTGTTACACGGCAGGGCCGCAGGATCGTTGCCGTTGAGAATGTACCGGTATGGTCGTATGCTGCTATGCTGCGGCTCTGTTTGGCATGTGATCAGAAGGAACCATTCCGGGACATTTGGCGACAAACTCTGCGCACCCACGGCCATCTGAAAACAGGCCAGTTGACGAAGATGATCGAGGCGCAAAAGGCATGCGCTAGCGAGCAGCCTAACTTGCAGAGTGGAGAGCCTGAGCTTGGTGGTATGGAAGCTGGATCCGACATAGTGAGGCGTGATGACAGCGTTGATGTGATCGCGGATGACATTAACGAGACTGCTGCAATACAAGACGACTGGTCGGATCGGCCTGCTGAACCTGCAAACAACCCAGCCAGTGCCTCTCCCGCAGGCCAGGTCCTTCGTGACCTTCGCGGAGTTGCAGAGGACAAGCAGAGAGGCCAGGATGTTGCTTTTCCTGGCGGTATGGGCGTGGATAGTGCCAAACCCACCAGCCGCAGAGGCCCTTCCGCTGCGGCCGCTGTCATGGGGCGTGATCAAGCTACACAGCACGAAGAAGCAATTATGCTTCGCGAGCAGCTTGACGGCTGCTTGCCACCAAATCAAGAGCTTGAGGAGTATGAGATGTGCGAACGGCCGATGACGATGCATGGCTGAATGCAGGTGCTATTTGCGGATTTCAGCGTGGCCGCGTGGCAGAGCGACGGCGCTATTGTTTTTGGCATGGCATTTGCATGGCGCGATAAGGACGCCAGCTGCTGAGGTGAGAGGTACAACACTGCATAGCGGATACACAGGGCGCTCCGCTGGGTAAGTATACAGCAAGGCATACAGGTGGGAAGCCGGTTATGCATCCACCAACAACTGTATACGGTGGTCGCCGAGGTCATGATCGCCTCGTCCCTGGTCCAGGTGGCTATGTGGTGGGTCCTCTCGGCTCGGCCAAGGATCTATCACGATTTCACAGGCTCACAGCGCTGGCGTTCGCTCCCACTCCAAGCACAAGGCAATCGTTCATCCAAGTTTGGTTCGGATGATGGCGAAGCGGGGATTGAATGTGTGGTCTTGACTCTGCGGACCGTGGCGATCGGTCTCCGTGCGACGGTGCGAGCACCGTGCACGTTTGTCGCATCTGGCACGTTCCGCTTTGGTGATAGTTGGTTCCTCGTATTAGAGCCGGCGTGGTATAATCGTCCGTGTGTCCCTTCGCTGTTGCCGGTGGCTTTGCCATATAGAATTGCCTGTCGTGCAGCTTGCGCTGTCAGTGCTGGGTGATCATGTAGTACATCAGGCGTCAGGCACATTTTCAGTATTGTCTAGACTCCGGGCAATAAGGAGTGAGGAAAACCGACCGACATTGTTGTTGGCTCACATGTGTTTCGAATGCTTTAAACTTTCCATATGTAATCTCCGCTGCATGCGCACCGACTGACGGTTCACGCCGAGAGTGCCGCTATCTCGATCTCCACCAATGGCGATGCTGTCAAAGAGTGATCCGCATGGTACCTTGCAGATAGCGGGCCCAGGGTCTCTGCCGGCTATCTGCGCCCGGCCGAAACCTCACGCTCCGGCCAATGCTAAGCGACCAGGGTCTGTCGCTGGTCGGCACTTGCAGCCCACCGCCCGAAGCTCCTGCCTGGCACCTGCCCTTTCAGGCTTTCTCTGGTAAGCTACCACAACACCGCACCTTCCTCTCGTCGCCGTTGTTGCCGGAGCGGTTGCTGCGAGGTTGCGTTCGACAAGCCTCACGTTGTCAAACCGACAATTACACGCTCGTTGGACTGTCTGCGCGCCTCCAGCATGCCCACGGCCTGCTACTCGTCCTCCTCCACCCCGTGAACGTCGACCGACCATCTGTGCACCCTGGTCCCACACCTCGACTCCCCCGACAATTGCGGCATAAGCGTGGAAGATCTTGGCAATAGGTTGTGGCAAAGCATGTACAGCAGAGGTGTCGAGGCACGCGCAGCAGCCGACCATGATGGAACAGAAGCGTACACAAGGCCGGGTACTGATGTCAGGACGGACGCTTCTGTGACTTCACCACGACGGGATCGGATGATGAACGCAAGACAAACGCCGGCGCATCGCCAGTCGAAGCGACGGAAAACATCACACCTCAGGGCACCCGCCGTGGTATGCGCGCTGCTCGCAGGCAGTCTCCCAACGGTGATGGCACAAAGCTGCATATCGCTCTCCGACTCCGCCGAATGCCCGTCGTTCAATGCTTCTTCAATATCGACAGACACCGCGCTCGTGGGACTCTTTCCTTTCCTATCGTCAGTGACGGATACGGCGTCGTTTGACTCCAGTCTCGAAACATACGTTGCCAATGGCTTCACTAAGACGAGGTACACAAAGCTCATTACCTCGTACTATGACTGCGCTGACGTGACCATAGATACGAGACACTTCTAGGGTGCACCAACGTCAATCTGGACAATACAACAGCTTTCTACGCCAGATATACGACGAGCGTAATCTGCAACGCCATTGTGCAGAACTCAATCACTCCGTGCAGCCTCACTGGTGATGCTACCAGGCCTCTCTGCGCCGACACATGCGCGTCGTACGCGCAGAGCGAGGAGGAAATTACTAGCAGTAATATTTGTTCCAACCCGGACTCGAACGCGCTTACGCAGATCCGCGCCGACTTCACTAATTGTGCATTACCCGCTGACTCACTGAGCGGATCATGCATCGAAGGAGATCAGAATCAGCCAGACGAATGCGGGTATGCGACCAACCTCGGTGGACTCTGCTCTTACTGCGCGGCAAGCTCCCCGAATGCGACGGACTCATGTTGCGTCTTCTCCAATACAACCACTCGATGCACCGGGGTGACACTGCCTGTCGTCGCATCTTCTTCACTTCAGCCAGTCACAATGACGGCGACTACCACTATGAGTGCCACGTCGACGCCGTCCAGTACTGGAGGGGCTGCGGCCGCTACCATCAATCGAGGACTTACTGGAGGCGAAATCGCCGGCATCGTCGTAGGTGCCGTGCTCGGTGCTCTCGTACTTCTTGGAGTGCTTATCGCGGGTTGTTTGCTGCTTCGGAGGCGAAGAGACAGTAGTCCTGCAACCAGCGTCTTCAATCAGCCAGCAAGCACGCGACAGCAGCCTCCAATGGCCTTCAACGATGGGTCACATGATCAAGAGCGTGCAGGTATGGCTGTCCTAGCAGGTGGCCGTGTTGCGCGCATGTCAGCGTTGGAAGGCGCCAGCAGCTCGGAGCATCATGGCGGTGCATACGGAGCACTTGAAGCATTCGGTGATTACCGCAAGTCGTCTTCAGACGAGGATACGCCTGAGTCACGGCGCATGCTTGGCCTTGCGCCGCCGCCCAAACGCAGTGGTTCGCTCTCGAGCGGATCTCAGCTCGCAATACCTGGGGCCGAAGACTCATCGCCCAGCTCACAAGACCAATTCACTTCACCAGAGTCGCAAGGTCAGAGTGAACGACTCGCCTTTTTCAAAGACTACTACTCGCAAGACGAAGTCCACTCATCTGATCTCGTAGCCACGCTCTGGGCTTACGAGCCCAGGGCGACCGATGAATTCCACCTCGAGCGCGGCGATATGATCAAGGTAATTGGTATATGGGACGATGGCTGGGCTACCGGTGTGCGTGTTAGGCAGAAGGCAGAAGATTGGCGACCGGAGGACAAGGCGCAGAGAGACAGCGGTATGAGCAACGGTAGCTCGCGCTCTCCGGGGACCTCCGAGGGCGAAGGCGAAGTCAAGGCTTTCCCGATGGTCTGCGTCTGCTTGCCGCAACACTGGCGCAAGACTATCGAGGGTGACCCCACCGAAGAATCCGGGCACCCGCACGGATACCCAGAGCTACCATAAGCGGCAGCAACCTCAGCATGCATTGCTACGACTCTCACGCTGTTTCGACATAGCGCGGCGTTCTCGGTTTTGGCGGCTTCTACCTGCGTTTCTGCGACATATACCGCCGTTCAGTGCTTTTCAGCCCAGCCTCTCAGACTTCCCACACCAAGGCAGAGAGGGCGGCTCGTAGACCGCATGATCCCAGCTTACCGCATTGCTCAACTTCACGCGATACCCGGCCAATCCGCTGGCCACTGCATCTACTGCTTTCCGACAACACCGAGATCTCGCTCCTGTCATTTGCGCACCAGCGGCATTTGGATTGCTCGTTCAAGCGCGCGATGTCTCGACTGTGTGCATATGGCTGGCATTGCTCTGCAGCCGCGTTTGGATACTGGAGATACCCATGTAAATAGCTGCTAATGTGTATAAACACGAGATGTGCTGCGATTGCTACTCGACCATGCTCGCCGTGCCTCGTACGTCTTCAAACACCGCATGGGCATCTGCTGACGCTTGAACGAACTTACTATGTATCGACGGCCCTTCGGATCTTCGCCTGCCTCTCGTCTTAAGTATCTTCGTAAGCAAATGCCGTTAAACTTCCGAAACAGCGCGTCTGGACCCTTTGAATGCCATTTTGGCGGCGACGTCCCGCTATCTTTATCTGGTCTTGTCCAGCATTTTCCTTCGTAGTCATGGCGGATACCAATGCTACGACTGCTCGTCAGCGGCCTGTTGCTATCTACGGTCAAGAGACCCGTCGTCGCGCTTTCACACAGCGCCCTCCATAGCCGCGCGCTCACAAGCACCTGCCGCAATCTGAGCATCATGGAGCAACCTTTTGAGAAGATGGCCGAGGAGGGTCTCCCGAAGAGCGACAAGCCTACTGAGGTGGCCGCGCCGAAGGCTGAGGAGCAGTGCTTGCCGAAGCTCAGTCCGCAGGAGTTTAGGACATACAACCGGATGGCTGAGCATATGGACATGTTTGTGAGTTGGACTCTCTGCACATCCGTTCTTGGTGGCACAGACTGATGGGATATAGCACGAGAACTTCCGTCGGTCGTGGAACCTGCTCTACGGTGCATGCACCGCTGGCAAGCGGCCAGCTGGAATGAGCATTCGCGCCTTCCTCAACACCGGCGAGGAGTTTTGCCACCACCTTACGGTTCACCACACGATAGAGGAACAGCACATCTTCCCGGTTCTTGCGCGCAAGATGCCGGCGTTCAAGAAAGAGCTGGAGCTGCTCACACAGCACAAGCAGATACACAAGGGTCTGGACAAGTTCGAGGCGTATCTTGGTCAGTGTAGGAGTGGAGAGAGGGAGCTGCGGTTGGAGGAGATGAAGGCGGTGATGGAGACGTTTGGGAAAGTGCTGTGGGCACATCTGGACGATGAGGTGAAGGAGCTCCGGGCGGAGAATATGCGGAAGTATTGGAGTGCGGAAGAGATGAGGCGATTGCCGATGTAACAGGGCGCTCGCTCCGAACCCTCTGTCATCGTGGATCGGGCAAGTCATCATATACGTCCCCGGTTGATAGTGCTAGAGCCTCCACAACATATTAGGTCGTCTTCTTCGACGCACGGAACTTGTCGTGCCACTTCCTCTTCGTCCCAGCCGCTGGCACTGCCATGCCAGGAGCACTGCGAGCCTCGGCCGTGCTACCCGCGAGCGCGATGTCTCGGCCATCGTTCTCCAGGACATACTGGTTCCTCAGCAGCTCGAGGCTGACCTTAGATCGCCACTTCTCCGGCAGCAAGTCTCTCCAAGCAGCCATGAAGCCAGCTTTGCCTGTCGCACCTAAACCCTGCGTGCTCGCTTCCAGTTGACTCAGGCCGACGAAAGTGATACAGTGGATCTCGTCGATGGTCACTGCAGACGTCCCGAGGGGATTCGGTATGAATATGGCGTATTGGACCGCTTTCGTCAGAGCTGTTGGCCAGTCCACTGTCGTATCGATGATATCTATGGCCTGTGGGACGGACAATGCGCTTGTCAGATCGAGGTCTTGGGCCGCAGCTTCCTGCGTTATGGACTTCCATGCCTGGACTTTAGCCTGGCCGCTTGGGACGAAGCAGCCCATGGGATTCTCCGTCTGGAAGCAAGCCATGTAATCGAAGGCAGCTTGGCACTCGCCCTCGCTGAACGGGATGTTGGCGAATAGCTGCTCTTTGGCAGTGAGCTCCTTCGCTTGGTAATGACCCGTTGATGAGTAGGTTGGTAACATTGCCCTGATCTGTGACTTGGCATTGTTTGGATGTGGCGGAACCGGAAGGAGCTCGAGTGTCGAATCGCTTTCAGCTATGGCTTGGAGACCGGGTGGCGAGGGTCTGTCGTCGTTAACGTTCACGTCCTTGGGTTGCGTGAGGTAGACGGAGTTCGAGGTATTGACTTGGCGCAAGTTGAAGGTCTTGACATTGGTACAAATGACCGCGTTGTTTCCAGCGTCACTGGGTGGACCATCTTGCGACTTGAATTGCAGACTGTAGACTCTATCAACATTCGCAACGACACCTCTGTCTGCTGCCACTTACATTGGCGGACTGTCCGAGGTCAGAAGGCTAAGAAGCTCGGGAGGGAGTTCGAGCAGCCGGAAATGCTGTTGCCCTTCTTCCGGCAAGAGTGAGAACGCAATGCCACTCTCGTCCTGTGTCGACATGCTGGCGTTCGAAAGAAGCTCGCCGTTGCCCTCTGCTGTGACGATGTCGAGATCGGCTTGGAAGGTTGCAACTGAAACGCGTCTCACGTGCTTCTAGCGTGTTTTGGGATACTAAACTTAGTTCTGGGACATAAGACTATTAAGATACCAGCTTGATCCTCGTTTATATCTGCAGCCGCTGGGTGACCGGATCTTCGTGTGGAACCACGGTCCCTCTTTCGGCCGTCGCATGCAGGTCCAGCTTGCCGTGTCACTCGTTACTTCCGCCAATTCTCGGACGTGTTTGCGCGTTGTTTACACAGCGGCTTTGGGCGGTATTCTGTCGTACAGGTGGCTGTCAAGGACCCCGCAAGAGACGCGACTGCAATGCCTGGGTGGACGTGGGACGACACCTCGGATATGATCCATCGATGAAAGGCGACTAAGACGACACAACATGGCGGTCGTCCTGCCCGCGCCGCCCGCGCTCTCTGGAGACCTCGCACTCTTCCACACGACCGATCCTCTGCTCGCAAATTCGCCGGTCCTCGTCTACCACGGCGCAGCAGCGAGCATTGGCGCAACGAGCTCGCGCATACAGGTTCACGTCTTCACACCGGCTGGCCTTGGCTCCTATGCGCGTTTGGCTGTGTCGCCGAACTCGCCGTTCTACTCAGCAGTGAACAATCTCCCGCGGGAAGAGCAGGGCGATGAGGTGTGTCGCGGCCTGGCCTTTGGTCTAAAGAAGTACTTTGCAGAGTTGCCGGAAAGTGTGAAGAAGACATGGTGCGCGCAAGTAAAGGCCCCTTCTCCGGGCATGCTGTTTGGGGACGACCACATTGCGGTATTGGCAAGTCGGATGACAAGGATTGAGAATGTGGAGGAGGTGACCAAGGCCATCGAGGGAGCATTCGCCGAACAACGTCAGTCGTGGCTGGACGTTGACGTCGTCCTGCCGCCCGGCTCTATCAAGGAAACGACAAAGCGCATCGATTCGAACGAAACCGAGGATCCCAGTGATCATCAATCGTTGCATCAGATGTACGGGCGATATGCTGACCTCATCGCGTCACTTGGAGACATTGCGTTCATGCCAACGTCGAAGCTCAAGCGTGCGCCGTCCCGGCCTACTGCAGTCGGGAGAGGCGCATCGTTTCTCAAGCATCAGAAGGAGAACGTGCGCAGAGAGCTCTGTGAGCTGGTCGATACGGAGGAAAGCTATGTTGAGCGGCTTAAGGAGCTGCAAGACATCTCAGCTAACGTGGGTGCCGACCTCAAGACCACAAGCAGGCAGCAACTTCAATCGGTGTTTCCGGGTACAATCGGCAGCATATTGTATGTCAATTCGAGCTTTCTACAGGCGCTACGTACTGCGTTCGATGACACTGAGTCGACGGCGCTTGAGGACATCGAGGCAACTACAGACAATCATGTAACGGCTGTGCAGGCCCGCCAGAACATCCTTGCCGACACACAGGGTATCGTCGCCATCGCCAAGTGCATGTGCGAGCGGCTGCCGCAATTCGCGGAGGCCTACGGACCGTATCTGCGGTCACAAGCCGAGTCGAGCCAGCTCCTGCGCAGGCTGTTCCGTAGCTCGGACACAGCACTGATTGCCCAGTTGCAAGAGATTGGTGAGCAAAAGCTCAGCTCTCTGCTCATCGAGCCCGTCCAGCGTTTGCCACGCTACTCTCTCTACATCGACAGCTTAACCAAGCAGCTCCCTGTCGGTCATCCAGGAATCAAGCACCTGCTACGAGCGCGTGATATCGTCTCCGAGATATGCGCACAAGATGACTCCGCGGCTGATGACGCGGGTGTGGTCGAGAAGCTGCGCTCGCGTGTATCAGCGTGGCCGACGGACTGTCTCATTGCAGGTCGCTTTGTCACCGCGGTCGACTACACCACGCTATCAACGCCTTATGCCCTATCCGGCTGCGATGCTCAGCAAGGCATTCTACTACTCTTTACCGACGGTCTTCTTATGCTTGACAAGTGCGGCAATGGCTCGCTGACGGCCAGGAGTTTGCACACGGACTTGGAAGGCGGCTCTCTTGCTCTGCAGCCTACAGCAACCCGGCCAGGTACACCCCATGAGCTACGCTTCTCCAGAAGAGTGCAGCTGAATGCCTTTCTCTGCTCGGAGGGCCGCAACGGGCGTACTTTGCAGGTGTTCACGCAATTGGAGTTGGGTATCGCAGCCCGGCCTGCACAGCAATCCACCGTTGACTCGTGTCATGTCTTGCGCCTGGAGGCTGCGTATGACGGGAAAGCAGGACGTTTTGTGGAGGAGCTCACGAAGGCGCGGATCGAAGCAAGGTTTGGCGAAGCCGAGCGCGAGGGTGGGAAATGGGAAGTACGTGCTGCTAACCCAGCGGCCGACCATGCCAGTCTTTTGAGCGCCGTGTTCGAAGACTCCACCCCCGATCACGTTGCAAACAGGCGCGACTGTGCGGACATCCGCATCCTGGTAGATATCGACAAGCACTCGCAGCGACCTCGAGCTGGCCAGAATGGCATACGAACTGTAGTGGCTGTCTCGCCGTTGAAAGAGGGGCTGTGGCGTCTGACGATTGACTCTGTGGACGGTAGCGCGTCCAGAGAGCACGTTGCTGCGGCTGATCTTGTGTTGTTGCTTAGCAAGAGACTTGCTACCCTGTCAGCTGCAAGGTTCACAATCGAGCAGCCTTCCATGACTGGGTATCTGCTCGCCAAGCACGCCGACATCCTGGCCTGTATCGATCTGCAAATCAGGCCAGAAGAGGACGATGACGAGGCGCAACCTGGCGTTCGTGACCGCGTACGCCGGCCCAGATCACCTCGGAAGCTTCTGTCCACCTTCCTCGCAAGCACCGGCCCTGGCAGCCAGCCGCCTGCGTTCATGAAGAAAGATCTGCCGCCTTTGCCACCCCCCGTGTCGGTTCTACGCGCGCCGCCTAGCAGTATGGCACCTCCGCAGCCGCCGAGCCGGGAAAGCAGGCCGTCTTCGAAAGATCAGGCGACGCCGAAATCCATTTCGTCTATGCGATCAACAGAGCAGTTGCGCAACCCGGTCAAGAAGCTGGAAGAGACGCTCTCCACCTACATGATTGCGCTCCAGCACAGGAAGGGAAACATCGTTGGGCGGAGCCTGAAAATGCGCGCTCTCGCAGACGAGCTCGCTGTCAACGAGCTTTACAACAACTTGCTTGAAGACCCGAACATGATGGTGCTTGCTGCCCAAGCTGCTGTAGATGTGCTGTTCGCAGCGTTCGAGAAGTTCCTGAACGTCGCATGGAAGGAGCACATCGGCCAGATTGTGCCTTATACCGTCTTCCACGACATCCAAGTCAAGGCAGAGACGTTGTTCCCTATCGATTTCGATGAGTACTTCCGATCAACGATGAGGACGCTCCCACCGCAGAATCAGCGTGCTTTCAAGGGTATCATGAAACTACTGGCGGATCTGTTGGACGGCACGGGAAATGATGCCGACCGCGGCGCATTGACTGCCGCTTTCGCGGAGGTGCTTGTAACGGAAAGCAACCCGCACGACTTCATCGCGCTCATTGATCGCTTCGTGGATGACACTGACACCTACTTCGGCGAGCCGCTTGAAGAGGGGCAGAGGGCTGGCGACGGTCCTGGCAGTATTCACAAGCGGGCAAGGTCCGTCAACTCGGCGTCCATCAGCTCGAACACCTCGTCACTGCGCAAGAAGTTTGGCTTCGGCACGCTATCGAGAACGAATAGCAAGTCTGAGGAAGAGTCAAAGGTCGCGTCAGTATGGCGCACGCTGAGCAAAAGCACTCGCGGTGACGCCAACAGTCCTGCCAACAGTCTATCCAAAGCCACGCTTTATCGCTCGCAGTCCACTGACATTGACGGGCGCCTGCCAAGGAGACCCACGTCCCAGGAGGGCCCTCCGACTCTAAAACCGTCAGCTTTGGAAGATGTGCCTTCGTTGGGCGCCTCAAGCTCCACGCAGAACCTAGGATTGTCGACCATCGGCGAGCATCCAAGCTTCATCCCCACCGGACCACCAAGGAAGAAGCGGCGTAGTTCGCTGTCTGATCTGAAGGGGCTGGATTCTCCGCAGAGCTCGCAATCATGGATGGCGCCACTCGTACGTCGTCCACCTCTATTGCAAAGGGTCACGGACGAGAAGTCGCTTCCAAACTCGCCAACGCCTTCAACGCCGTCATCGAAGGGTGGCAGTGGGAGGTTCGGTTCGCCTTTGAGGGAGACGCCGCGATCACGGCTGCCAGCGTCGTTCAGAAGGGAGAACTCACCCGGCGCGAACAAGACACTAAGCATGATTGAGCCGCTACGGCCCAGGAGCGGTAGTAAGCAGCCGGATGAGGTTGTCATCAGTCCCAGGCCGACGTCAGCTATACCCATGCTTGCGCCGCCGAAGACGCCGTTGCCGCGGAAAGCTTCATCGCCCGCGCCACGTTTTGGATTGGCAGAGCGTCCAGGTGCTGGCAACATCGTCAAGAAGCCGTCGCCTCAGCCTGAGAAAGTTGGCAAGTCAGCTATAGTGACATTGCCAGAGCCTCCTGCATCAACCAAGAAGCTCCGCATGCAGTCTCCGCAGAAGCTGCGCGAGCGCCTGCAGAACGAGCAAGGTGCCATCACCGCTACGCAGACCTCGCTGCAAGACGAGCTGAGTAAGATCGGCGACGAGTTGACCGCGACACCCAGCCGCATTGGCTCCGTGCGCGCCCCGAAAATGCCTACCATACGCGGCGCCGCTGGTGCAGGAGGGCCGCCGAGTACCACCACTACCACGATGGACCTCGCCCAGCGCGTGCTGAAGATGGAGGGCCAGCTGGTCAAGCAGGTCGACGAGCTGAAGGGGCGGGTGGATGCCGTGCAAGCGGACCTGAGCAGCTCGCTGACGGTGTCGGAGAACAAGTGCAAGAAGCTGGACGAGCTGTACCGCGAGGCGAATGGGGAGAACGAGGCGCTGTATACGCGGTTTAATGATGAGCTGGGCCGGATTCTGAAGGCTGTTAGGGCGGGCGAGGGGGTGGAGGAGCTGAGGAGGAAGTTGAAGGAGAGTCAGGAGGAGGCGGCGAAGTTGAAGCGGGAGAGTAGTCGGTTGAAGAGGGAGAATGTGGGGTTGAGGGCGCAGATGAGGGAGTGAGCCAGACGGGCGCATTAACGAATTGGGATTTCTGGTATCACGGCCTCGGACGACTGCATGCTGGGTCCGTTTCTGGGAGCGCTTACTTCTCGTACTATCCACGGCAGGATTCATCATGAGCGCGCATGCATGCCGTGCATGCACGCACGGCGTTTTCCAGGAAAAGCAACTGCGAAGAGCATTGGTCTTTAGCGTTGTATCATACTACTGTAGCATAAGCATAAGCATAGGCATAGCATAGCAAACACTTCTTCAGCTACCGCTCCATGCTTCTTATGCCTCATGACCCACAGAAGCCTCCTCACATCTGAATCAGTGCCCATGCCCATCGTCTTCGCCGCCGCCACCCCGCTGCTCCGGATCCAGTTTGATCAGCGTGTCAATCCGCATAATCGCCACGCACGCCTCGACAGCCGCCTTCAACTGCTTGACCTTGGACATGGCCGGCTCGAGCACGCCCGCCTTGACACAGTCGTGCACGGTCCCCTTGGCGAGATCTAAGCCGTAGTTCTTGTAGCCCTTGGCGCGCGCCAGCGCTTTGGCGTCGGCGTCGTTGGTCTGTTGGGATGATGCACTGCGCTGGCGGGAATCGGAGGGCTGGGAGGAGGGCTGATGGGCTTTGGCGGCGGCGGCGATGGTTTGGCTGGGCCCGTGGCCGTGGGAGTGGGCCGAGGGGTCCGAGGTGCGTTGGGAGAGGGCGTGGCGGGAGCGCAGCTGGGCGATGAGTTCGGAGCTGTCTTTGGCCGCGTTGACGGCGAGGGTGATGGGGATGGTGAGGAGGGAGGCGGCGAAGGCGCCGATGGCGAGTTGCTCGCGGGAGCCCTGTGTGTCGTTGTGTCAGTAGGGGAGGAGAAGGGTGTGTCTGCAGTAAGCTGTGGGATGGAGGAGGATGACTCACGACGCTCGTCGCCCACTCCTCGAGGTAGATGTGCAGCGCTGTCTCCACGGCGCCACCGCCGGGTACTATCCGCCCGGACTCTAGCGTGCGCTTGACGGCCGACAGCGAGTCGTGCACCGAGCGCTCCATCTCGTCGAGCGAGTACTCGTTCGCGCCGCGCAGGATGATGGAGGCGGCGGTGTGCACTTTCGGGCCCTTGACAAGGATACACTCATCGTCGCTGATCCGCTCCTGCACCACCTCCTCCGCCGACCCAAGGTTCGACTTGTCAAACACCTCGTCGCCGTTGAGATCAGCCAGCGTGGAGACCATCGTCGCTCCGGTAGCGCGTGCTATCCGCCTCAGATCCTCCTTCTTGCACCGTCGGACGGCCAGAGCGCCCCGCTCGATGAAGTGCTTCAGGCACAGGTCGTCGATGCCCTTGGTTGTGAAGACGACGTTGGCGCCGGTCTTGAGGATCATCTCGACCCGCTCAATGACGATGCCCGTCTCGCGCTCGCGGATCTTCTCCAGCTGCGCCGGGTCGTCGATGACGAGGTTGACGCCCAGCTTCATGCGCTCCTTCTGCAGGTTCATGTCCAGCACCGCGATCTTGGCGTCTGTGATGCGTGTCTTCATTGCTTGCGAGGCGACGGTGCAGTTCAGCGCGTAGCCTTTCACCAGCACAGACTCCGTTGCGCTCTTGCCGTGCGCTTTGAGTACGTTGACCGCTTTCACCGGGTACTTGACCTCATTCCGCCCATTCGTCGTCTTGACACTGGTAATGGCATCCACGACCATGTTGGCGAAGAAGTCGGAGTCGCCGCCGATGATCTTGCTCGACATGCTCGTCTTGGCGATGTTGATCAGGCTCTCGCGGCCCAGCGTGTCGACCTTGGTGCTGATGTTCTCGTTCATGTAGCGCACCGCCTCGCGCAACGCCAGTCGGTAGCCGGTAATGATGGTCGTGGGGTGGATCTTCATCTTGACCAGCTCGTTTGCCCTCCGCAGAAGCTCGGCCGCGATGAGCACCACACTCGTCGTGCCATCCCCGACCTCCTTGTCCTGCTGTTGCGCCAGGTCCACTAATATCTTGCCCGCCGGGTGCTCTACACTCAATAAGCCCAGGATGGTCGCGCCGTCGTTGGTCACCGTCACTTCGCCGATGTCGTCCACCATCATCTTGTCCAGGCCGCTGGGGCCGAAGGACGACTTGACGATGTTGGCGATGGCGCTGGTGGCCAGCACATTCTGGTCGCGGATGTCCTGCCCGGAGATCTTCTGGCCGCCGAGGAAGAGGGTGCCGGCGCCGCGCGGTTGCTCGAAGATGCCTGCCATGGTGGGCGAGAGGGAGGAGTGGTGGAGGCGTCGATATGGGTGTGCTTCTGGTATGGATTTGTTGTACGGTGGGTTTGCGTGTTCCCCAGCAGATCTGAAGAACCGTCGTGTGTCTGTGGGGCCTTGTTGGTGGTGCTGGCGGGTGTTTGGCTGCCTTGGAAACTTTTGCGGCGCGTCAAGCTGGCCGACGTTCAAATTGCACGCGATCGAACATGCTACCTCCTAGCGTTTCTGCGGGGAACTCGGTGGTGGTCTGTGACATTGATTGAAGCCCATCAATACGGCAGATACTATCATCGATTTGCATGAACATGAGCTGAGAAGAGCGGGGCTCATGGGGTGGCAGCTTGACTCACGCGAGCTGCCATGACGGACTTCTTCTTCGGAGGCACCACCGGCATGCAGACTCGATAGCAGTACGCTCGAGTAGAAGCTAGACAGAGTCGCGATGGCGGCCAACACCCAACAGCGACATGGCATCCCGGACACCCCCTTCGATGTCGTCTCCACCTACCGCCGCCTGCTCGCCGAAGACCCGGACCTCACCATGCCTGTGGGTGCCATTGAAGCCCTGATCCTCGGCCTCGCCAACACGCCCGCGAGCACCGTCTCCGAAACACTGGACCTGGTCTCGAAACTCACCGCACAGCTAAAACGCAGCATACCCAACCCCATCTCGCTCTCCGCCGGCACCGATCTCTTCCAGCAGTACCTCATCTCGAACCTACAACGCCCCAGCGCACGAGGCGACTTCGACCACATCCGCTCGCACCTCGTGCAGAATGGACGCCTGTTCGTCGAGCGGGCAAAGGCGGCGCGAGAAACAATCGCCAGCTTCGGACGGCACTTCATCCGCGATGGCAACACGGTCCTCACCAACGGCGGCTCGCGCGTCGTCGGCGCGCTGCTGCGAAGCGCCGCCGAGTCGAGCAATGGCAATGCGCGAGGCAGTATCCGCTTCCGCGTCATCTACGTCGTGTCGCCTTCTTCCTCCTCTGGCTCGGCGGAGGAGAGTGAGAGCACCGCCAACATCGCCGCACTGCGGGAGCGGGAGATTCCGGTGGCTACTATCCCGCCGACGGCTATTGCGTATTGCATGGATCAGGTGACGCAGTGCTTTGTGGGTGCGGAGGGTGTGGTGGAGAATGGCGGTATTGTGAGCAGATTGGGGACGCTGCAGATGGCTACGCTGGCCAAAGCGGCAGGGAAGCCGTTTTATGTTGTTTCGGAGAGTCACAAGTTTGTGCGGCTCTACCCGCTCGGGCAGCAGGATCTGGGGATTGAGCAGAATATTGTCGATTTCCGGACGGCGAAGGGCTCAGGGAGCGGGACGGAAGCAGGGCAGAGGAAGGAAGTGAAGGATGAGGGTGTGGCGGATATGGAGGAGGGTGATGCTGGTGTCGCAAGGACTGTGGGAGCTGCTTGCAAGCCGGAGGAGGCTGTCGATTACACGCCGCCGCACCTCATCTCGGGCATCATCACGGAGTCGGGCGTGCTGCTGCCGAGTGCGGTGAGCGAGGAGTTGATCAAGATCTGGTTCTAGCTGAACTCGCTCGTGTATCGTTCTGGGAGCTGCTGTCAACGTCTGTACAGGCGTTGGTACGGAGCCTGAGGACAGGCGCTTCGGACGGGTGCGAAGGAGACCCGACTCAAACTATGCTTCAATGCCTGGAAGACGCTTCAAAGCGCAATACAAGGTTACGAATCACACGCTGAGGAAGTAAAAGACTTTGATCGCAGCATTACGAGCCATTCCTCAGCAGTGGACCGATTTGAAGCGAAGCTTCTGGCGGAGCGCTAGCCGTGGGCGATGTCCCACGGGACCCGATCGCATGGCATCCGGCGCAGGCAGTCGATATCGCTCCCGAGTCTGCCTCTCGTTCGGCGAAGTTGCTCGCTTGCCAGTCTCCCGACTCCCTTGCCGTCGTCCCTAATGGTCTACGACGGCGCGGGCGAGACCGTCAAGCTCGGGCTAGCTTCGGGTTTGCCACAGACGAGAAGGACCGAGAGCAGCGACAGGATGTATGTAGGTGTTGTGCGAGGAGTATCCGAGACTACCGAGTGGCCAGTACTGGCGTGTCACACCACATATCTCATGATCAGGTTCTTTGTTTGGATGTGCGGGTGCAAAGCTGCCTCAGACAACTTACTGATTGCCTCGGTACAAAGATACAAAGGGTACAATTTGCAATTTGTTCAGCTGCGCCCGCACGGCGTGGCGTGGCGTGATCGCCTGATACCTCGCACGCAGCTAGCTCGTATGTATGCCTCATTCGTGGTCAACATTGCGCGCATCACGGCTTGGTGCGCAAGATGTGCTCGTCGCCTGAGAGATGGTAGCCTGGTGTCTTGATTGGCCAGGCGTGACAGTCTCAGCTTGCACCACCGTCGGACGGTCCGGTGATGATGTGGGCGCTTGTACTGGTACCTTTCGAAGGGCTATGCACAAGTATAAGCACAGCCTTCCCACAATCTATCCTCGTTGGAGCTCCTACGGACGTGCAACAGAACAATGACAGGCGACACCAAGACGACACCTGAGATCACTCCACCAGGCCCTCCTCTGCCAACACTGCGGAAGGATGGCGCTAGACTGCTTGCACTGGACGGCGGAGGCGTCAAGGGCGTCTCTTCCATCCTCATCCTCGACGCCATCATGGAGAAAGTCAGGGAACTCGAAGGCGGCGGCGTTGCACGGAAGCCCGCGGACTACTTCGATCTCGCTGCAGGGACTAGTACTGGAGGTCTCATCGCGCTGATGCTATTCCGGCTGCATATGAGTACCAAGCAATGCTTGCAGGTCTACAAAGATCTGGCGTCTGCCATCTTCGCGCCGAGATTCTTGGGCAGTCGATTCCTGGGCTCGCTGCTGGGTAAGGTGGGGCTGTTGATCAACGCATGGCGGACGGGAGCGGAGTTTGCGAAGGGTCCGTTGGAGAAGGCAATACAGAAGGTGGTAGATGAGTACTCGGTCAAGGGTGATCCATACAAGGATTATCTTGTGCATCCTGAGTCCAAGATGATGTGGGTTCCCACTCTGCGATGTTCTAGAGCTTGATGTCCCGACTGATAACGGTTTCGGTCAGGTTCATGTGCGCAACGCTGGCCGAGAAAGGAGAGTCAATCCTCCTGCGCTCTTACACTCAACCCGAAGATGCGAAGCCAATCTCCCACCTACCAAGAGAGAAGAGTGAGGAAGGCTGCGTCAACAGCATCAAGATAGTGCAGGCTGCCCGAGCGACCTCCGCCGCGCCAATCTATCTTCCAGCGGAAACGTGGAATGGCGTCGAGTTCTGGGACGGCGGCGTACTCAACAACAATCCAATCGAGCAGCTCTGGAACGCGCGCTATGATCTCGTCGGGCAGCATGCTGCGCCGCCCAAGGTGGCATGTATGTTGAGTCTCGGGTGTGGGTGGTCGAAATCCAAGCCAACCTTGCTCAACAGGGCCAAGAATGTCATTTCGCGGTATTTTGAGTCCTTCATGGCCAATACAGAGGCGAAGCATCGTGACTTCAAAAGACTGGTGCAGAGGATGGAGGGGAGGAATGATCAGAATGGCGAGGTGAAGTACTTCAGGCTCAACGTCGCCACTGGTGATAAGAGTTTCGATATGGCGGACTATACGATCATGGATCAGCTGGAGGCCATAACGAGGGTCTACATCGGGGAGGAGGAAATTAGGCAGCAGATAGATGCATGCGCGACAGAGTTGACGAGGAAATAACGGTCAAAGTGTATTAGTATGCTGGGAGATGCAGATGTGCAGTGTTCCTAAACAGTGTACCCACTCCATGAAATGTCCATAAAAGGACCAACCAAGCGCCCTCTGCAAAGCTGCGTCCGGTGACTCGTGAGGTAGAGGCCAAATCAGAGGTCATGCATCAACCGCGGGCGGTAGCTGGGGCGCGCCACGCAGCTGACAGAGGCCGCCCACAAGCGACAGAGGGCGGCCTCGCGCTTCAGCCTTGTCGCCACAACATATAAGGCTGGCATCCCAGCTATTCCCAGGACTTGGACCGCACCTCCGCATAGCCCACTGAGTCTCAGCCAGACCGGTGAAGCTTGGCTTTCCCTTTGAGTTGCTGCGTTTCGCAAAGCCATTTTCCGGTACACCTGACGGAGGTGTAGAGAGGCTCACAACCCGCCATGCCTTGGAAACAGGAGACGATCGATGACTACCATCTGAGCCCGAACGTCCTCAGCAAGTTTCTCAAGGGCAAGTTCGGCAATTACGATTTCAGAATCAAGGTAAGAAACCGTTGTGCTGTGCTCGAGCACAGCTCCAGTCGGTAGGCTCATACGATCCCTCAGCGTGGCAACGATGCATACACTTTCCTGGCCCCGAGGCCACTGACCGAGGTACGCATGGCATACTGATTTCCTCGAGCATGCGCTGAATGGTGTTCAAGGACGAGATCGACGGGCTTGACGACAAGAGGGAGCGAACAGGCTGATGATATCTACGTGTGG
Source organism: Oleoguttula mirabilis (assembly GCA_035135055.1). Lineage (NCBI taxonomy): Eukaryota > Fungi > Ascomycota > Dothideomycetes > Mycosphaerellales > Teratosphaeriaceae > Oleoguttula > Oleoguttula mirabilis. Next base: position 273,774 of record JAVFHQ010000025.1, on the reverse strand, counting down.
GGGTGTTTCGGATGTTGAATGTTGGAGACTTGGAGTGGGGCTTTGACTCTCCCGAGCACGCTTGTTAAGATGAACCGCAAATTCTAAATTGACCTTACTTCTGCGTCTTCTTGAATGCTTGGAGTCCTTGCGTATTTCCGGTATCTGTTCCTCTTCCATGCTGTATCAAGTGGCAAGTGGTAATCGGCTGTGAGCAATGCAGGCTTGATGGGCCGCAAGTTGATGCGCATCCCTGCGTCTGACCAGCGGCGCCACCCGGCGCGTGCTCACTGCTGCGCCTTGCTCCATAACAGAGCACTCAGCCTCTTGTACCTCCTATGAGATCGTCCACCGCTGCCTTCTTGAGGTGACCTGGTCCTCTCGAACAACTGCATTGCGCCTGAACAAGCGCTTGCTCTCATGCTAAACTGTCCGCGTCCGCTCCACTATAGTTTGCTAACGAACGGTATACACAATGGAAGCCTTCGTGGATTCATGTGCACACGCAGACCGCTATCCCCGGAACCTCTTGAATTCAGACTTGCAACAGGGCAGCCTTTACGGATTGGAAGATCAACTGGACCGTCGTGCTGCGCGGCTTTTTTGCGACGAGCCTAAGTCTGAAGTTGACTTCCTCGAACAACAGGCTCACGGTCAAGGTTTGAAGCATACAAGGCATCAAACACATGTCTGGGTACTGATTATGTGCTGCAGTGTTCTCCCACAGGTGTGTCAAGCACTTGGCAGCGCTCGAGAGCCATCTGCAAGCTTTCGACCCGGAGCCGCATGGCAGATTCGTGTAATGTGTTATGGTCCTTGACAACCATGCCAGGATAGCTAACGAGTGTCTTTTGTAGCCTCATCCACGCTCAGCACTCGCGGGACAGGCTCAGGATCAGCAGACGGATGTTCACATACCTCATGACCTATCTACAAGTCTCCCCATCGTTCTTGGAATATATGTTCCCATTTGGCAGGCAACACCATGTGACAGACTTCCACTTCAGCGGTTTTCGAAACGCCAGTCGCTTGCGAGCGGATGAAGGTGGGACTCGCATCCCGCAACTGAGCATCTCCGGCCGTCACATTGAGCTGTGCTATAGCCTGAAGTCGGTGGAGCCTTACGACGACCCAGAAAGGCCCTGGTCGATCCGACAGTGCTCTGTCTACCACGCGTTTGATCTGGAGACTAACAAGACAACGTGGGTCACAGTCAAAGGGAATAAATTTATGAGAGAGCTAATCTCGTCTCATCTGGACGAAAAGCGTCAGCTAAGTGACGCGAAACCGGCTCCGGCAGCCGAATCATTCAAGGATACGCTTGCTGTACACCGCCTCCTCTGTCTCTGGGCTTCGGAAAACTGGCATTGGTACATCAACTTCCTTGAAAGTTCATTGCAAGAGACAACTCGCAGAACGCTATCCGTGTCTGTGGATCCGCCGAGCAGGTTTGCTCGACCAGATCCGAAGCAACGAGCTGCTGATACTCGTGCGAACACAGCACAAAGACCAAATGCTGGAATTCTGCAGGTTGCCACTAAGATGGTTGGACGTTTCCAGATCTTACGTGGCCTAAAGCCTGCAAGCCAGGTCGAAACAATGGAGCTACCCGAAACCGAGCCTATCGACGTGGAAGAAGAATGCCCTATTGCTGAGGACCCATCTTTCTCATTCGGCGATTTGCAGCATGTACAATTCGTGGAAGAGAAAGCCGCGGAGGTTCTTTTGGTCCTGAAGGCGAACAGCAATATAATCACCCAGCTTCGGGACACGTACTTGTCTATCACGGACTCGGAAGACTTCGGCGGACTGGCGAAGGACAGCTGTCGTAAGGAGGCGAAAGCTTTTGCTGCAAGCACGTCCGGCCTTGTTGCAGCTTTGACAATGCAACAGTCCCGCGCGGAGTCATTGGTTCGCCTTGTCGCAGAGCGCAAAAGCCTGGTACGCAAGTTAGCCGTCGACCGTTGATATTTGCTAACGCAGTAGTAGTTGTACGGAATACTCCAATATCAGAACATGGAGGCCAACCGCTTGCTGGCTGAAAAGGCACATGTGTCTGCTTTGAGAATGGAAGAGATGACCCACGAGATGCAGATCATCGCGCATAAGACGAAGGCGGAGACTGTCTCGATGCGAATCATTACGCTCGTCACCCTCTTCTTCTTACCCGGCACCTTCATATCTGTAAGTCCACGGCGTATGTTCCTGTCGATGCCGGCACTGACGAGAAGCACCAGACCCTCATGTCCACGCCAATTGTGACTTTCGACACTGACAGCCCAGGCTTCTCCGGGAAGAACATTGGCACTGGTGCTCTCGCCTTCTATGTTGCTGTCAGCGTTCCCTTAGTGTGCTTAACGTTTCTGGCATGGTATGCTGTATATTGGTGGGAGACTCGACGAACACGGCGAGAAGCTCAATTGGGAAACCTAGAAAGGTCCCTGGTATGAGTGCGTGCTACTTGAAATTCGAAAGTGCGCATGAGCAGGTCAGCTCTCCGATGCCACTCTGCATTGGTTGATTTGCCGAGACCAGCAGACCGGTGAGCTCGCCGCAGAGCCGCACGGACCATGGGAGTCCCGAAGGCTTGTGAAGTGCGGGACAGGGCGTATGCGCTCGGGCCTACTCTGCCCAGGACGCGACCGGGCGCACACATATCCCGCCGCGGCGATCATCCTTCAAGGTCGACATGACTCTCTGTTGATATTCACCTTTAGCTATGCATGTCCAGTGTCTGGCTAATGCCTAGTGCTCGTTTCTGAGTGTTGTCTCTGCATCTGCGCGATCTGGCCACTAATACTGCGTACTAACCAGGATCACATCTCTCGCGCGCTGTGACTAGCCGCCCGGCATCAATCACAGCTCGCCACGCCACTGCTACTGCTGCACTCTTGTACTCTCCTGTACTTGTGCACATATGCGCAGCTGTCAATTTGCTACTGGTCTCGCCAGCGTCGGGCAGTCCCCGCTATCGTGTTGTGCTTGGCCAACTGAGGCAATGTTACATGATGGCGGCACCACAGCCTGACTATGACCTTGCCATCCAACATTTTCGCCAATGGCTCGCTGCACCAGACGTAACTGTTCGTTGCCACGAGACTTCTCGAAACGGGACCACAACCTATGGCTGCCCATTCGTCTCTCACTCGGCGATCACAGCATATTTCAAGCCGGAAAGGATCTCGGGTCTCTTACGTGCCATCTTTCCCAACGGAGGGGCTCCAAGTGCTCAAGATATCGCTCGCAGATGTCCACGAGGCTTCTGCATCCTGTTGCTCATTGGCTGCGGACGATATATAGGCAGCTTTGCGGCCCGATCAGAGCTGTGGGACGAACACTTGCCATTCTCGCGCCCGGGGCCAGATGAGTTTCCGGTCGCACACGAAGACCCCAATCTGTTCAGCAAATTCTTCAGCGAGCAATGGCGGTTCTGTTCGAATAAGCTCGAGCGGCTCGATTCTGGATCATTTTACGTGAAGCGAGAAAGGGTGCTGCCACTGCTGGAAAAGCGCTGGCTAGCTAGTGGGGTGACAGCTAGCCTTCATCACATCGTTGTTCATCCGGACTACGATAACTTGAGGGATAGGGTACGTTGTGTGCCACTTTCAACGCCTGCCTTTTCCGACGCTGATCATACGTAGGATGGGGACAATGCGGCTCACCATGAATATGCACTGAAAACCTATCGAGGCCAGCATGCTGAGCGGTACTACTCGACCGAGGTCCACAACTTCGCTCAGCTGACTTCGAGAGCATCAACGTCAACCCCAGGGTTGATCGGCTTCTACGGAGGGTTCGAGCATGGTGATACGTTCAACATACTGCTTGAGTATGCAAACGGCGGAACCTTGGAAGATATGTTCCAGCAACGGGAGCCTCCGTCCTGTGGTGATGATATCATAGCTTTTTGGAACGCCTTCGTGGAGGTTCTCAAGGCTCTAGCAAGCATCCATGACCTGAAAAAGGAGGCTAGTGACACCATGGGACACAAAGTCTTCCAAGGGTACGTTGTATAGCACAGAGTAGGCCTTGCAATCTCGAGAAAGGCCGCTCTTGCGTCTCTCTAGGTAAACAGTGCTGACGAGACCCCATCGTAGGTGGCACCAAGATATCAAGCCTAAGAACATCCTAGTTCTAGACCAGGAGGGCTCCGGACTCAATGCATATCAACTGAAGCTCGCCGACTTGGGCTTGAGCCACTTCATTCGTGTGTCGAGCGACGAGTCTGACGGAGTCGCTGCGGACACTATGGGAACTCGTACATACGGTGCGTCGCTCGGGCCTGTTTCAGCGTCTTGTGACTCTCATCACAGCTCAATGCTTACCGTCTCCAGGTGCGCCGGAGTTGCATCGACGCTCAGACTTTGACGAGACACGCCCGCAGCCTGCGACGCGGAAGATCGACATATGGTCAATAGGATGTGTTATGCTAGAGGCCTGTGTTTGGATTGTTCGTGGCAAAGACCATCTCAGTGGATTCAGAGAAGGGCGTGCTAGCGAGAACGACGCGATGAGCTCATCAGCTGGAGACTGTTTTCACGACGGAAAGAGACCGAAACCGAACATCTTGCAATGCGTGGAACACGAATTGAGGAACTTGCCGTACGACTGCAGAGTGTCTGATCACCTGACATCTCCCATCCTAGGCATCGTGCGAAGGACCTTGCGCCACTTTCCTAAGGAACGACCGTTTGTGACTGACTTGCTGGCGGATGTCGAGAACTGTTTGACAGAGGCGCAAGCGAAATTGGAGGATCAACACCTTTCACGCCCAAAGCCACGCGGATCACCAACACTGTACCGCGAGGTCAGTCGCCCGAAGTCTGATAACACAACGCCGCTGACACCAACACGTTCCATACCTTTTACTCTCGGTCGACCTCGGGCTAGGTCCTCCGGCGTCACCTTCGACCTGGTGAACGGTGAACCAGCGTTCACCGACGGGCAGATCAGTGCTAGCCCTCGGTCAACAGGTGTCTTTGACGATCCGGCAAGTATGCACAATGTTGATAGTGTTCATGCGGTGCAGCATGGATCACCGTTGGGCGTGGACGAAGGACAGATGCATCCACGCCAAAGCGATGCTTCCGCCGCTCCCATCCGTATACAGTCTGTTACGTCTCGCCAGCAGAACAACTCGATTCACGCTGCCCGGAATGGTTATACAGAAGCTGGCGCATCAAGAGGGCCAACCCTGTCTCACAAACGAGGCAAATTTAGCACGGTCTCCGCACTTCCACTTGAGGACCAGTTCAGCAGCAGCCGCGATTCGCAAAGCGCACCATTAGTGCATGAGACTGGGTCCCCCTCCACTCTCCCAAAGAGCCTACATGCACGCGGTTCTGAGGAGGGTGCCTCTACGGATCGGACGGGGTATCTACTTGATGTCGTGCGTGAAGAACCTGCTGCTAAACCCAAAATTTTGAGCCCCCGAGATACACCAGAGAAAGCCGAAGATCTTCCGTCGAAGAAGTGGAAGAAGAAGAAAGCGCCTGTACCCTTCCTCTCTGTCTCCAGCGCAATCACTTGGAGGACAGGACAGAAAAAGCTTTTCGGCAACAAGCCCACTTTGGAACACGAACGATTTCGCATGTGGCTTGGAGAGCGTGATCATGTAAGCTTTGCACAGCCCGCCGCAGGTCCAAGGCACAGCTGACTAAATGAAAGATCTTCCTCGTTGACGACGCTACATCCATGCAGCCCTACTGGCCGCATCTCAAAGAGCTATTGGAACCTCTCACTTACCTCGTGAAGGATGGCGACCCAGATGGTGCGGAACTGCACTTTACCATCTCAACCAATAGTGTCCAGTCCAAGAAGTCGAAGGAACTGATAACCCTCGTCGATCACCATCAGCCCATGGGTGACACCGACATCGAGCACCGTCTAGGCAACCTCTTGCAAATGTACCGAGGACGTTTGCGTGATCAAACAGCCCCTGCAGGCTCTCTACAGCCTCGCAAGGTAGTGCGACCTGCGACCATTTATGTCTTAACAGACGCTGAGTGGGCTGGTGGGAACAATGCCCGACAGATCATAGAAGAAACAATAACGACCCTGAAAAGCTATTCTTGTGGACGTAAGCAGCTCGGTATACAGTTCATAAGCTTTGGTCAGCATGCGGACGGACTCCGGCGGTTGACAGAACTGGATGAGTTCGGCAAGCTGCCAAGTATAGGGCTGTACGTACCTCATTCCGACCGTGACGATTGTCTCTTCGCGGCTGATAGCATCTAGGGACATCGTCGATACTGAAGACCATCAGGGCAATGTCTGGAAAATGTTGCTTGGCGCGATTGACCAGACCTTTGACGAAGAAGATTCAGATGGCGAAGGAGACTGACGCCGATCTGAATGTCAGCACAGCACCCGAATGGGTCTTCGGCCCGGGAGTCTTCGATCTTTGTACAAGCGAAAAGAAGAAGTACTCATGGCACGTCTTCAGTTCGAGAAGCGCTCAGCAAGCACGAGTTTAACTGTAAGGAACGACCGTAAGGATTGTAGTGAAATGCAGACCGCCGAGACCATAGGTAGCTCGCTTGAACACTGGGCGAGCACGATGAGTCAGGGTGCAGACGGCACATGCAGCGGATATCATCCACAGCCCGCGGGCTCTGGAGCTGCTCCGCCACAATCTGGCCCCTTAACCACTTTATCGCTACGCCATCCACCCTTGCGATAAAATTGCTTGATTGTCATACAGCAGTGCACCGTACGGACGCCTTCCCGTCAAAGGTAGAGCAGCCTTGTGGCGTGCAGCCTTGCGGCCTGCCGTCTTCGCTCGCCGGCTGCTGTGCGTCTCCCGAGTCCCTCGAGGAAGGACGTGACAGTATGCAACGAAGGAGCAAGCGAACAAGCAAACAGGGGCACACAATACAGCACAGGGGACTTCCGAGGCTTCATGTCCAGCCTTCAACTGACTTCAACACTCCGTCGTTGCTTTCACTACATGTCGCTTTGGAGAAGTGAGTAGGCGACATGTACCTTTTGCAGCTCAATCTTGTATTTGATGATTGCTCGGTACCCTTCATCCTATGATGATTGGTGCCTCTACTTTCGACGATGCCGCATCGACATGTAAGCTCCATCACTTCGATTCGGCGCTGTCTAGCCTAGATGGTTTCACCAAGACCTCAGTGCATGAACGTCGCACAGCGCGAGTCGCGAGTGCGAGTCGCGACACCTAACTATCCGGGTGTAGCTGCATGGAACTGTACTGATGGTAGGTAAGCGGGACGTGATCAGCTGGGGAGTGGAGGCAGAGCCGCCGAAGGAGCCCGCACCCCGGTCCGGGGCCCGGTGAGCAGTAGAGATCGGACCGGCAGTCGTCGTCGGACCGCCCAGACTTAATCAAATATTGATAGATGTTTGATGATCTGCCAATGAACTTGGGCGGTCCGATGAGGACTGCCGGTCCGATCTCTACTGCTCACCGGGGTGCCCGGTTGGTCTCTCTTCAATATTGCCCCCACGCCCGTTCGACCCTTATCTCGGAACTCGGCAACGCCGCATATCGCTCCACTTCAATGGATCTTGACTAGTACATCTCATCCGATGAGGCACAGCACTGCAGCAGGTAACGAGCTCTCACACGAGCTCTCACCACCTCGCACGTGTGCTGCCGGTCGCGAACGTGGCTTATGCCGCGACACACAAGGTGAGTCTCAGATCGTTGTACGACTCCATTGTCCTCACACATGGCTTCCAGCGGTCAAGAACACAATGACGACTTGTGGAGTGGGGACCATCACTTTCAGACCTTCTCCATGCGGAGGTAAACTCTGCTTCGGAGCGCCATGCTCAGTCAGGCAGGTATGCACTCTGCACGATTTGCGGCGGCTCAGGAATCTGAGGAATGACGGCCGCCGATAATGTTACGACGTCAGGGTTCATTGACGACATGCATTATTCCACAGCTCCTACTGCAGCTACCTTCTGCTTTCCAGGCTTCCAGCGTAGTGCGGTCAAGGCACAGGATGGCCATTGGACGATCTGCCAAACGATATCATCAGACCGGAGGCTGTCTAGTATAGGCAGGTCAGCGTCATGTGGGATTACGACCTTGAAAGACACAGTGGCACGTCTGCAGCTCCCATCTCGCTTTGCACTTTACCAAGCTGTCCCTCTCACTCTCTCTCGCTCTCCTACGCGTACACTCTCCAGCGCTGCGCAACATGCACCTTTCAGTATTCGTAGCAGCCCTTTGTGGCATCACGAGCGTAGCAGCGCTTCAGAGCCCACACAGAAGAGCTCCAGTGAAACCCAAGCGAGCTCTTCCAGTGCAACATGAGGCGAAGAACGCGCACCAGAAGAGGCAGTCGAGCTACCTGACTTCCAAGAGCGCCAGTAAGTCTACTGCCCTCCCAGCGTCCAACGCCTGACCTGACCACCATCCCAGAATTTGCCGTCAATGGCAGTGCAATCCCGGAGGTTGACTTCGACATTGGCGAATCTTATGCCGGCACTCTCTCAATCTCTTCCAATGCCACAGATACCAATGCCCTCTGGTTTTGGTTCTTCCCGTCAGAGAATGCAGACGCCGGCGATGAGATCGTCATCTGGCTGAACGGTGGTCCGGGCTGCTCTTCTCTGGATGGCCTACTTCAGGAGAACGGGCCTTTCTTGTGGCAGAGCGGGACCTACAGTCCAATCAAGAACTCTTATGCTTGGACCAACCTCACGAACATGGTCTGGGTCGACCAACCCATAGGCACGGGTTTCAGTCCCGCAGCGCCGGGTGCGCCTCCGAAGATAAAGAACGAGAAGGACGTCGCAGAGGACTTTATGGGCTTCTGGAAGAACTTCATGGAGACCTTTGATCTTACGGGCCGGAAGGTTTACATTACGGGTGAAAGCTATGCTGGACAGTACATCCCTTACATCGCATATTACATGCTGGAGACCAACAACACGGATTACTACAACGTCAGCGGGATCCAAATCAACGACCCTTCCATCAACTACGATGATACGCTGATCTATGGTCAGGACAACCTCTCACGAGCCACCAATGGGGTTCACAGCTGACAGGTTTCGTAGCCCCCGCCGTCACCCACCTGAACGCCTACTCCAACATCTTCGGCCTCAACCAGACCTTCATGACATCAATCAATGAGCGCGCGGAAAAGTGCGGCTACTTCCAATTCATGGACTACGCCGTAAGCATAAATCCGACCCATGGCTGAGCATAAGGTCCGCTCTAACCGTCTGCATCAGCTCTCCTTCCCTCCTCCCACCAAGATCCCGACCGCGCCCAATTCTTCTGCGCCAGGCTGCGACGTCTGGGACGACATTATCGCCGCCGCCGTCTACGTCAACCCGTGCTTCAACATCTACCACCTCATCGATTACTGCCCCTACCTCTGGGACCAGCTCGGCTTTCCGAGTTTGGGATGGGGTCCGAACGATTACTTCAACCGAACCGATGTCCAGGCAGCCATCCACGCCCCAGCCACCGATTACACCATCTGCGGCGATGAAACCCTCGGCCTCATAGACCCTGGCGACGAAAGCATTCCCTCCTCTCTCTTCGCCATCGCTCCGGTGATTGAGAAGACGAACAATGTCATTATCGGCCATGGATGGCTGGACTTCCTCCTCCTCGCCAATGGCACGCTCATTTCAATCCAAAACATGACATGGAACGGCCTCCAAGGCTTCCAAACCAGCCCCTACGCTGATGGTGACAACTTTTTCGTGCCCTACCACCCAGGCCTCGCAGAGGTGCTGTACGAGATTGATTACCAGCCCATCCCGCCTACACCGGCGGAGAACGTCGCTGGTGCGGGTCTGTTGGGCACGACTCACACTGAGCGCGGTCTCACGTTCGTCACTGTTAATCACGCTGGCCACGAGATTCCGCAGTACGTGCCAGGCGCGGCCTATCGGCAACTGGAGTTCCTCCTTGGCAGGATCCCGAGTCTGACGGTTAGGGGTGACTTCACTACGCAGAGTGGCAACTACACGGGCACGACTCCGCCGTCGAGGTAGATGTTAGTCGCAAGTGTCGGCTAGCTAGAACGGTCGAGTGGCTGTCTCGCGGGCTTGTGCTTGGCTAGAGCTATGTAGGTAGCGCTCCGTGCGTTGAGTTGACGAAAACCTTACATACCACCCTTCCCACGGTTCACCTCGTGTCGTGCGCATCTACCATCTCTAAAGAGAATTGGACGAGCCGCAGTCTTACACCAGACACAAAGCACTTTTGACCGCGGTCTGGCAACTTGCTATCTCGTCTTTCCATCACTGTGACCCTGCAATCTGCCGCACCTTCCATTCTCCAGTACTCTTCGGTCCACGGATGCAGTGCAGCAATGGAGCTAGAGGATGATACGTAGAGAACTGCCCAGCCGAGTGCCACTCAAAGTCCCGTGACGGTTGCCACCAGACTTATGATATGCCACAGCACGTCTGCACGTATGATAGTCTCTGCGGCTGGACGTCACGAGCGCCAAAGTGAGTCTACGGACTCCAAGTTCAGGAAGATGGCAGTCAGATCTCAATCTCCCACAATGTGTGTGTAGCGCATTGGGCGCCCAGAGGTCTGGGCACACTGGGGTTTGAACTCCCAAACTCGCTTGTTCACATCAGGCGTCAGCTGCACTGTTGGAGAGCACGACCTGGACCAAAGTACAAGGATACGTACAGCTCGTGGCGTCACACACCGAGCGCGCTAAGTGTGAAAGTAAATATCGTACGGGAATGAGTGCTTGGTGCAAGATGTCGAGATCCTTCGGCAAAGGGGTGAAAGAGGATGGGAAGACGCGGGTGATACTTAGCACTTGGACAAATGGCAGGAGATGAGGTGAGAGAAGACCGTGTATCATTCAATAAGTCTACACAGGGGATGGTGAGGGGAAGGAGGGGCATGGGAGTTATCATCAAGCCTTTCTTAAAGCCATCATGACTGTCGGGAAACATCCTTAAGCCTTCTCTCAGCTTTGGAGACAAGACCGGGCAACATGTTTTCATGCTCCCTACTCCCTTGGGGGAGGGAAAGCGGCATGGTCAACTATTTGTCAACGTTTTGGCTGCTATCCTCCGGAACCGAAGGAGACTGGCCACCGCTCGACTCTGACCGTGTCCGATGCGGATGCTCCTGCCTGGCAGAGCCATTGCTCGCCTGAAGCTCTGCAGCGTCTCCGAACACCGGGCTTGGGGTGTCTCCGTTGCCCTTGTCTGGACACGATTGTTGTTCCGAATTTGGTGGTGAAGCGTACACTCGCCGCTGTTGCTGCAGCACACTTTGTGACCGCGCATACTGTGGCTGCATACTTGGTGGTGGAGGGTAGTCGTGGCCGCCCTGCAGCTGTTGCTGCCGGGAACTCACAGCCTGCTGTTGCTGCAGCTCACGACGCGCATCCTGGAGGTAGCGTTCTGTCTGACGCAATCGCTCTTCGTACCCGGCAGAAGACCAGTAGTCGGGCCACTCCCGCTGTGGTGAGGCATTGTGTTGCGGCCGCACCTGCCGTCCCGCAGTCACACGCCACGCCCGGTGCTCTTTATTCTGCGGTGGCGTTCGGTATTGCTGCAGTAGTGGTGGCGCTGGGTAGTGCGGATCCGCTTGACTGCCCAGATGTTGACGCTGTAGCTCGGCTGACTGGCGCTGGGCTTCAGTCTGACTTGCGAGCCACTGCTTCACCAACAGATCGCGGCTGTGCACCGTTGGCGGCACATCTTCGCCGAGACGCCGCTCATGACTCGTCTCAATACTGAGTCCGAACTTTTGTAAGAGCGCGCCTTCAATTGATGCCAGGATGTCTTTGACACATCTGGTTTGGCTGTTGTTCGGATTGTTGAATGGTTTACTGTTGGATGGGCTACTGTCTGGGCTGCTAGTATGTGGGCTGCTAATGTTTGGGCTGCCATCGTTTGGGCTGTTATTGTTTGGGCTGTTGTACTGGTTGTTGTTACTGGGTGGCTACCGGTTGTGGTCCATCTTGTCGCAGAGTCGGCCGTCTTTCGCGGCGTTCGCTGTGATGGAGCTTTTGTGGTCAAGAGGAGGAGGAAGGAAAGGCGCAGTGATATTGTTTAGGAAAGCACGCTCGAAACGCGTGGCGGGACGGTCCGCATGCCAAGCCTGGCAGAGGCATCACTCTGCTGCTTCTCAATGGAAGGAACGCAGCCAGGACCAGGAGACATCGCCTAACCCGGCCAGTGCGCAGCGGCCAGCCACCTTCAAGTCTCTTCACGCCACACACTCATTGCTGTCAAGCTGAAGTCGTCCGCCCGAGCTCCAGCAATCATGGCATCAGACAACGAGCAGCAGAAAGCGAACAAGAACGACAAGCGAAATACCAAAACAATAAAGACTCCTCCGAGAGCAGCATATCCCGGAATAACACCCGCAATACGAGCAGTAAATACTAGGACAGCAATCAAGCGTCTTCCGGATGAGCAGTACCGCAGGTCCAGCGAATATCGCAGGTTCGTGATCAGCATATGTACGGCCAGTATATGCGCCCAGAGACGCAACTCTACCAAGCGAGCAGCGAATCTCGAATACAGCAAAGCCACCTGATGTAAGCGACCCACGCAAACTACGAGTCGTCATCTAACTACGAGCTGGACGCTCCAGGCTCGCAGCATGACTTCGGCCAACGCAGGATACACTCCACATGGTGGATATCCTGGCGCATCCGGACACATTCGGTGAGCGATTAACAGCTCCCGGACAGTGCGAGCACGAATGCTCCCTTGCGGTCCCGAAACGCTTGCGAGAACGTGTGCACACGCACAGTAAGACGCTCACCGCATGCCGCGAAAAATGCGAGTGATGACGCGACGCCACAATGGCTTGCCATGCTGAGACTGTCCTGGTAGACAACACCTGTGAGTTACCTACCTGGTCATTGTCTCAAGCCCGCGCAACCCACTCATACGCGCCCATCCACTATAAGGCTTGTGCCTTTACCTGATAACGGTCTCTAATTTCCCTGCATCCTGTTTTGAAGGTGGATTCGAGGAAGCTAAAGAAGCCGAGCAAGAGACCTAGGATGGATGAGACTAGGATGGGTGAGAGTAGGACGGGTATGGCAAAGTCTTGCGCAACGTACCGAGGACTCACTCCAGCGATTCTGTAGACAGTGTCTCCTAATGGCGTGGTGGTTAAAGATAAATTGTACCGCTGCATGTGGGAGAGAGTCTATCATTGCTGCTGTCGAGAACTCCATCTTGAGCTCGATTGCCTTAACCGCCTACCTAGGTACCTGCATATGCCCCTCTTGATTACGGAAACCCTGCAAAGCTAAGGACAAGCCTCTCTAAGCCGTTTTGGGCCATCCGCAGACACGCCTTCCTTGTGCTTCGGCCACACGTGATGTGCATTCATGCCGTTAGGATTAAGACCAACAAGGAAAGGCCTGCAAAGCGAGGGCAGACTGTCAGACACGCGAACGGCACCAACCCGCTATGGTATAGCCGTTATTTTCTACCCCGAAGAGTGTTCCCCGTGTTGTACAAGGCTAGTGGGTGTCTACATTAGCGGTTGCTAGCGAGCACCGGTCTGGTGTATGCGAACGGACCACGACGGCACGTCTTGTTGAGCAACAACGTCTTGCAGGAAACGTTGAACTTCGGCAATACGATGCAGAGAATGGAGTGTTGTGAACAGCCGGTCAGGGTATCATATTTCTTCCACAGCGTCCAATGCAAGCAAACATACTGTACATCCAAAGAGCCCTCCCCAGCGACTCATCAATAATGCCATCCCAACTCCGCGACACCCAGCCATGGTGCACACTCGTAAGCTTGCTATAATACACGTGCTGCGAGCTGCGCGCACGAAATCAAGACGCTCACAGCTCGTGCTCTTGCCCTCTACAAGAAGTACTCTCCGCGCCCAGCCCTGCCAGCCGGTACCGCTCTCCGGTGGTCAGGCACGGCACTGAAGATCTTGAAGTCCGGATTCAGATCCTCTCCGAGTGTCATGATCGAGGCGACGTTGCCGCAGCGGTAGCAGTAGTTCGGCGCACTCCACACGGTAACGACATCCTGGGAGGCGAAGTGGTACTTGTAGCCCTCGTTGACGAGCTGATGGGCGCGGGCGATGAGTTGGAGGTTGTTTACGTGGTTGAACTATCCTTCACGTTAGCACACTGCTGCGAGGAAACCTGGAGGTGGGAGTCGTCCTTACCTCGCTCGAGACTTTGTCGCCGAAGAGCCATCCGGCTCCTCGAGGCGAAACTGCCCAAGTATCGACATCTTCAGGATCACTCCAGACGAGGTCACAGAAGGCGCCCTCGTGCGGGATCTCTTGCGCTCTCGCAACCACTCTGATCTGATCCAGTGTTCGGATCTCCGGTGACAGTCCACCGTGCACGCACAACACCTTGCCGTCGATGATTGCAGCCAGCGCGAGGAAGTCAAAGACCTGACAGCAGGACTTCCACACGCTCGCGTTGCCGTACTTTTGCTGGCACTCTTCGTAGAAGCCGTATACCTGTGTGATCTGCCGGCTTTCATGGTTGCCACGGACTAGTGTGACCTTGTCGGGATATCTGCTCGGCTGTCAGCGTTCCGCTAGGCTGTTACATGACAACGAGCCGAACTCACTTCGCCTTCAAGCACATCAGCAGCGTAAATGTCTCAAGCGAGAAGTATCCTCGATCCACAAAGTCACCAAGGAACACGAAGTTCTGCTTTCCATTGGCGTGATCTGTTTGCGCCTTGCTCTTACTCCTGCTGGGCCCGGGACTCCTGACGCCCACACCACTATCCTCGCTGCCCTCTTCCTCCTCGTAGTCATCATCATCGTCTTGCTGGCCCATACTCCGGCTTCTCACTCTACCCCTCGTCTCCTCTTCGTCGTCAGCACCGACCTCTGATCCATCGTTCGACGCAGCAGAGGTGTACGCGCTATCCCGCTGAAAGCGCCTCTTCATCTTCTTCAGCACCTTCGGATCGCTAATCGACGTCGGCGGCTCAAGATCGGCTGCATTGATCACACTCGCACTATTTCGTGGGCTCTTCTTCACACCCTCCGACGGGCTCTTCACGTCCTCACTCTTCAAGGCCATCGCCCTCTCGTCCGCCTCGCCTGGCATGCCGCCCGCCACGTTGAAAAGCTCGAGTAGATCGTAGAACTGACCGTGGATATCGCCGCACACTGTGACAGGCGCCTGCACGGGCTGGATGTTGCTCTCCTCCATCAAGCACTCCTTGACCGTCTCGCAAAGGCGCTTCATGTCCGCTTCGGGCAGGTAGCGGCAGAGCTTCGCCTGGACCAGCCATTCGTCGGGACCGGCATGTGAAGTGAGCTGCGCAGGGCCGGGCTGCGGTACGTCTGGGTCTCTGTCGCGGGCCATGGTTGCGCTGTGCGAAGACGTCTCGAGGGCGGAAGATGGTCACGAGGGCTCGGTGGTGGTCTTTCTCGGTCGCTACAGCGCGTTTCGCAAGACTTCGGGGAGTTCAGTCGGTTACGATGCGGTCGACACGAGGGGCACAGTGTGGCGCAGAGGTTGTATGCTTCGTATTGGGTTATGCTGGGTGCAATTCAAGTCAAGTGTGAGATGATGATGGTTGCAAAGCAGGGGTCCTGTCGGCAAGCCGGCTCCCGAAGCTCGGCCTTGGCCTCGTGGCGTCGCTCCGATCCGGGGCCGACCACATACCATCTCAAGAGCGGGACTGACCTGCAAACACGCGAAGAGCAAGGAAGACGAGTCGTTCAACGGGTGTGGGGTACATGGGCGCTGACAATATTGAGCTACGAGTACTGTCTGCTTGCCACGCCAAAATCGTGCCTCTGACTGCCCGTCCAACGCGCACCTAGCAATGTTCCCTTCTCCATGATGTTCCACCCCCAAATTGTACTACCGGCGACGGTCACTGGCTCATAACGCCGTACATGTCAATGGTGCTCAACACATCAGCTGTCAACTCATTGATAGTGCGGTCAATATCCGAATCCTCCAGCAAAAGATGTCCTTGTCCAGCTTCATAAGAGCTTTGCCTAGGTGCACCCATGCTGAAGCCGGTTGGGTCACTCATCTGGATGGCTTCGAAGGAGGCCACCGTCGTGGGATCCCAAGCGAGCGGGCCGTCGCTCCGTGGCAGCTCATCTTGTGTTGCTCCTTTCTTCAGTATTGATCTCGGCGTCGAGGGGGTGCCGAAGGATGCATTCTTGTCAACGTCCTGTGACGACGTGGGCTTCGAGACCTGGTACTGCAGACGCGAAGAGGCCAGAGGCGAGTTGCCAGTCGTGGTCGAAAAGCGAAGGCTGCTTCGGCGTCGGTCAGCACCATCACTCGTGGTAACCGGGTCGGATGCCGTGTTCGACAAGCGTGAGGAGCGGCTGCGCCTTGTCGTGCTGGTTCGGCGTACGGTCGGAGACTCGCCCACAGGACGAGTAGTCAAGGCCTTCGGCTTCCTGATATTGGACCAGGGTGACCACCCTGCCATCATGGCCTGCGTACCAGGCATCTGTTCCTGCGATAGCTCTCGCAGCGGTTGTCGAGCAGCAGAATCCGCTGGAACCGCTGCGGTCACTTTGGGAGTGTCTGGATTCTCGTCCGTGGTGAGATCGCTGGCAGCAGCCGGCTTCTCGGGTGACGCGAACAAGTCACGGTGCGCTTGGTACAGCGCGGCCTGCGTGCCTGGCCACTGTGCTTGCGCTGCTTGCTGATCATCGGCTGCACACCCGGAACCGGATAGCGAATCGCGTCGTGCTTGCCCAACGGCATCCCGAACCTGTGCCGAAGACGCTTTGTCGCCTTGCATGCAGGCTTGCGATGACATAGGCTCGCCCGCTATACGGCTGATGTCGGCACCAGAGTCTCGCAGCTCCTGTCTAAGAGCACGCTTGACACCGGATGACCTCCTGCTGGAGCCCGGTTCGGTCGGCAGCAGCGCATTAAGGTGCTCATCGACCAAAGCCATGTTCAGCCGCATGCCGAACGATGAGTCGTGATGTAGTGACATATCCAGCATGGGAGGCTCGGCAGCAACGTGCTGTGCATTATTCGCTTTTGACGCTACCTGCGCATCCTCAGAAGAGGAAAAGGTAACCCGTCTCCGACCTTTCTTCTGTTGATCTGTGATAGCATGCGTGCCGGGATCGCCGTCATCAGGCTTCGAGGCACGTTTCTTGCGGAACATGAAGGGCGTGTCCCCTTCTTGAGCAGGCTGCGCTTCAGGGTAGGCTTGCCTCTCCACCGAGACCCTGAATGCGCTCATGCGCCGCTGCTGATCAACAGGTAAGCTGGTCATCTGCTCTGCTGCATTCTGCGACTCGGTCGGTGCAGACCGTCGTCTCGTAGGTGGAGCCGCGGTGTGCGGGGTGTTGTTGCCGGTGGTCTTTGCACGCTTCCCTTTCCTGGCCTTGCCTGCATGCTGCGCAGACTCTTGAAGCGATTGTCGGATCGAGGAAGCTGCCGATGACTTTGGTACATTTGCGGTGGATGTGGTGAGTGTCGGCTCACCCGGTGCCGTGAGTGCTGGCTCATTCGTGGAAACCCATGACTTGCGTGGTGCAGCATGGATACCTTGCTGCCTAAGTAGCCGAGTCTGGCTGTCCGCTTGGGGGTCAGTTTGAGACAGTCCCTCCGCGGCAGGTGACTCGAGCTCTGTATCTTCGGGCGCAGTGTGGTACGAGCCGTTGGTAACGGAACCACTCGCAGCAGGCTGAGCTGCAGCCACCAGCTTCTGAGAAAACGAGAGTGAAAGTGGGTCAGCGGATGACTTTGCAACTTCACCCAGGTCATCATGGTGTGTAGAGGCCTTCTTTCCTGCACTCATGTGTCGCGCGTTAGTTTCGCAAACGACCGTACCGGAACTGACATGTTCTGACACGGCATCTGGTGAGCCAGTGACGGATGACGAATAGGTCTGTCCGTCAGCAGAGCGTTGTTGAGTCCGTGTAGGTGTCTCGATGACAGAACGACTTAGTTCATCAATGCTTTCGTCCGGTGACAGCTCGTGAAGCGTGGTGTGGCGTCGTAGGAGCCATTCAGTGCTCTGAGGCTTTCTCGTCCTGAAGTACCGCGGGCGAGCAAGTGATGCGGGTTCGCTACGAGGCTCTGCATCGACGGCTCCTGGTGTTGCCTCTAGGTGAACGTCCTCTGGTAGACACGGAGCTTCGGTCGCCGCTCGCTGCAGCTTCCGTGCTCGCAATGCAGCCGCTTGCTTCACAGCGTCGGTACTTGGCTCGGTTGTCACCCTTGTCGCTCGTGAACGCCTGGCTGGTTTACACTCCGACTTCGCTTCATGCACCTCAGTGAACGTCTCCGCGGTGGCGGACGCATGGTGAGGGTCGGAATTCATCCGGGCGGGTTTCGCCTTGCTCTTGGCCTTCTGCCCGAATTGATGCTTGGGCAGTGCCTGCCACTCATCTTCGACATCGACCCAAAGCTCCGAATCACCTTGTACAGATTCCGGGACTGATAGTGACCACTTGCTGGACAGACGGCTGCGCTCATTCCATTCCACCATAGTCTTCAAAGACGCAGCATGTGGCCTCGCCGTGGAGATGACTAGCGGCGCTCCACCGAGGAAACCATCTGCGAGCTTCTCGATTCTTCTCCGCTTGCCAGCTCGTTCCGAAGGGCGCAGCTCGTCGTCAGAGTCTGAGCCAAATGTTTCTGCTGGCGGTGGCGTGCAGTCTTCGAACTTAAGGTTGCGTATCTCCTTGCTCTGCTGGAACACAGAAGCACAGGTCCAGAAATGGCCTCTTGGCTTGTGTGTTTTGAGCATGACGTCTATGTGCAGTTTGAACCGTCTCCGGTATACCGGGAGGAGCAATCGATGTATGAGCGATGGACAGGAGCTGCTTTCATGACTTTTCCTGGCGGCACAGTCCAGAGTGGGGTGAACAGAGTGTTTGCTCCGCTAGCTGTGTGCATTCACACACCCCCGAGACCCTCCAAATGCTGCATGGCTTTATCTGAAGTGGTGGTTGTGAAGTCGAGATATCGTTGCCGCTCGCAGGCAGAAGGGTGGCTTGGGCGGAAAATTAGGGTTGGCTTAGCGCGAGCCGTTGCTATGAGCTAAGCCACTGGGGCTTGTGGCGACAACAACCGGCTTGCGATAGTCGTTGAAACTAACGGCCTCCAATGACGCGACCCACCACACCGATCTACATTGTTATGTGCCGCTGACATTCGCACTCTTGTCCAGCTTCTGTACAATACTTTGCACCCTTCCGGCAAGCGGTCCCTTACACTGCAGACACAGGACGATGTGCGCATAAGCAGCAACCACTTGACGCACCACAACATAACCCACTCATCAGCGCATATGGCCGGTTCGGTCGCACCTTGGCTGGAAGGCCTGAGTGAGTCGTGGGAGGCGCCTGTCGAAGTGGCCGGCCCCAACAGTGTGTCATCAGCGACCCACAATGCGAGCTCACTGCGCAGTACCGGCAGCACC
Source organism: Oleoguttula mirabilis (assembly GCA_035135055.1). Classification (NCBI taxonomy): domain Eukaryota; kingdom Fungi; phylum Ascomycota; class Dothideomycetes; order Mycosphaerellales; family Teratosphaeriaceae; genus Oleoguttula; species Oleoguttula mirabilis. Next base: position 254,436 of record JAVFHQ010000025.1, on the reverse strand, counting down.
AGGATGCCCAAGCGAAGCCTCAGCGGCCTGCCGTCCTCGCTGGGAAGCCAGAAGACATCGTCCACCGCAACGACGCAGATGAAGAGAAGCCCACTTGCGCCATTGAGCCACAGCAAAACAAACACCTTCCAGCGCCAGCACGGCACGACGAAGCTGGCAGGCACGCGCTCTGTCTCTGAAACTTCGGATGGGTCAATGCTGCAATGCGGGACGGTCCAGCAGCGGTCCAAGAGTGCGTCGCCAGCGAAGATGCAAGAGACGCTTGAGTGGAAGAGAAGGCTGGTGCAGGGGAAGCTTGGCTATGGTGACCAAACAGACTTGTTTGGGCCATCTGGATTGGAGAACATCTTCACGAACTCGAAGGGTGTGGAGAACGATGCGCCACAGTCGAAGGGCAGGATGAAGTGGCTGCAGAAGTCGGATGCACCGATGCCGTCCAGCCCGCCACCGTGGCCGAGCAGCTTCACAGACGGTCCGCAGTCAGAAGGCGTGCAGCCAGAGGAGTCAGACGAGCTGGAGGCGGTGGACGAGGAGCAGAGCGACGAGTATGATGACTCGCAGGAGCCTGAAGAGGATGGAAGCTTCGGAAGCAATCCTTTCGATCTCCGAAACACCGACGAGCTCGAAGATGACCGTCAGTCTGTGGTACGATCGTCTCAACCAGAAGCGGACGTCGATCAGCAGGCACAGTGCCAAGCTGCGAATCGGACAGTCAGTGGGCAGACCGAGCTGTCGCAAGAAGAATTCAGCCCGGTGTTCATTTCCAAGCACACGACTGTCAATGGGGAAGTCAACTATGCCGCGCTCGACTCGCACCTGGTCAAGCAGTTCAACAGCATGAAGGTGGACCTGCGACACCCCAGCCAAGAACAGCCGCAGATGGACGCTGACGAGGAGGAGGAGGAGGAGGAGGAGGAGGAGGAAGACAGCTACGAGACGCATGAACAGTCGGCGTTCACGGACGGGCCGCAGAGTGAATGCCTTCACGCTGTGCCCGACCTCTCACTCTCCGAGAACCTCCCTACTGGAACACCGCCAGTCCCAAGTCTCGGGCGTTACGTAGAGCTAAAGCGCGGCGGCTATTCGACGTATGGCTCGTTTAAGCAGCGACCCTTGAGCCCGTCCCCATCCAGAGTTGGAGACTCGATGCTGCCTGAGAAGAGCGAGCTGCTGTCTCCGGTGCCACGTCAAGGGCGGCCACTACCAGAAGTACCATCGCCGATTGGTCTACCTCCTACTACTCCTCTACGACCCGTTACGCCTAACCCGCCAAAGTCGAGATCCTCTGGAAGTCCGCTCAAGCTCTTCGCAGCCCACGACACCTTTACTAACAATAGGTTGCTTCGGCGTATGAGCCAGCTTGATCCGGAAGGGAACCCCATCAAGGATCTGCAAGAAAGCATCACCGCACGTCAGCCGGCGGTCGCCACTGAGCGCAGCCGCGTGATTTCCAAATCGTCGATACGCAACTCTTTCGGAAGCGGCGAGCTTGACAGCCACTGCTTCGACGCGGAAATCACGATTACCAGCGCGTCCGATTCTGAAAAAAACGACAGCCTTGGATCGCCGGGCTCAGAAATTGCAGTACCAGGCGGCTTTGATCCACTCGGCTTTAGACATGAGTCGTCTCTGGAGGTAAAGGATACGTTCAAGCTCAAGCGGAAACTTTCCAAGCAGAGTGCCGCCAAGTCTTCGAAGAACTCGACTTTGGAGGGTCCACAGATGGCTGGCCAGGCCTTGAATACGACGGTCGAAGACGTATCCGCGCTGGATGCCTACTCCGAACGAGCAGAGCGAGTGAAAGATTACGATGGCAGCAAGCGTCCACCCACCTCGCCGTTCAAGAATCCAACGCCAAAGCGACGCCGAACGCTGCACGCTAGTGAGCTGTTGGAGGGAGTGACAGATGCCAATACCTCCTTTCAAATGCAGCTGCAAGAAGCTGCGAGTAGCAGAAAGCGGAGGGATGCTCGGGATGAAGACAGTCAAGCGACGGCAGAGCCAGATATGCTCGCCAGCCGCAAGATACTGCGCCCGCGGAACCCGACGCCGAGTCAGTGTCGGCGGCAGCAGGTCGAGGCTGAGCTTAGGGAGGCAGCCGAGGAATTTGCAGCACAGGAGCCGGAGAAGCTGGAGGCGGTCATGGAGCAGATAGAGTCATCCATGGCCGGCTCTGATGGTCCGCCCACCTTACAGCAGCAGGCTGAGGCGGTGGCCACTGAGGTGGCAAACTTCACCATGAGGGTACATAAGCCGTCTGGTGAGCATGGTGGGCGGAAGAGGAGTGTCACTACGCAGGACTTCCTCAACGAGGCCATGATGGTTATGCAGCTTATCCGGTCGAAGGCGAGGCCGCAAAGTGGCCTCGGTAGTGTTGAGGAGTCCGATGCGGAAGGCTTGAGCATGAGCAACAGTCTGCGCCCTGAGGGCTCGATGCTCGATGCTGGGATCTCTCTGCGGGTCTCAAGGCCACCGTCTCGGGAGGGCGGACACAGCGGGTGGAGATCTGGCATGCAGTCGCAAACTGATGCCAGAGTTGTCAGTCACCTACGCAGGTTTCAGGAGAGGGACGATACAGAGTTCATCGCAGATTCTGTCGCTTCGCTACATGTTGATGATGAGGAGAGCCTGAACGACAATGTGATCGTGGTCGACGAACACTCCAATATCCGCATCACGGGCCCACCGCCTCATCTACGACGGGACCGCGAAGAGTTCGACGACTCGCGCCCAGTCTCGCAGCGCTCGCAGGGTAGTACCCTGCACACACAGCAGTCTGCAGGTACGGACACTGGACATACGATCGGGACAAGCTCCACGCGCAAATCGGACAATGTCGGTACGCTTGCGCCAGATGCCGTAGCTCACCTGATCGGCGAGCAAGTCGGCGGCATGACTTTTGACAAAGAAAGCCAGCGATGGATCAGAGTCAAAAGCCCGGAAAGGAAGAGCGCTGCAGACCTCCTTGAGCTGCCGAGCCAACTCACCAGTGACGACGATCCGTTCCGAGAGATCTCTGACCTGCCTATCGATGAGCAGCAGGAGATCAGACACACTAGCTTTGACGCAAAGAACGCGGAGCAGTTCGGCGAAGAGGGCGAGGATGCTGCGAGTCACGACGAGCGGAGTGAAACAACAACGACGTATCAACAGCCGAGTGTCGAGAGTCGAACAACCTCCACCGAAACTGTTGTCGCTGCACGGCCAGAGACCAGAGACAGCAGTCATATGCAGAGCGGCATCCATCACATCCACTCCAGCTCAGTGCCTTCTAGGTACACGGCTTTCGCTTCGAGCCAGCATGAGAAAGTTGAGACCAGAGCCACTTCATACAATGATGAGGAGCTCGCCAGGATGTCGGCCATGGGCAAGGCTAGAAGACAGCCCTTGGCATACGCCGCGGCTCAAGCTACGCTTGCGCTGCGTGGTCAACGTGATACTGTGGCGGAGGAGCCAGTCAATGAGGTCAGCGAGGTCAGCGAGGTGACGTTCCCATCACCGTCAGATCATCAAATGCCAACCCACTTTGACCATATGGCTGAGCAGCAGCATGCTCGGAAACCGATATCTCCGGATGCGTATCGAGACCAGAACAGCTTGCGTGAAGACACGGTATTACACGAGGAAGGAACAAGCATGCGGCCCATTGCATCGCCAAAGCAGCGCCGGACGCCTGCTAAGTTGCCTTCCGCGCCTCCTTCGACATACCGCACAATGCCACGTCAGATGACATTGCGCCAGCAGACCTTGACGAACAGGTTTACCGCTGAAACCCGTGAGCAAAGCGAGTTGTCTTTCGTTGCTGCGCTTCCGGGAGAACGGATGATGAGCCTGTCGCTCAGCGTTTCGAGGCCACTGACAACACGGCATCAATCGCGCCAGATCGGTGAGCTGCAGCCGTCGCCGTCGAAGGCGGATCCGAACGCGACGTTCCTGATGAGTGACTTGCCTGAATTCACTATTCATGAAGTGGACGAAGAGAGACCATCATCAGAGCGTGCGCTGGCGACGCGGCTTGCCCAGCACGCCGCCGCAGAGATCAATGACCGCTATGCTGTTGCTGGGAAAGATGTGGTAAAGGCCCTTACGGACGTACAAGGCGGCGAACCGTACTGGGATGACCTGAAGCAGCTTGACCTGCACCATCGGTCGTTGGCATCCCTCCACGGGCTCGATGAGTTCTGTACCCGGGTTTGGGATATGGACGTCTCCGATAATGCTCTCACGCAACTTGGAGGAGCTCCATTCAGCGTCAGAAGGCTGGTCGCGCGTCACAATCAACTCAATAGCCTGACATGCTGGAACGGTCTTTTTAACTTACAGTACCTCGATATCTCGGGCAACCAGCTCGACAGCCTGAGAGGTCTTTCACATCTCGTGCACCTGCGCGAGTTGTGCGCGGATGACAACCAAATCACCTCTCTCGATGGTGTCCTGGGGCTAGACGGCCTACTCAAGCTGCGGTTGAGGCGAAACGCAATCGATCACGTGGATTTTGCTGGCTGTCAACTCCAACGCCTGACGAGCCTTGATCTCAGTAATAACGTGTCTACCAGCGTGGAATCCTTGGAAGAGCTCACGGCACTGAAACGCTTGAGGCTCGACGGCACTCTGCTCGATGGCGGCTTAGAGTTCCGCCATCGTATGCTCAAGCTCAAGCACATGTCGTTACGAGCATGCGGGCTCGCGCACCTGGACGTCTCTATGCTACCGTCACTACGGAGTCTGGAGCTTGACGACAACAGCCTACCGGACGTGAAGGGCATTGCCGCCCTGAGAGAGTTGGAGCTGCTGTCCATGCGAAGGCAGTTGTTACCCGACGGAGTGCGTATGGCAATCCTCGACCACCCTGTAGAGGCCCGCAGGTTCCAGCTGTCTGGGAACACCATACCGTCTTTGCAGCTGTCACACAGTTTTCTGAATCTGCAGCAATTGGAGCTCGCGTCGGTGGGCGTGCAAGAGCTGCCCCCGGACTTCGGCTTGCGCATGCCTAACCTCAGGACGCTGAACCTGAACTTCAATTCGCTACGGGACATCAGGCCGCTGCTGAACATCCAGATGCTTGAGCATCTCAGCATTTGCGGCAACCGTCTCGATCGCCTGAGGAAGAGCGTTGCGACGCTGGCGAAGTTGGCCAGCTTGCGCTCTTTGGACCTGAGGGATAACCCAGTGACACAAGGCTTCTACCATCCAGCATTGGCCGCGACGCAGAGCCTTGTTCGCAAAGTGTATCAAGAGCTTCCCGAGGAGGATGTCTGTGCTGAGATGTCAGAGCGAGCGAAGCATTGCCTTCCTCGGGGTGACATTGGGCAAGACGGACAGCATCAACACCGTCTCGATGAGGCAACCAAGCTTAGACGACGGGTATACGAGCTTCTTCTTGCGCACAGCTGCACAAGGCTCAGGGACCTGGACGGCTTGCTTTTCGATAAGACGTTAGCGAACACGAAGGATCGGACGTGGGAGCGATTGGTGGAACTGGGTGTGGTCCGGAAGTCGCGAAGCAGCTCTTCCGAGCTGTCGGAGTTGCAATCAGAGGACTAGGAGTCGTTGGACGGCACGGTGGTCTGGAAGGCATGAGCTTATATTATAGAAAGAACGTGGGATGAATGATTGACATGATGCTTAGCGTGGCGTTAACAGTTGCGATGATATACATACCGCCCACCACCTTGATGCTTGAGTTTTTGGTCCGCTCGAATGTCTTACTTCAGGCACCATCATCGTTGCGCTCCTCCAAACATACCTTTCTCGATGCAGTCGCCCACGCCCCGTGTGACGCCCACGGTATAAATTATCGTTCGTCTAAGTTTTGAGGTCATACTGCAAATGCGCCGGTTAGCAAGACCTGCTCGATCGGCCTCAGTGAGATTATGGATCAGGTTCGGGACAACCCATTGGTCACTTGCAAAAGCCATGGCCATCATGCGCTGCGAGTATCATGCGGTCTATGAAATGCTCGACCTCAAAACGAGGGCGGCTCGCCATCATCATTCACCGCTCGGTTGGAGCTTTGCTCTCCACACTCGTCGCGGGGGAACCCAGAGCGTGAACTGCTGTTAGCAGCCTGCTGTCGCCCAGGAGTGAATGCGCGTCGTCTTGATCTTAAAGATACAACGTCGTAGTCGCGGACCGTCCAGATTGAACTGCTTTACATTAGGCGCACTGATCTGATCAACCAACTTATCGACACAGAGGGGCGTCTTCCGCGGCCCATCCCATCCTAACCTATTGTGCTATGCTCAGGACAGAAGGAGCGGGACACACGGTCTTGGGCCCGTCGGCTAGACACAACGATGGTCCACTACAACGGCTGAATGCGGGTAAACCTTCGCGGCCTCGGCTTTGAACCTTTGAAATCAAGTTGATATAGACATCACAATATTCATTTTGTGTTTGTATCGTGGGCTCAAACCTAGATTGGTTTCTACATGTAGAAACGAATACGACTTGTCGCACGTACTGAGGTGTCATCGTAATCTGATATTTCTTTGTTAACTTGTAAGGCTCTATGTACTAAGGTAGCGAAGGTATAGAGTGCCAAGTACTTATTCTGATCAATTAGCTCAGTACTATAGGTCTGTAAACATTCACTTTATGAAACGATAAAGTAGACGATGCACGCAAGTGTTTCTGGGCCGGCTATGGCCCAGCCCGCAAACGTTGATCGGCAACTTGGCGCCGGATCACCGACTTCATTCCTTCCTACCCTCATTCCAAATTGAAACCGCACCGACAACTTCCTGACGAGTCACTCCCGCCGCCTGCGCGAAACAGGCCGAGTCTGCCATGGAACATGCATTACTTGCTCAGCCATGTTTCGGCACATGTTGACCCCGGCGACGATGTCACCACTGTCCGACTGTCGACGGAAAAAGCATCATCGGCTCCCTAAACCTCCGTAGCGCGCCAGGTACTTCGAATGCGACTTGCAGCCCGTGCAGCTGTGCTCCGGTAGACTGTGGTGTAGTCTTCTGAAGTTCTGGTGAGCCTTGACTCCTTAAGGCTTGAGGTTTGACCGTCCGACATCAAGAAGTCCAAAAGCGGAATGCTCGTCTATATAATAAGATCTCAATTCTCGAGGACTAGGACACTAGGTACCAAAGTCTAACGCCCACGGCCGTTGAAGTCAACGATGCTTAGACGCCGTTATGTGAGCCAGTTGAACGCTTGATTGATCTACTGATAACTGATGCGTGCTCGGGCTCGACGGGCAGGTCGCGAGTACTGTAACTGACTACGATGACCTGCAGAGTGCAGACGACCTGAGAGGATGGATTATTATTCGCGCTGCGGCCAGCCGGTGTGTTGTTCGCAAATGTCCGGCCCAACGTGAGAACGCTTGTCCGTGGTCGAGGCTCGAGACCTCAGCCTCAGCTCGTGCGACTCCTCTCAGATCACGGCTGCAGTGACCACTTCTCGAAGCGATCTGGCATCGTTGCTGATGGCTCGTAGGACGTCTGCCCCCAAGCTACATATTGTGCACGTCGGATCTGTGCGTGCTGATCCAGATTTCGTCTTGATTTGACTATCGTTTCTCGAAGCAGCCGGAGATGAGGCGGAGGCTGTGATGCTGCATACCAATGGCGTACGCGAAGCGGCCCCGCTAGGCGCGCTGTCAGCGAAGCCAAATTTAAGTTACGCAGTTGTTGCGCGCATTGCATCGTCATTGGCCAGCTGTTGAATCCCGGCGGCAGATGCACGCCAGGTCAAGCTTTATACAACTAGACCCACTGGTGACTGGTCACTGGTGACTGGCACGGAGCATCCGCCCTTAGACTCTTAGAGGGCGAAGCTTGGGCATGAACTGTGAACCTTTATTGCGCCAACAGAACAACAATTGCTCTCACAGGCTGGGATGCCAATTGCTTGGCTAGAGGCAGTGGAGGGCACCAACAAAGTGCTAGCGTGGGCTAAATACGCAGGCTGCAGTACTCCTCAAGTTCTAGACTGGCAGTACCGTAGACTCGTACTACTGGTTCTTTGCATACGAGACATTCTTGCATTTCGGTCGAGCAAGGAGCAACGGGCTACTCGTTCCGGTTCAGCGCCTCATGTGGCGGCAAGGATGGTGATCCAATCGCCGGGTACGGTCGTTCCGCCAGGAACTTAGGGAGGCTTCAATTCGCGACAAGACTGAGCCTTGTTAAAGGGCGTTCAGGAGAACGGCGAAGTCAGCCTAGTCAGGTAAGTAGGGTTGGCAGATCTACCCTCGGGGCCTCCACTACTGGCAAGACGACCTTAATACCACCATGCACTATGCCGTCCATGTTCCGCACTTTTGGTGGGGACATGTACATGAGGTCAGACATCCGGACCGCAGTGTTTCGGAACTCGCGATTTGGACTTTCTCAGGCTTCTCTGCACGCCTGTGTTGCACACCTTCGTTTTGGTCACTAATCCTTCACTCGTCCCTCACTCGCCGACCTGTCGTAGATGCTCATCTGGAAGCAGTGTGTTGCGCGCTCTTCTGGCCTGGACTATCAGCCTCAGCCGACGCTGCCACCGCGATCATCGTACTGCTTTCACTTTGGGTGATTGTCCGATATGAAGTCCGGATGCCGGGCACAGGCTGTCATCGAGTGACATCTCATTCATTTGGCTATTCGAGATTCGAACGCATTGCTTTGCTAGAGTAGAGAGGGATTGCATTGGAGGACTTGAACTGGGCTTATACTCGACACCTCAACCTGCTATCTGGTGGTCTCGAGTAGTCGGTTGATCAACGAAAACGATCAAGGCCTCGAGCGAACCACCAACTTTCGACACAAGGACGGCAGAGGAGCAATGAGCGTCGAAAGCTCGTCGATCTCTCTTGCGTTACCGTCACGACATCTCCACGATAGAGTACCAAGACCAGGAGCATTGAAGCGCAAACTGGACCTGCTTGTACCTCATATCTGGCCGGAAGACCTCTCGTATCCTTCACCACCCATGTCAAGCCCGCCTTCGCCATTTAGGACACAGCTGCCTGAGGTTCCCAACACTGCTGCTCGACCAACCTCTCCAACTGCGAGAACAAGCGGAGGATCAATCGCGACATTCATCCCTGCGCCCACAACAACGCGGCCCTCGGCCCATCCAACTTTGCCGCCGAGTTTCTTCGGCCAGCACCTAGGCCCTGCGCCGATCACGACCACTCCGTCGTCGACTTTCGACTCGCCTAGGCCATTCGGCGCCTTGTCGGGCGAGCAGCTTAGGACGACAGCTCAGAGCAGCCCCGTCACATCTAGCGCAGCTGGTCCGTCCACGTCGGTACGCGGAGGTCGCAGAGCCAAGACACACGTTGCATCGGCGTGTGTCAATTGTAAGCGTGCACATCTTAGCTGCGATGTCCAGCGTCCTTGTGCACGATGTATAGCTTCGGGGAAGGAGGTAGGTACCAGCTGATCCTGCCCAGGGTACCAATTCTAGTGCTACTCACTGACCAGACCACCAGGATACATGCGTCGATGTCCAGCATAAGAAGCGTGGGCGCCCGCGCTTACGCGAAGAGGGAGATTTTAGGGTCGAGCAGATGGGCTCCGAACAGGCGACTGAACCCGCTGTGTCAGTCGGCCCACCACAACCCCCGGTGAGGCCTATAGCAGGGACGAGACAACGGCGAGCCGAATCTTTCCGCTCGCTGCGATCGCAAATGAGTGACGAATCGCCCAGCTATACTGCTTCCACCCCCGGCTATCCAGCCCAATCGATACTGGGATCGCCCTTCAGCACGCATCATCCTCCAACGCCTAGCACCATAAGACCTAACTACGAGACGGCAACAGCGCTGCTAAATCTTGATTTTATGATCTTGAGAGCGAACAGGCCGTTTGAGCAGATTATGATGGCCGGACAGAACGTTAGAGGACGTCTACTAGCGGACATAGCAACGCCGGCAGACAACGAAGGCTTCCAAGCTATCCGCAATCGACTACGCGCAGAACGTGAGTCGCGAGAGCCGGCCTATATGCCGCCCATCATGCACTTCGGCCAGGATCCCGTTCAAGGCATCTCCGAGGCAGAGGTGGACCGGTTCACAGACGGCTTCAGCGACCGCACTTACACCTGGACTCGTATGCAGCCGGGCGCAGCCGCCGAACGTTTCCCGGCGCGTGTTCGGCTTGCGAAAGCAAGCGCCTATTTCGTCGTAGTGACGCTTCCCAGCTTTCGACCACTTGACCAAGTACCCTTGCAACCTTCAGCGCCCACCTATTCTGGCACTCTCACGCTTGGCCCGCCTCTACAGGCATCCGGAATGTTCAGCTCGCCACGACCGCTTCCGTCTCAGTCGACGTCGCCAGCTGCGTACTTTCCTTTTCCCGGCTCGACCGCTCTGTTGCAATCGCAACCACTTCCGGGAGTAAGTCAGCCGACCAATACGCGGACATACCCACCTCCACAATCTATGATGCCCTTTCAGCAGCAACAGCCGTATCCAGCCTATCGAACAGCAAGTCAGTTTGTACCAAGGCTGCCAACAGCGGAGCCACCGTTCGAGACCGCGGCTTTTACGCCTCGCTCAGCTTCTCGAGAGGCTGCACCACATCCCGGCACCGCGGAACGGCAGCTCCCACCTATGATGTACGGCCATCTTGCAGGTCCGTCAGGAGCACCGTTGACTGAAGCAGCCACGCATGAGGTATATTCGGAGGACGAGGAGGTGGAAGAGGGAGGTAGTCGGCTCAGGTCCCCGAAAAAGCGACGACGAATGGGAATTGATGATGTTTTGCAACGATGACCTTGGGAGCTCATAAGGAAAAAGCGAGCGTTTGTTCTACTTGACGAAGAAATGGTGATCACGGCTGCCATTGCCCGTGCGGAATCACGGTACCGCTAGGCAGGTCGAACATCAGGTCCGGCCTTATAGCCCATGCAGTAACCATCACAGCATGATGCTTCGAAGCAATGGCACGGTCGGCTTCCGGTGAGGAGGTCATACAGCACTATCAAACGAACCGTATACGAGCTCCACGTTACTGTTTAATGAACCGGCTTAGCAGCATTCAACGCGCAGCAGATGCTGCAGATCGTCCAGCGAGCGTGTGGAGCACATATCGACCCTATTAGATAGAACGTAGAGTTTACGGTCCAACAGCACGATGTCACAACAAAGTGGAATATCCGATGTCGCCTATATGCTACAGGCCTAAGGTTGAAAACGCGGACGGTGATTCTTCGCCAAGCGCCGTCGCTATGCATGTCGTCAGATGTACAAGGATCCAGACGACGGATCGGCAAGCTCATATCAAGCCGCCTGCGCTTCAGCCACAGCCGACGCAGGCTCAGATGGCTCCGCGCTCGATTCTGCATCAAGCCGCTGGTTCGGTTGGGATTGCTCGTTGTCCGGGACGGCACTCATAGCTGCGGGCTCCTTCGAAGCTTCCGGAAAGAGCTCGGGCATCATACCTGGCAAGAACCGCTCGAGGCGAGTCCACGTTTCGGTCCAGATTTCTTCCTGCTGCGGTGTCTGCTCGTCGTTGCTGTTGGAAGGCGGAATGAGGTAGCCACCATTCGACATAACCAAAAGGACATTCTTTAGCGACTCCGGGACAGCCTCGACAAGCATGTCATTCTGTCCACTGTTCATTAGGCGGTCCATGATGCCCAGAATGCGCACCCAGAGGTCCAGGACGCCTTCCCATTCGCTCAACAGAACAAGGTAGTGCAGGAAGATTTTGCATAGTAGCTGTGCAGCTTGAACTCTGGTGTCGCTCATACCAGCGGGATCGGTCTGATGGACCTCGGGCTTGAGCAACTGGTTGATCAATGGGAAGAGGACCTCGCTAAAGATGTTGGTCCATTCTTTGTGATCGGGCGACGCAAGCTGTGGCGATTGGAGGCACCGCTGTAGGAACGTGAAAGCCTGCCGCACGAGAAGGTTAGCATTTGGTTTCCGAACTCGATGTACTACCTTGTGGAGTGCTGGAGGGCTCTTCTTCTGGGCGCACATACTTGCTGACGTATTTCGCGACACGGGTTGACACACTGAGTGGCCAAACACCGGAACACCGGCGACCAATATGCCCGCCAGGCTTCGTTCGTCTCGAGATGTGACTGTTCGATCAACGCCGGGACACGGCCGGCCAGGTGAGAGACAATGGTGAGCGCCATGGTGCCGCGGACCACCGTCTCGCTCTTCTTTGTCTTCTTGTCTTGCGGCGCTGGCTGCCCACGGCGTGCCGTTTGCTCACGCGATTGCTCTTGCCGTGCACCGACACTGGCCGCGGTAGCGAACCCGTTGAGCAGTGCAACAGTAGCCTCATAGTTGTCAGGCGTGATAGCAGCATTAGGTCCGTCTGACACCGCCTCAGCGATCTGGAACACGAGCGGTGCGGCTTCAGGTTGAGCTTGTAACGCATGCATGACCGCCCAAAAGTCCGGCGACGTGGCCATCTCGTTCTTGAGCTCAGCCGGCCCGCTGATGCACCCATAGATACCCTTCAGTATCGGCAGTGCGCACGCCCTCAACAGGTCTTGCCTGAAGCTCGAGATGGCGTGCAGCACGACCGGCGTCCTGATGTATTTGTGGTCGTTGCTCGCCCTCAGCAAGGCCAGCAAATAGAATACGGTTCTGCTCAACGCCACAGGATGTAGTCTATCAGCATCCCTTATCACTGCTTGCAGCGCATCGGCTACATCCGCGCCTAGAGCTGTGATTGTCTCTTCGTCCCGGAGAGCCAGTATCGTTGCCAATTCAAGCACATACACTACGGCCGGGTCGTAAACAGGCGCCTCCGCAGTCTGCGAGATCTTTGTCCCATTACCTCGGAGTGGAGTCGGCGCTGGCATCTCTGGCTTCACGGTGATTGTCGGCGGAGACTCGTGCTCCGGTAGCTGGGCGAGGAGTGACAGTGTCAGCGACTTCAGCGACTCCACCGGGAGCTCGCTGACGTTGCCGAGGATCTCCTCGAAGCGACAGTCATTGATACACCCTACCGTGCGGAGTGTCGCTTCGATCTCCTGGTCGTTAGGCTCCGGTGGCTCATCGTTCATGACGTTGCTGATGTAGTTGGTGAATGTGCTGAACAGCCCGCCTTCTTGAGCCTTGTCATTTCGCTCAATGACTTGTGCGGGCGACTGTAGCGGTATAGGCGGCAGATCCAGATCTCGAGATATGGAAGTGAAGGAGGTGGGGATGAGCGAGTTGACGAAGAGGTTCACGATGATGCGGACAATCTGCGAAAGAGTTAACGACCAGTAGTGTTAAACCAGCAGGCACGGCACTTACATGCGTCCACCCATCCCGAATAGCACCCTCGTTCTCATTGATGATGTTGAACAGCATCATCGTCGCCAGACCCGCCGTGTTATCCCGTCCGAAATCGACGGCAAACTTGCTGACCATGATGCTCCTGCCACTGGCCTGCACTTCCGTATTGAGTCCAGTGTCGGGCGGTGCTTCTGTCGCCAATGTGCTGATCTTGGCCAAGCTGTGTATGATGTGATCAAGACACTCGCTGATGTTGTACCTCGCCGCGATCTGCGCACACTGACTGTAGCCCGCAAAGACCCGCTGAAAGACCGCATCCTCGGTTGCTGACACGAAAACATAGTTCAGGGTCGCAACAATGGGCCGCCAGGTCATGGCAAACATGTCCGCGTCGTAAATGTTCGTATCACAAATCACCAGGTCGTCAATCGTCTGCGTCTTAACCAGCAACTCCTTCCACGCGTGTTCGAAAGCATGCTTGTTGTCGTGCTCCTCCGGTAGCACAATCTCCGCAGACTTGATCGCCTCATAGATCTCCCGCAGATACTCTGGGTCAAAGTCCTTGCCCGCGTTAACACCTCGAAGGTTCTTAGCGAAAGCCTCCTGAGACATCCGATTCCCCGCCTTCACGTTGGGGTTGTACTGATCGGTATTGAGCATGATGATGGCGTATGTGAGCACGAAGACGGAGTCTTTGTCGGCGACTTCTTCGGGTTGAGCCGCATCGTAGTACTTCTCGCAGAAGACTGTCACAATGCGCTCGATGAGTGCCGATTCACCGGGCAGGCGGAAGGTGTTCAGCAGTTGCCGTAGAGCTTCGTCGACCCGCAGACCGCGGAAATCGAAGAGGCCCAAGAAAGCATCCAGAATGGCCTCGTTGCCTCTCTTGGAGATGAACTCGCCTAGGACCTTCTTGTCGATGCGCGTCGTCCCTTTGAGGAAGCCTGTCACCGAGTTGGCGTCGTTTGGATCATCAATGATGCCTTTGCTTGCCAGGAAGGCTATGCCGCCTTTTGGGCTCTCATTAAATTTTGTCGCCCCACGGATAATGACCTTCTTCCGCTCTCTCTGCTGTCGTAGCTTTGTCTTGTCTGGCAATCCGGCGGTCTTAGGCTCATCATCAAGCCGATCAGCGATCCATTGCACATAGCCTAGCAGGCTGTCCAAGCACAGTGGAGGCACGTTCGTTGTGCTCCACGTCGCCGAGTCTGGGAACGCATTCCGTGACAGCAGGCCTACCATGTCAGTGCATAGATCACTCCGGTCTATTTCGCAGTCGTAGTTGACGAACAGCTCGACCATGAAACTTGGTATCCGGACGAGCCCACCAACCGACTCGACCATGGCCTCTCTGGCATCTGGCTTGCGTGAGCCTCCTTCCATGCCAAGCTTCTGCCTGTCACGCACTGGCACCGGTGTCGCGCGCCCACTGCCGGTCCCAGGCGTGGGTAGAGGCTTGGCCAAACCAGGTGCCTGCGGTACACCTTGATAGAGAGACGGGTCGATATTGGCCTCATCTGGTATCGGCACCCTTGGATGCAGACACGCCACAACATAGGACAGGAACAGCTCCTGTTGCAACTTCAACACACTGCGGCAAGTAGCGAGTAATGTGCCTGCTACACGCAACGATTCATGCAGAATGGCAATGTTCTCCGACCGCACCAGCTGGAAGAGGTTCCGGCATAGCGTGTCCTTCGCCAGGGACGCCAGACTCGGGTGGCTAGCTATGCTCGGACCTGCGACCTCAAGGGCAACGTTCACTATCCGCAGCGCCATCACCCGCAGCACATCTGTCTTCTGCCGCTCATGTGGGTCCAGGAGGTCCGCCAAGACGCGGAAGAGCTCACGGATGGAAGGCAAGCCGTAAGGCCTCACGTCCTCTGCATCCTCTTCCGGTGCTTTCGAGAGATCCAGTTGGCTGCTGCTAGCGTCCATCGACGGCCTATCTGCTCCGTTCGGACCCGGCACTTCCAGGCTCAGACTACTTCTGCCCTGCTGCATGACCGTTGGCCGGTGCTCCCCATTGGTACTCGAGTCAATCTTCGCCGCGTCCATGTCTTCTTGCGTAACCTTCTCCTCCAGAGTCTCGGACTGGCCTCCAAACTCCGTCTCCAGGGTCTTCAGTCTACTGAAAATCGTCTGACACATCGTTACCATACTGATCTCCGCACTCCGTTTTAGTACCTCGCTCATACGCAAGTGGCAGCAGATCGAAAGGGCACACTCCATCATTTCACAAACACTCTGGTCTCCCAAAACGTCGCCCGAAGGGCCACAGATCATGTCTTCCATCAGTTTTAGTATCCGTAAGAACACGACCTCGTCGTTAGCAGCTGGTGAATGGTCAGCAGGTAAATGCGGCAACAGATTCGCCGCCAACGATACGTACTGTTGTCTCCTTCGAACCTACAATGCGTGACCGTCGACGCGAGAAGTTGCATTCCGTAGCTGAAGTTTGGACTCTGCGTGTTGACGATCTTATACGCCAACATCTTCGTGATCGCAATGAGCGCCAGACTCGTGATTGGTGCCGTCGTGCTGCTACTCCTAATAACCTGCAGGAACGGCTGCAACAAACTCGGCGTGTCGAAGCTCTGTATGTCCTTGCAATGCTTCAAATCGGCCCTCAGCTTCGCAAAAGCGCTCATGAGGGGGTTGTCCTGCATGCTCTGCCCTTTCTTGCCCCGTAGCCCCCATCTCGAGCTGAGCGTCCCATCGTCTTCAATGAGGTCTATCTTGCTGCTCGCTCCATTCCTGTCGCGATTCGAGGCGCGTGCGTCTGCTGGCGGGGCGCGTAGAGTGTTCGAGGAGCCGAGTATGGAAGCAATCGATGAGTGGGCCCAGCGAGCATGCTTGCGCATGGCAGAAGTGACCGTGATGCATTCCGTGACCACCAAAGCAACCGGGTCGATCGCTACAGTGATACTGCTGGCCCGGTGGACATCGAGTACAGGATCCGCCATCGTGTGCTTGCTATTGCAGCAACCGTCGAAGCCCGTGGCCATAAGGTATATGTATGCCGGTCGGTAGCCAAGTCCTGGAGTGGGGCAGCAATGGTGCTTCTCGTGAGCACGAAAGGTCACCTGGCCATCTTAGATCCCGCTCCTCAATCCAGTCTGTTGTCAAGGGCGAGTGTTGGTTGACGTCTACTCAAGCGGTGCATTCGGGAGTCGGCCAGCTGTTCAGGTATTGTCCCAGGTCTTGTTGCGACAGCGGTGGCGCTCGGGAATGCCGCGTGAACTCCGCAAATGTCACGAGCTCGGTGGAACTTGGAGTCGAAGTCATTGCAATAGGAAGGAGGACACTGGATAGCGGAGAGCGATCAGGAGCACTACCAGGAAGTCCAGCGAGTTGTTGAAGCACCTCACCAATGGCTAGCCAGCTCGCCAACATGGCCGCCCATGCGCCCTTCAAAGTAGGCATGAAGGAGATATATTTGTACGATCAACCACCTCGATAGTGACTACTTGCAATCCCTCCTAACTCTCTTCCATAGACCAACCTTCAAGCTCGTCTTCAAGCGCACCAAACATCTTCCCGCCAACTACGCCTCCTTCATCGTGCCCCTCTGGTTCAGCAAGCTGGACCTGCGGGACTACCTCTACCACGGCTACAACGTCCGCGTCGGACCGGTCATACGCTCTTATGTCGAGCAAGGCAGGATACGACAGGGTCAGGTGCCGGAGCCTTCACGGCCGCAGTACAAGCGGTGGCATAGGCCACGGGGTACGAAGCACATGACGGTGGAGCTGGAGCGGCCCTTCGCGTGGCCGGAGAGGCCGACCGACTTGACGCCGTGGAACAAAGAGGAGACGACGATGGCGTCGGAGGAGCAGCAGGCTTACGGTGAGAAGGTGGGCCCGCAGGCGGATCAGAAAGGTGTTGGGGATGATCGGCGGGTAGCGATGAGGGAGCAGGCCAAGGCGCTGTTAGAAGGGAAGGAGAAGTGGAAGCCGGGTTTGAGCAGAGGAGTTGGGATGGCGTTTGGTCGGTGAGCGCAAAAGGTTTAGCATTCTCCCATCAGCAGCGGCGTCGCGCGGTGCTAGCTATGTACAGATATTGGTGTGTACATCATCGAAAGTCCGGCAGGCACGCAATCACTCCTCGAGCGCGGCTCCTTGGTGCAGCATACGGCAGCTTTCAGGATCTCGCTCTCGTGGAGAAGGAGCACCTCATCAGTCCCTACAGCACGGACAGTACCTGTGCCACCGCTCTTCCTCGCAATCGTCACATGGATCGATCTTGCAGATGCGCGCATGAATATCCACGTACTGACCATAGCTGACGCGATTCACAATGGCCCACCGCCAATCGCCGTCCCATTCTGGGCTCTGGAACTCATCAAGGCCTGCAGCGTCTGTCAGCGCGCCTCTCGTCTCGATGGGTGGAACACGCACGCGTCTGGTGGTATTCCTTCGATTCCTCTCTCTTCACCTTCGCGAGCACGTCGGTGTGGAAGCGAATCTTCAGCTCCACGTGAAGCCGCCGGAGCTTCTCGTCCTTGCGTGCGATTTGTTCCATGGCTTTCCCCAGCATATGAGCGCCGACGTCTCCGTGTACCAGGCGGGCAATCATCTGCACGTCCTTGCGGTAGAACTTGTAGGAGACGCACATGCCTAAGCCATAGCCCATACCCGTGCGCACTGTAGCATAAGGGATGCCTGGAAGGTTCTTGTGCTTTGCGCGCGGTCCAGGCACTCGCGTCTTGATGAGCATGTAATCACGCAAGTCGAATTCCCGGAGAGCCTCCGAGAGATTCTACAGGTTCATCAGCGACGTTGTGTGTCTTGGGAGAGCAACGTGGGCTTACCATCACCGCTGGGAAAGCGTCACGCTCTTCGCATTTGCGGCAGCATACCACGCCGTTCGCCATGGTTGCACGGTGGTTGCAAAACACACCGCACTGGAAGCAGTAAGCCTGAAGATGCTTCACAAGCTCCACCCGATAGATCCGCAAATCATGCTGCGGCTTCACCTTCGCTGCCAATCTCGGCGACCGGCGGTGTCCCTTTGCCGCTTCGGTAGTGGTAGTGAACCGGTACGTCTCCTTATACCGGGTCAGGTGATGGCAGCTGAAGCCCTCGATATTGGCACGAAAATGTCGGGACATGGTCGAGAGCGCGAGCAGCACGTGCGGCCGATCCTTGAAGCCGTAGCTCTTGGTCTCGTGAGCATCGATGTTGACGCCACGCTCCGCGTCATGGTCGAGGATGAGGTAAGAGAAGACGTTGTGCAGTGTCTCGGTCGGGAGCGCGCTGATGAAGTCCTTGTCGGCGTCCACTGTACCATCCAGAGCATCAAGATGACGGTCGTCTTTGTACTTGACCGCCGGCTCGGTGCGGATCACGTCTTCATCGACCGGTCTGCGTTTGGATGCAAATCTTCTCGCCATGGGTGATTACTCGTCAGCTCCAGATCGTGCGTTGTTGCGAGGATAGTTAGAAGATGCCGGTGGGATTTCAAGCAAGCGTGAGGTCTGATCGAAGGTTTAGGCAGCGAGTGGGTCCCGGCACGCGAGATCGAGACGCGCCGTCACGTGATCTCCCTATCCTGCGAGTGGTCACATTCACTTGCTCTTGTCACCGTCGCTTCCGTCGTATAGAAACCGAGATACATCCTGGAGACGATGTTACTGGGGATCTATGTCTCGAGAATTGCCAGGATAGTCCACGGAGGAGCTACTCAAGCGCAAGACTGACGAGAGCCCGTATCTCAGCTTGCATAGCCTGCAGACAAGCTGTCGCATGGCCTACTGTTGCCATAGCCTAAGCATCTTGCGGAGATACTCCTGCATAGACAACGTCATCTCACTTCCTGCCTCCTCCCTTCTTCCTCCCAGCCGGCCGCGATGCCACCTGCTGCACCTCCAAATTCGGATCGATATTCCCCCCCACAACCTCCTCACCATCCGCATCAGCAGCTCCAGCACCAGCACCAGCACCCTGGTCCTCCTCCTCCAACTCCAAAGCAGCTCTCGCCCGGGCCCCGCCACGTTTCCGCAGCTCACCAGTCACCCCCCTCAAAGCCACGGGGACCTCCCTGCCCATCTTGAGATACCACAGCTTCAGATTCCGCGCCTTGTCCTTCAGCTGCACCTGATTCCGATCCTTCAGCACCTCGCTCACAGACCCTCCCCGGCCATACAAGGCCAGGATCTGCGACCAGTGCGGCCCGCTGACTTTACCCAAGCCCTCGAGCAGCGCATCCTCCTCCGGCTTCGTCCACGGCTGGCGGACAGTGGAAGCCGTGCCGGCCTTCTTCTCGTTCGCTTGCTGCGGGCGGGATGGCATCACAGGCGCACCGGCAGCATTCAGCGTGCCAGCTGCTTGCGCACCGTTCCGCGCCAGGAGTGTCTGCTGGCCGACCGCGGTGTCTTGCACAGTCTGCGTGGCGTTGGGAGCGCGCTTGTCACCAACCGCGCCGCTAAATATGGGCTGCGCGCGCATGGGTGCGTTCATAATGGCTTCGACGTTTTTGCTGATGCATGACGCAAACTCCCGCACAAAGTCATTCCACTGATACTTATTGGGCAGCTCCCGCGCCGCCTCGTCGGTCGACGGCTCGGCGAGAAGGTAGCTCTTCCGTGCTTTGCTTCGGTCAATGAAGTCCTGCTCGCTCGGCGACAGACTCGGCGCGTCGGGATGCCGGGTCAGTATCTGCGCGTCCAGATCTGACGGAAACAGCTCGGCCAGCATCGCCTCTGGACTGCCATCACTGTTCATCAGCGCGGAGATGTAAGTCTGCGTCTTGAGCTCGAGGTAAATAGCGCCTTGCCACTTGAGCAGGCGATGTCCCAGCGGCACGAAGGTCTCCACGAAGAACTCGTTGAGATGGAAGAAGCTGACGTCGTGCGCTCCGAGGATGCTGGAGATGAAGGTGGCGATGTTGGCTTTGCGGATGATCTCCTGCTGGCTAGGTTGGAACATCTGAATGGAGATGGCGTCGATGAAGGCCGTCTCGCGGCTGTAGACCTTGCGCGTTTGATCGAAGAGGTTCTTGAGCGTACTGTACGCTTGGCTCTCCTCAGCCTCGCTGCTTCGCATCAGGTCCTGTATCTGGGCAAAGCTGGCTTTGGCGATGGTGTGGATCAGTTGTGTGGCCTGCATTACATGAGCATTGAATATCACCAGAGCGTAGAAAGGGCAGCGTGACAGCACATACCAGGTCATCGAGAATGGACAGGCTTTGCATCTTCAGATGCATACTCGCATCCTCGTAGTAGTACGCAGACGCTGGCCTAGGCGGCTCAACACGCGTCTGGTTGACAGCATAGCCGTACTGCGAGCCCGGGTTCAGCTCCTGGTAGCTCTGATAGCCCTCAGTACCAACATCGAAGGCATCAGTCTGCACCGCCTGCGCCTGGGTTGTGGGAAAGAAAGGCATACTGACGGGGACCGGTATCGCGTGCGTGTAGTTCCCGGTTGACGCGCTGAAGGGCGCGCTGACGTCTTGAGCAGGCGGCCATGGCGAGGTGTAGATTGAAGGATCGGTCTGCTGATAGAAGTAGGGCTGTTGATAGGACGACACGTCCGGGTAAGGCGAGGCGCCCGAACTGCTCCAATGGGCAGCGCCAGGGTTGGGGTGCTCGGAGCTCTCGTGCAGACCATGCGCCACAACCTGGTCATGATGGTGGGGGCCGCCTCCATAAGCACCGCCATGGAACACAGAGGGGAAGTGCTGCTGATGCTGCTGACTGGGTGGCTCACACCACTCCGCGAAGCCGGCTTCATCAGCCCCAGAGGAGTCGCCGCCGCTGCTACCATCGTCGACCCGCCGCCGCTTCGTCATCGGGCCATATGGCGCATCGCCGTAAGACGTGTAGCCGTGCGAGACGCCCGACGGACCACCGTAGCCATATTGCGGGAGCACTGGGCAGGAGAGTCAGTCAGCGTGGCGTCCTCACGTTACGGGCGCGAGCGATCTTTGCATCCGCAGCCGGCAGGGACGCGCGCATGCGACGACCAGCGGACATGGCATGCGTTGCGAGGACGAGGAGGAGGAGCATGTGCACACACAACACACAACACACAACTCACCTGCAGACTGCATCTCTCGGATTCCTTCGACGTCCTACAATCCTAGGGCCAGCTCCTGCCCTAACAAACAGAGCCAGGGCTCGGCCAAAAGAATCCCGAGCGTACGGGCGGCGCTTCTTCCTCTCCGGGAGCGAAACAAGTGAAGGGCGCAGAAAGACCAAGACTCCACTTCTTATTCTTATTCTCATCCAGAACTCCGTCGTCTACTACTCCTACTTGGAGATGTGAATTCCCTGGGAGAGGATCATGAGGATGCCGACCAAATGGCAAAAGGCACGCGGCAAAATGATCGTCCAGTTTTTGCTGGTACGGGCTTACGCGTCCGAACCCTTGGCGTCGTCCGTCCTCTCGGCAAACTTTGAAGGGCGCGCGCAACAAGTACCCATTGAACGCTGCCCCAATATTGACGAGAATGCAATAATCACCACGGGCGTGTCGCTGACACGCTCATTCAATTTGCCAATGGCGCTCGGGCAGATCAGCTTACCCAATGAAAGACTTGACGGGCACACGGAGCGTTTGGGCTCAGAGGAAAAGGGTATATATCTACTACAACGTGGCAGGTCAGACTAGTAATAACATCAAATCCCTCGAAAGACCCGGGAAAGACCCAGCCTTGCGCTCCTTTTACGCTGCCACGCAGAACCCCGGTCGACGATGATTGAACGCCCAAAGTACGCCAAACGTGTGTGCCACCCCTTTCATATGCCTGCTTTGCTGTCCACGCCCGCGCGCCTCTCTCCAGCGAAGTGGCGAGACAGTAAGGATGTCAAGACCTCACCTTCTGCCATCGCAACTCATGCTCCTCTCCGAACCTCGCCCGCTTCCGCCAGACCCGCTTGGTGAAGGCGCCCGTAAGCGGCCGGAGACAGTCCAGGCACGGCCGGATCGCCAGCAGCGTTCCGAGGGCCAAAAGCAACGCGACAAGCCCGCACAGCACCACCACCGGCCAACTCCACTGGATCGCCAGGCTATAACGACCAGCGAGTCACTGCTCCTTCTCGTAGCCCTCGGGCATGGGCGTCTTGTGCATCTCGAAGAAGCGTTTCGTGCCTACAACAGTCGTTAGCTAACCGATTATTGCGAGAGAAGGTGGTCGTAGGGTGAAGTGAAGAGGATGGGGTAGCTTACATGAGTACCCGTTCCAGTCAAAGTTGTCCTTGGGGTTGCAGTGGCACTTCAGATCCAAGCGCGTCTGCTCGCCCGTCGGGCAGTGCGTAAAGGGGACGTGGTAGTAGGCGATGTCGTTGAAGAAGTGGATCTCGCTCTTGTCCAGCATCAGGCCGGCCGCGATCGAGTGCACCGGCGCGTCGCCCCAGCGCTCGTAGAAGAAGCCGCCATCCTGGTCCAGATGGTCGAAGAAGTCCACGTACGCCTTGCTGCGCAGCCAATTCAGATTCCCAATCTCGAAGTTGGACCAGAAGTGGCAGTGGTTGTACGTGTTGCCGCCGTCGTCGGACAGGAACTCCATGCTGTTGTTCTCCACAATATGCTCCGGGTGCTGCTTCATGAAGCCCTTGACCGAGTCCCACAGCGTGGGGATGGTCTCTACGTACTCGTAGAGGGAGAGGACGAAGGAGTACTTCTTCTTGCTGTCGGCCATGAACTTGAAGGGGTCGTAAGCGACGTCGCAGAAGAGCTCGATGGAGGGCTCGACGCGCCAGTACCACTCGTACTCGAGCAGCAGCGGGTGGCGGAAGAAGAAGCCCGACTCGTAGCGGCACATGTGGCGGTAGGAGATGCTGTCGCCGTAGATGATCTTGCGCTCGTGCATGTCCTCGCGCACCTTCTTGGCCTTTTCCTGGTCGATGAAGGAGGGGAAGCCCCAGTGCTCGCTGTCGATCTTGCCGTAGCGTGTCCGGCCGGAGGTGAGGGCGGTGGTGACGCTGATGAAGGTGTCGTCGAAGTCGGCGTCGTTGAGGAAGACCCAGTCATAGTTGTAGTTGTGGTTGAAGCGGTCCTCGACCTGGCGGATGGAGCGCGAGATCTCCCAGACGTCGCTGTTGCGGGCGAGCGTGACGAAGGTGGCGTTCATGCGCTCACCCGGCGCCGGCTTGCCGGGGAGGACGTTCTGCCCGCCGAGGCTGCCGGAGTAGGGGTTGGGCGAGCTGCTCTGCTGGGAAGGTGCGGATGAGGCTTCGGTGTGCTGAGGCACGGCTGAGTTCACCGCACCGCTGTCCAGTATTGGCTTGGCATCGCTCGCCGCCTTGTCGCCCAATGCATCGTCCGCAGCAGGACTCGAGGAGGAGGATGATCCCGTGCCCTTCCATAAGCTTCCTTGGCCCTTCAGTAGGTCTGTGGCGGATTGCAGGTGGTCGGCACCCGGGACCGCTGAGGACGAGGAGGAGATGAAGAAGATGACGACGAGGGCGACAAAGGCGAAGAGGATGTAGCGCAGATATCGCGTGGAGCCCGCCATGTCTGCTGTCTCCTCTTGCTCCGCGCTCTTATGTTTGTGCACCGGTGGAGTCGGATGTTGGTGTCACCTGGGTGAGGTGCTCTAGTGTTGCTGCTTTCCGCAGTCTACGTTCGTTGCTCGTGCCCGGCTTGTCGCAAGGCCACTTTGCTCGTCCAGACTCAATCAGATAGGTGGCGAGGTCAGATCAGGATGAGGAGGTGTCGGACAGTCAGACGGCATTGGCAGGTCACACGGCAGCACGCACTTCTCGTATCCAGCGCCCAATTTCCTGTCCAGTGTCCGGCCGCGTCGCCTTCGCCGTTAAACCTTCTGCCACGCAAGGAGCAGGGGCGCGCGCCCATGCGGGTGCGGGACCGAGAGCAGGGATCCGCCTTCCGCCTTTAGCGGCAGGTGAGGTAATATCCAGTACGACGCTAACCCTAGATCAGTATGTGGGGCAAGAGCAAGAGCATTCGGGTGGCGCATTGCCGTCAGTGTTTTGGCAGCGGCAAGCGCGACGGAACAATCACACACCCACCAAGCTGCACACCTGCAGTGTCGACTTCTGCATAGCGTGGCGTTTCATTTATCATGTCGTTCTTCGGCTTCGACACCACCCTGCCCAGGGACCGCGCTCTGGACCGCGCGCAGCAGTCCGGCTCGCGAGGCATGTTCGACCAGCACGACCCATTCGCTGGCCTGAGCCGGGATGGCGGGGACGAGGGCGAGGCACTCAACTTCGACGAGACATACGACGGGCTGGGACGGCAGCTGCATGAGTCCGGCGACACCTTCAACGATGACACCTTCGGCGACGATGCGCCGGTCACGAGGCAGGCTGTTGGCCGCGACTTCGACTTCGCGGGGCAGACGGCGAGAGTGAGGGACACGTTGCTCGAGGAGCAGACGCTGCACCACGCCCGCCAGCCCATGCAGCAGGCTCAGGCGCCAAGGCCGGCAAGATCGGGATACGAGGCCTACAAGCAGCCGGAGTACATCCCGAAGCTGGAGGCGGATGCGTCCATCTGGGGCAAGCCGGTGAACAGACAGCCAACGGCGGCGGCGGCACAGCCAACCACGCAAAACGTCCCGGCTGGCAGGAAGATGATGAGCTTGGAGGAGGTCGAGGCCATGATGCACGCTCAGTCGAAGCCTACACCGCCGGTGCAGGACAATGAGAGGCAAAGCCAGGGCTTGAGGGACATGCTTGGGCTTGGCTCGCCTGCTATGCCGCAACACCCGCCGCAAGAGCAGCAGAGGCCGACGCAGATCTTGCAGAGACCACAGCAGCAGCAGCAGCAGCAACAGCTTCCGATCCAGCAACCGACTCCGGATCACAGTCTTCGCGCACCTCAAATCCTGCAGAGACAGCACTCGCCACAACCACCACGTCCGCAGTCGCAAGACTTCAACCGCCAGCCGCCACCGCAGCAAATGCAATTCCAGCAACCTCCACAAGTGCCAATGGGCGGCGCGCCTCCGGTACAGCCGCCACACGTTCGACACCAGCAACAGTCGCATAACCGAGGCCCATCCTATAGCGGCCCACCTATCACACAAGCGCAGCAGATGATGCAGATGTCCGGTCCCGAGCGCGACTCCTACCTTGCCGAGGAAGCGAAGCGTGCCAAGCGCAACCACAAGATCTTCCTCCTCAGCAAGAACAACGGCCTCATGACTCCGCAGGACAAGAACTTCATCACGCGCATCCAGCTACAGCAGCTTCTCACAGCGACTGGCGGCGTCGACAACGAGCCAGGTAGCGATCAGCAGCTGGCGGAAGACTTCTACTACCAGGTCTATGCGCAGATCCGAGGTGGTCCCCCTAGGAGTGGGCCCGCCCAGCCGCTGAACCAGTTCGCGCAGACGTACCTCTTCCAGACGGGTAGCCGGTACGGATACGGTCGTAGTAGGCATCATCCGCGCGGAGGCGATAACCACGTCCAGCGTATGGAGCAGCAGGTCGCTCGAGCTGTTGAGGCCGCAAAGGCACGTCCCAAGAACAAGCACCTCATCATGGAAGGCTCGCTAGGCAAGATTGCCTTCAGCAACTCCAAGACACCGAGACCGCTTCTCAACCTGAAGCGAGCCGACTCCGAGGCCCGCATGAGGCACACCCCGAGGGCTGCGACCTTTGACCGCAAAGCGGCGCTGAGGGATATTGAGAAGATGTACTCGACGTTGATGAGGCTGGAGGACCATGAGCGGAAGCTGCCGCCGCCTCCACATGAGGACAGTGCGCCGGATGTTATAGAGGGCCATATGCGGTGGCGGAGTCAGATGCAAGAGCTGAACCAGCAGCTGTGGGAGTCGCTGAAGGTCATGGAGCCGATACAAGCAAAGTGAGTACTGCAGGCGTGCTCTGCCGAATCGAGATCGCTAACATGAGCCCAGCCCAACCTCGCCACACCCCTTCATCCAAATCCTATCCCACGGCAAAGGCAAAAAGGCCATCCCGCGCGTCTTCCGCCACCTCGACGACCAGCAGCGCGTCACAATGTTGACCCTTATCGTCATCCACCTCGACATCCTGGACGTGATCCGCGACGCCTACCCCGCCGCCGACAACACGCCCCTCCCGGCCCGCGTCAAAGAAGAAGTCGAGCTCTTCGGCGCGGCCGTCATGCCGCCGCTCTTCAGCTACGTCAACGAGGCGCCCCTCAACATCATCATCGGCCTGCTCGGCCTCGCCCTCGACCGCGTGCACGTCCAGGGCCTCGTGCGCACCAAAGTCGGCGTCAGCATGCTGACCATGCTCGTCTCCCGCGCCGAGCTCGTCAGGCAAGCCTCCGCCGCCGACCCCACCCAGACGGAGGATGTGCAGCAGTGGCAGGACCTCTACGCGCGCCTCTTCGACACCGTCGAGCCCGTGCTGCCGTACATCTTCCCGACCGACACCTCGGTGTCGGCGGCCGATGACGTGTACGTCTGGCAGTTCCTCGCTGCGATGGGCGTGGGCGCCACGCCGGACCAACAGCAGCGGTTGGTGATTGGGGTCAAGGACCGGGTGATGGAGACGGTGGGCGTGAGCAAGACGCTGCCCGGGGAGATGGCGGCGCGGCGGCTCGGGGACGTGAATTTGTTTATGCGGGCCATTGGGTTGGATGTGGAGCTGCTTGGCTGAGGGAGGGGGGGTTTGTGCTGTGGCAA
Organism: Oleoguttula mirabilis; assembly: GCA_035135055.1. NCBI lineage: Eukaryota > Fungi > Ascomycota > Dothideomycetes > Mycosphaerellales > Teratosphaeriaceae > Oleoguttula > Oleoguttula mirabilis. Next base: position 227,654 of record JAVFHQ010000025.1, on the reverse strand, counting down.
CTAGGCAGCCCTTTCCATGTGTGTATGTATAAGCTGTCAAAAGATTCGTTCGTTTGGAGTTTGCGGGGCTGTACTGTACAGACAGCCTGCTTGTTCGTCTCGTCTTCCTTCTCTCGTCCAATCGTGTGTATCTGTGAATCTATGCGCCTTACTCCAATGCTGAACGCTCCTTCAAAAAATCCATGCACGCCCTGTTACGGCCCAAGCTAACAGGGCATCTACTCCCGCGAAACAACCTTCACAACCTTCACATCATCGTCTTCATCACCCACCTCAATCCCTTCCAGCACGGCCTTGGTCTTCTTCCACGGCACATTGAACAAACGCGAATTGATCTGACACATCCGCACCTCACCCACCTTCCGACCCTCTCCCTCCCCGTCACTCTCTGCCCTCGACCTCCCATTACACTCCCGAACCAGCTCCAGCAGATCCTCCATCGCCGGTCCCGTAGCCCCAAGAATGCGGCTCGGCGAATCCTTCTTCCGCCCCATGGAGCGCGAGGTGAAGAGACAGCCGACAAAGTGCTCACTCGCTCCATCATCAGCCTTCGATGGCGGAATGAGCAACGCCCGCCCGAACAGCTCGTCGGCTGCATGCTCGTCGCAGTGCGCGGCATACGTGTCGTAAGCGGCCGGGTAGTGGTCCCGGAAGGCCTGGGCGATGCCGGCGCCCCAGCTGCCTTCGCAGTTGCAGGCGTGGATGAGGAGGGTATTGGGTGGCGCGGCGAAGATGTCGCCGATGGCCTCCTCGATTTGGAGTGTTGCCGTCGTTGATGAGTTGTCTGTTGAGGCTGGTGAGAGGGCTTGTTCGCAGTCGGGGATAGGGGTATCGCCTTTGATGCGGCGGTTGGGGCAGTGTTGCGGCGCGGATGATTTGTTGCTGGCTGTGATTGAACGCATGCGTTTGCGACGGTCGTCTGGTGAGGGGTCGCTGGGTGACTTGCGCTTGGCTGCGGTGTTGGCCTTGATGCCTCCTGCGCCGAGACGGAGCGTGGTATGCCGCAATGCTGAGGGTCTCGGTGGCGGGTCCATCTTGACATTCACAGACGGTCTGTCGGGCAGCTGTGTAGCTTACCAGTATAGCGAGTCTTGCTCTATCTTAAGCAGTCGGCACCGAGATTGATACCTACTGTACAATGTGCCCATCAATGTCGTTCCTGACCACCTATACGTATGTATGCATCCATATGTATGCATTCAATGTTGGATGTTGAGGCTATATTACATATAGCTCCAGCCAATGATATTCTGGTGGAAGGACGTTACGAGGCAAAAGTCCCGGGACTTTTGGCTCCGGGCCGGGCGTCGGCGCAGAGCAAAGCATCACCAACTCCTGGCGGCCATTGAAGCTTTTGCCCATTGCGCTCCGACGACAGCAGCGCCCACCCATCTCACCTCCCCCTACCGCCACCATGTCTCTCACCCACAAGGCCGCGACCAGCCTGGTGCGCCGGACGACACAGCTGCCCGCGCTCCGCCAGTCCGCCGCGGTCGTGCAGCGGCGACACAAGGCCGACTCCAACTTCGATGCCTCCACCTCGCACGCCGTCTTCGAGTCGCCCTTCCACCGCGGCCAGAGCGGCCAGCAAGACACCACTGTGATACCGAGTTTCAAGAAGTACCGGGGCGGCAGCGAGGCGGGCAACAAGATGTTCTCCTACTTCATGGTCGGCGCTTTCGGCGGCTTGACGGCGCTGGGTGCGAAGGACACCGTTGCGAGTGAGTCCCCACCACCGCCACCACCGGCACGCTCGAATTGGAGAAAGTATGCCTCCCAAATGGCTGACACGTGACCGTCCACAGGCTTCCTGGTGAACATGTCCGCCTCCGCCGACGTGCTCGCCCAGGCCAAGGTCGAGGTCGACCTGGCCACCATCCCCGAGGGCAAGAACGTCATCATCAAATGGCGCGGCAAGCCCGTCTTCATCCGCCACCGCACCGCCGACGAGATCCAGGAGGCCGAGGCCACCGACTGGCAGAAGCTGCGCGACCCGCAGCCCGACAGCGCGCGCGTGCAGAAGCCCGAGTGGCTGATCATGGTGGGCGTATGCACGCACTTGGGCTGCGTGCCGATCGGCGAGTCCGGGGATTTCGGCGGGTGGTTCTGCCCGTGCCATGGCAGTCATTACGATATTAGTGGGCGGGCGAGGAAGGGCCCGGCGCCGTTGAACTTGGAGATTCCGGCGTATGATTTCCCGGATGAGACGAACTTGGTCATCGGGTAGAGGGGTGGAGAGGGAAGAGAGTGGAGAGGAGACGAGGCGCAGATGGTAAGCGTGGCGAGGGTGTGTTGCTCACGACCCTGAGCGTCTTTGTACAGTTACAGAGTCTAGCGTGCTAACAATACATGTACCTCTGCTTGCACTGCCAGTTCGCGTTGGTTGTGGCCTTGCGTTGCGGAGACAAAGCTACTCTCCATCAATCCACGATTCTGCCAATCTCCTGGTAGCGAAGGTATGGCCGGCAATGGCGAACGCCCGGTGGCTTTCATACACCGTGACCGACAGCCAAAGGACCACTGGTCGCCACGCCGCGGAAGCTAGCGGATGTGTGCATGAGGGCGAAAGCGCAGGACACCCCTTAGTCTGTGTATCTCGAGCAAGCACACTGATTTGCCCAAGCCATCCTCGTAACAACAGCATCCGAACCTCACATATAGACGCCTATTTTGGCTCCGACTGCTTCTTTCGGCCGAGCGACAACGCTGTACGCTACCCTGAGCCGAAAAATCACTGAGTGGAGATCACAACCTTCCATCCTTCGAATCACAATTACTGCTGAACGACATCCCAGCGAGCACTAGGCCGACTTCGAGCCACCATACCTGCCTACCAAGTCCCTCACGCCATCTTCCGGCTTTTGGATGGGAAGAGCTTGACCCCAGCCGCCGGCTCCGGATCTCGTAGACCGTTCGACTTCACGAAGTCAACTTCACTAAGTCTTGCTAGACGTAGTATATTGGCTCACCGGCATCAAATTCGACCTGAGTTACGGTATTGTGTACCAGACAGCGAACGAAGCCCATTCTGTTGCCTTACTGGAGATAAACTGAAGTCAGCCACCATGTAGAAGGAAGTACTCCAATATGCAAACCTTACTGAGCGTAATACATCCCTGCTGGCATTAGGATCGGGGTGAGCTGGTATTGCTCACCAGGTACCTAAAGGTATGATTTGGCTTGCCGCAGCGGATCTGAAGTCGACTGCTCGAGAAATGGTGGAAGGTAGGGTAGCTCATGCGAGACGGCCAAGCTTAGCGCCGCCACGGGCATCTCCTATCTAGCTCTTGACCTTGCGCTCTACTCCTCCACAACAGCAACATACGTCCTTTGTCAACCGTTTGAGCCAGATACTACTTACTTCTCTCAAGTACTGCCTACCATCAACACGTTGACCGACTCTCACGATGGCCTTCCCAGTCATCGACATCTCCCGCATCGACGATCCTGAAGCCCAGCTCGACATCGCCCTGAAAATCACCGAGGCGAGCCGAACATGGGGCTTCCTGCTCCTGAAGAACCACCCCATCCCGAATGAAGACGTCGACGCCATGTTCCAGCTCGGCCGCGACTTCTTCAACCTCCCACCGGCCGGCAAGGACTCGTGGCCCATCAACGACAAGTACATGGGCTACAACGCTCCTCTGAGCGACCGCAGGAAGGACGACAAGGCCAGTATGTGGCTCGCGGGCAAGCCGGGCCAACTGCAGAACAGCCTAGACGCTCTGCCGCCCTTCTGGCACGCACACATCGACGAGGTCGAGGCGTTCAAGCACGCCTGCCACGCCCTCGTTGTGAAACTTCTCGTCTGCTTCGCGCTGGCAATGGAGCTGCCGGACCGCAACTTCTTCGCCAAAGCCCATGGCGAGGCTGAGGGGGATGGCAACCAGCTCCGCATCCTGTCCTACCCAGCACGGGGCAACGCGCCAGCGGACAAGATCACGCGCATGTCGCCGCACTCGGACTCGGGCTCCGTGACCCTGCTGTTCCAGACGTGCGCCGGCCTCGAGGTCGAGAGCCCGAGTGGCGAATGGATGCCTGCGCCGCACCTCGACGATCATATCTTAGTCAACTTGGGCGATGCGCTGGCCTTCTGGTCCGGCGGCCGGCTCAGAGCGACGAAGCACCGCGTGACGTTCGGGACGGTGCCGCATGATGTCGAGAGGATTAGTATGGCGTACTTCGGCGCTGCGAGTCATGATACGGTGCTGCAGCCACTCAAGCAGGAAGAAGGTGGCGAGGCGCAGGTCTTGCGAGACTACAATGCTAATGGCGTGGTGATTCAGCCGGGCGTGACCGTGGGCGAGTATTTGAAGGTGATTATGAATAATATATATGGGAACGGGGCCATGCATCAGCTTGTTGTTGAGACGCCGAAGGCGCACGGGATAGCGGTATGAGACTCATGTTGATGTGTCCTAGAATTACTTGATGAGCAGCATGCCGGATCTCAGCTCGAATGCTATCCTCAAGGTAGACAGAGTGCTACACGGAAGCTCGCACTTCCTTCTGGTCGTTCAGTGAGAGCCGTACTGCTTACACTCGGTACTAGCCAGTCTCTGCATACTGGTAGGCCATATAATGGCTCACGAGGGTTCTAATCACAGCGAAAAGCTGGTTCGGTTTTCAATATTGTGGGCCAACCACGGAATCTGTTGCCCAGCCTGGTATCTGCTTGCCACCCCAACCCTGAACCGTCGCCATACTCCTCGAAAACAGCCTACTAACTCAATCGCAGCCGTTGCAACGCCTCTCCCTTGCGCTACGTTCCTCATGCTCATGCTCCCGCTACGCCCCATCCTCCGCCGCCGCCGCCTCCTCCACTCGGCCCTCCTCGCCAGCAGGCTCAACCCGTCCATAGCCCGGCACGAAGTGCTCCAGCAATGCATCTAGCAGCACCCCAAGCGTCGGCGGCCCACTCGTGAACCGGTACCCAATCTGCCGCAACTTGCCGCCGTCGTAGTACCCCAGACTCCACTGAATGCTCGCATGGTGCGGCTGAACGACGATCATCTCGCACCAGCTTCCGGACCGCAGCGCTAGCGCGTGTTTGAGGGAAGGGTAGTGGATGTCGACGTAGGAGGTCTTGGGCGTGCCTGGCGTAGTGGTGGGGGTGGTGCCTTGCCACAGATACAGGCTCTTGATCAGCAGCTTGTGCCGGCGGTCGAGGATGAGTGGGTTCAGCATGCGTGTCGCTTTGGGATCGTCGGCGCCGTCGCCGGAAGGTTTTCGCGGAGAGATCCAGAGTTTGCGTCGGAGTTCTGGTGAGGTGTGGATGGTGCCGTGGAATGCGGAGCTGACCCTTTGCACGCGCAGCAGCGTGCGCATGTCGAGCTTGAGCAGGATCATCTCGAGCAGCTCAGCCGTACGGGTGACCACTTCTCCAGGGCTCTCCATGCTGCCTCTGCCGGTGACGATGTTGTCGCGGACGACTGTGGTGGTCTCCATGGCTGGCTCGCAAGATGGTTGACTGGGAGAGCGAACTACACAAGCTTGTAAGAGCCTATTGCTGTGCGTGTTTCGCTGCCTGTATAGCCTTTGGTGGAGTGTCGTGACACTGTCGTTCGCGATGGGTAGTCACGGAAGCTCAGGCAAAGGCGACGGTGTTTGACGTGTTGCCTTCGAAGGAGTGAGAAAGAGAAAGCAGATGACACAGGTTATGTACTCAGCGGAGGCAGCCTAGCGGTGTTTGCAGTGAGAATCAGAGCATCTGGTAGGCGTTTCGAGCTAAGGACGCGGTAACCGTGGTTGGCCGGTTGTGCCGATCCATGTGATCGGCGCCGAGTGAAGTTCACAAGTGGCGGTGCAGTGCGACTGTATGAATATCAACCGTGATATTCTTGTAGTAGCCTGGTGGCATCCCTGAAGTGGCAGCGCTCGAATCCGGTCCGTGGACGTATCATTAGTGCCATAAATCAATCTGCGGAGAATAACGTGAGTTTTGTATTGCAGCTGTATGACGGTTACTCCGCTGAAACACTTCCCGCTCTATTGGGTATTGAGCCTGACCCCTGAACGCCCAACCTGCCACGGTCGCAGGTAATCCGCTCGCGTCGAACGCCTACTCGAACTCGATAGTCGAAGGTGGCTTGCTCGTCATCTCATAAAGCACCCTCGCTACCCCATGAACCTCATTCCCAATCCGATTGATGACTTTGTCCATGAAGTCGTAGTCAAACCTATAGTAGTTCGCAGTCATGAAGTCCGTCGTCACGACAGCTCTGAGCGCAATGATGTGGCCATGCAGCCTCTGGTCGCCCACGACACCGACGGATTTGCCGTCCATCAGCGCAGCGAACGCTTGGCTGATGTCGCGGTACAGTCCAGCGTTCCGGATCTCCTCGATAAAGATCTTGTCCGCTTCTTGCACGATGCGGACCTTGTCAGGCGTGACTTCGCCAATGATGCGGATCGCTATCCCAGGGCCGGGGAACGGGTGACGCCATACAAGGTCGGATGGGATGCCGAGGTTTGTGCCCATAGCTCGGACTTCATCCTTGAAGAGCTCTCGTAGGGGCTCGATGAGTTTGAGGTTCATCTTCTCGGGCAAACCGCCAACGTTGTGGTGCGTCTTGATCGTCTGGCTCGGTCCTTTGAAGGAGATCGATTCGATGACGTCGGGGTATAGCGTGCCTTGCAGGAAGAAGTTGATCGGTCCGGCTCTGGGACTGTTCTCCGCCTCCTTGGCGATCTTCTTGGCTTCCTCCTCGAAGATCTCGATGAAGGTATTGCCTATGATCTTGCGCTTTTTCTCCGGATCGGAGACGCCTTTGAGGAGGCCGAGAAAGCGCTCACTCGCGTCGACTACCGTAAGATTGACGCCGAGGCCTTTCGTCAAGGTCTCCTTGACTTGTTTAGCTTCATCCTGGCGCATCACGCCGTTGTCAACCATGACTGCGTGGAAGCGGTCCCCAATAGCCTCGTGCATGAGCTTCGCTGCTACCGTCGAGTCGACACCACCGCTCACTGCGCCAAGGACTTGTCCTTCTTCGCCCACAAGCTTTCGTATTCTGGCGATCTCCTTGTCGACGAAAGCCTCCATCGTCCAATCTTGCTTTGCCTTGCAGATCTTCACGGCAAAGTTCTCAATCACCTCCTTCCCTTGCGGTGTGTGCGTGACCTCCGGATGGAACTGGATGCCGTAGTACTCCTTCTCCTCGTGCGCAATGCCGGCATAAGGCGAGTTCGGGGTGGTTGCGACTGTGAGAAAGCCATCAGGCATGTGCGAGAGCTTGTCACCGTGCGACATCCACACCTCCATGTCGTCATGCAGGCCTTCAAATAGCCGGTCAACATGTGCCTGCTTGCCACTGTGCCGTTGTATCTTCAAGCCCGAGTGCCCGTACTCCCGCTTATCTCCAGCCAGCACATTCTTCCCGTGGTTCCAAGCGAGCTCTTGCAGTCCATAACAGATGCCCAGGATTGGGACGTCTAGGTTGAAGACCTCCGGGTCGACGTGTGGCGCATCTTCTGCGTATACCGAATATGGTCCGCCAGACAGTATCACACCTTTGGGCTTCCACCCCAATTCCGACAACCGCTGGGTGCACGGCAGCATTTCCGAGTAGATGCTGAGCTCACGTAGCCGTCGAGTGATGAGGTGCGTATACTGGGAGCCGAAGTCGAGGACGAGGATGGTGTCGAAGATGGTATGCGGTGGTGCCGGGTCGTTGGCGTCGCCATTGACCACACCGTCTGTTTGCGCCATGCTGGTAAGGTTGTTGTTTCTGCTCGAACACGCGGTGTTCCGTTTTCTCATATCGAGCCAACAGAAAATCAGTCTTATCGATAGCGACCTGCATTAGCATCGGCTTTGCGTGGAGCCTGGCACAAATTTCTACCGAGGAGTGAACTTCAAACGCGCAGCGCATACAGGTCCTGAGAATCTATTCCCATCTCGAGTTTCAGACAGTCCCATCAACACAACCATCTCCACTGTGCCACGTCGATAAACTTGCCAGCTTTGCTCAGCTTCCGACACGAGTCTCGACCTCCAAGCTCAGCCACCAACGCCACCATGGTCAAGCGAAAAGCCAATGGCGACGACAAGGCGCCCTCGAAGACGAAGATGGACATCGACGGCGAGGATAGCGGCAGCGACGATGACGAGAGCATGCTGAACGTGGACTTTGAATGGTTCGACCCAGACCCGGAAGTCGACTTCCACGGCCTCAAGACTCTGCTACGACAACTCTTCGACGTCGACAACCAGCTCTTCGACCTCTCCGAACTCACGGAGATGATCCTCGCACAACCAACACTCGGCTCGACGGTCAAGTGCGATGGCAAAGAAAGCGATCCATTCGCCTTCCTCACGGTGTTGAACCTGCATCAGCACCGGGAGAAGGCCGTTATCCAGCAGCTCACGCAGTACCTCGTTTCCCAGTCTGCAACCCAGGACACAATGAAGCAACTACAGAGCCTCTTATCTCCGGACTCCAAAGCCCAAGTCGGCCTGATATTATCCGAACGCTTCATCAACATGCCCCACCAAATCATCCCGCCGCTGTACAACATGATCCGAGAGGAAATTGATCTGGCCATCAAGGACAAGAAGCCGTACGACTTCACGCACTACCTCGTCATCTCCAAGACCTACACCGAAGTGGCGTCACAGCTGGATGCGGAAGACGAAAGGCCGCAGAAGAAGAAGAAGGCCGCGAAGGAGGCTGCTGCCGAGACGTTCTACTTCCACCCAGAGGATGAGGTGCTGCACAAGCATGCACTGGTGCATTGTAGCTTTGACTACGCGAAGCAAGGGGATGAAGGGGCGAGTGATGCGAAGCGCGCTTTTCAGGAACTGGGCGTGCGGCCGCAGGGGCACTTGATTCTGATTGAGGGGAAGAAATTTGAGGGCGCCGTTAGGGCTGTGGGAGAGTACTTGGGTGCTGAAGCGTAGGGTGTTGCTCGTACCGTAGGCGCAATGTTCAAAGAGACTGCCGTTTAGGCTTCCGCCGGCCTGGCGGTCAAAGTCGCAGCCTGTGGCGTGCGTGAATTGACACTCGTTGATCAAAATGCATGTGATCGTAGCGCGTGCGAGCCCGAGCGCCTCGAGTCACTACTTATGCCTTCTCTTTGATGAAGATTTCGAGCTGTTCAGCGGCCACCTGAAAGTCTAAGGTGCATAGTCGTTGAGAGCAGTATGTAAGCTCTCCTTCGCCTCAAACCCTGCACAACTGACGAGTACAGCACGCAGCCGTCATGGCGCCAGACTCTGGAGCAGCGGCGTGCGCCGTGATCAACACGACGGAGCTACTCGAACAGATCCTCTCGAACCTCGACATGCATACGCTGCTTTGCAGTCAGCAAGTCAGCTGCCAGTTCAAGGCCACTATCGACGGTTCCGCCACATTACAGCGGGCCCTCTGGTTCATGGCCGATCCTCGGACGACTACAAGTATCGATCGGTTGTGGAACCTATTCGCCATGAGGTCGAAGACTCCGGCTTTCCGCTCGCATATCCACCTCCCTTTCGGGTACAAGCGTTCCCTGCGGCTGATAGTCTACGATGTGAATCAGCTGGCGAAGGAAGCTGGCAGCTGGAGGAAGATGATCCCGGTGCAGCTGTACAGGCCACAGGAGCCGATCGGCGTAAGTCTGCATTATCCTCCGTCGGATATTGATTACCCGTTATCGGACTCCTTCGTTCTACGGTACGACGAGGCACCGACGTTTGGGCAGATGGTGGATGACATGGTTGCGGAGCATTTCAAGCTGACGCACGAGAGCTGTCCACTTGACGAGGCGAGTGGGTAGGGCGGCCTCGTCCGTGCATGGAGGCTTAGGTAGTCTAATAGACGGGAGTGAATGGTAATGGCTGCGGGAGTACTGGACTGGAGCATAGGGTAGCATGCTAGCAACGAGAGATAGCGAGCATGCAGCCAAAGAGTAAGCTACGGAGAACATGCAAGGCTTGGTGTGCACCGAGCGCTCTCTGCATCAACTTGCTATTGTTCTATCACCCGTGCACCTCTCGTTTATCGTGCCATGTCTCGCACCTGGAGACTGTTACAGAACTGAGTACCTTACGGGCGTCGCTCCTCATGCTCAGCCAGAGGAGCCGCTAGCCTTTGTGACAGACCTGGTGACATATCTGACCGGTCTCGCCGTTGGCACTGTCCTTCTCGCAGCCTCTGCACTATAAGTTAGCAATGTCACGTCGTGATACCGACTTTATGCTCACTCGACGACAACTGCCTCCTCGGAGTCTTTCCACCCGTCGTCTTCCGCGCAAAATGTTTGCCTCCAGGACCTGCGTTGCTCCCGCGCCTCGGATCACTCTGCGGCACCGTCGACCAGACAGTCTCACCACTTCTTGAGTCCATGCTCGCCAGCAGCACGCCCTTGCCCAGCTCGACTCCGCCGAGCTTCAGCTTCCGGACTAGGGCATCAAGAAACGCCTGCTCTCGCCTGCCGTCGTTGGAATGGTGGAATTCGTTCAACGCCCGGATCTGCTCAATGGCGTGATAGCGGAAGTGAGTGATGGAAGCGCGAGACTGCGGCGAGAGCTTCGTGAGATGGTCGAAAGCCGAATCCTGCGTGTTAGCCTCGAAGACAACGGTGTTGTAGAAGATGCCATGTGCCTCGAGTCGGATCTGTCTGCACGATGAGAGGAGACACCAAGCGCGAGTTGCTCCGTTGAGTTTGATGATGGTGTCGGAGAAGGCGAGCTCGTAGATGGTGTTGCGTAACTCCGGCGGCAGCGCAAGCAGTAGCGACTGCGATTGGTCTGGTAAAGGCTCCATCGCGGCTCTGAATTGATGAAGGAGCGGGAACCCGTGCGAGGGTAGCAGATGTCTTTATACCTTCAAATGTTTGCTGCTAGCGCGCTTGTGTCACCCCATCGACGTGAATGCGGATATTCCAAGGCGGTTCGTCGGGAAGGATACTAGGTCTGGCCCCCGTTGGGCCTCTCAGAAAACAACATAGTGCATGGCAGACAGTCAAGGCTGGTGTCAATACTACAGCTGTGAGCACCGGTACTGAGAGGAAGAACTGTCTGCGCAAGCAAACTGCTCGCTATCATCAGCTGCAGCTCTTGGTCCCTAGCGCCCACCGGCACATGATTCAGTTGCCTACCTGACAATCGGGCATTAGGCACCCTGCGTAAGTAATGTGTACCGCGAACAGCGAAAAGATCCTTTGCACCTTCCACCGCTAAGCCGCCCTGCACCCAAGTCACTACCCGTGCAGTCATTCTGGTCGCCCATACGCGCTGGGTGGTGTCTCAAGCGACTAGTCGGAGTCGTCGCTTTCCTCATACGACTAGATACGGACGCCCTAACCTCTGTCAGAACTATCCAGCGGACACCACCGAGTCGCATGGTACAATATATGAGTGTTAACTTACTAAGAGGTACCCGCGGAACCATGGCAATCTCCACGTATCCCCTCGCGATGCACCCTCAAGTAGGTCAGCCGCATCCTTTGCAGGCTTGGCAGTCCAGAAGACCTCACTCTTCTCCGACCGGATGCTAGCCTTGAGCACTCCATCGGCAACCTCTATGCCACAGACTGTCCTTAACCTCTTCGTAAGCATATCGAGCAGTAACTGCTCCTCTTCGCCCGTGTAGCTTGATCCGCGGCGGGTCTCGGTGAGCCATGCGGCAGTATCCACGCGAATCTCGGTTAGAGCACTGCGATATTTTGGGTGCAGGCCTTGGAGCCATGTGTAGATGAAGTACTCGTTGGTTGCGATGAAGGTGGTGCACTTGTAGAACATCAGACCGGCCTCGAGATAGATCTGTTGCATGATGCTAAAAGAGGCGGGAGCCCATATGGTCTGAACCTTCCATAGCCCTTGAGGGCGAGACGCACAACGGTCGTGCTGTCTTGCAGCACGAGCTCGTAGATGACGTTCCGCAGTTCCGGAGGGAGGTTGAACAGGATGGAAGCTTCCTGGCTTCCCATGATGTCGTGCATGTTTGCTGCTTGAGTGGGTAACAGCTTGTAGGTAATGGCTTTGTATGTAACGGCTCTGTAGGTGTCAAGCGAGGTCGCCCGTAGCTATTCGATGGTGTCAAATGTTATGTTGCTGAAGGACGTTCGTATATGTAAAGCGTTCGAGAAAGAAAAGAGTCTTGTGTTTCGCGTATGTGTGGCGCGGTCCGAGCGGCGCTACACGGCAAGTGAATGCACTGATTTCAGTGAAACATGGGGCCACAGTCCATTCGTTTCCAGCCGCACTGTCCAAATCCTCTCACCAAGTTCTAATAGCTAGACATCATCCAGTCTTGTCTGTCAATCGAAGCGGCCCACTACCACGTGAAGCGGTCAGAGGACACTATCGCACTCTCCCCTCGTGGCCTGAGCTGTGTGCGCGCCTCCAGCGTCTTGAAGGGGCTCAACGTCCACACCTCTGCTACGTCACTAGGAGAGCGCACCCTGGTCAACAGATGAGATGCACCCAACCGCACGACGACGTGGCGACAGTATAGAAATCACTTACCGAAACTGCGCGCCATATTGTAGGTGTGTATGTAGATCCTGTAGCTGTCGAAGGTGACTCGCGAGCGCATCGCAGGCTTTGCGTACGAGAGTGCCCTTCGGCTTCCACGCCGAGAGCCTCGCAAAAATCCGAACCGGAGGTTTATTATACCCTCTAGGTGCTCACACCCAACCCAGTCGCCCCCTTCCTAGCCACCCCATTCGCCCGCGGGCCCTCCAACCCTTTCGCCACCAAGCTAGAGAAGTCGACGCCCACCTCACCCAAAACCCCCGCTTGCTCCTTCACTGTCCTGATGCACTCCTCCCACAGCTCAGACCCCCTCTCCACATTACTGAGCTGCCGCTCAAGCTGCTCGTTAAACTCGTCCACCCTCTCCTTCGCCCACTTCACCACGGCGCTCCCACTGCTCGCCGGAAACGACCCGCTGAACGTCTTGAACGTATGCAGCAACAGCGTGAAAGTCGTGAAAGCCAAAGCATGCAGATAAGGCGGTAGGGCGCCTGTGAACGGCAGCGCTCGGGTGCGTAGACGGATGGTCTCGGTCCGAGAGTCGAGGTACTGCGTCCGCGCCATCTCTTCGTAGCTGAGTCGGAGAAGCCACGCCACCTGCCCTTTCGTCTTCTCCGTCCCCGCGCTCGTCAGCACGAGCTGCCTACCCACGCTCTGCGCGAGTTTCGCTGCGCGCTCATCCACCTTCGCTAAGATGATCTCCTGAGCCATAGCGTTGCCTTTGATACTCCTCGCGAGCTTTCTCAGCTTCTCGACCCGCGCAACAGCGTCCTCAAAATGCTGTAGTGCGATGTCGATGTCCAGCCCATCGATCTGTGCTTCAACCCAGCGTATACTCTGCTGCCTGCCCTCCACGTCAATGAGGACGCTGTTACTTCTGCCCAGCCCAGCCGCACCACTAGCCTTTGAAGCCTCTACCTCATCTGCCGCCGCCTTTTTGAGTAACCTTGGGTCCCTCCCTGTTAAGAAAGCAATCTCATCCAACGCCCGCTCCCTTTCACCGTGCTCAGCCGCCATCAATTTCCTCAGATCCTCCTGCGCTTTGCGGAACGCTACGAGTAGTCCAGCTTTCTCCGCCGAGTCAGAAGTGGCGTATGTCAAGGACTCGTTGCCGGCGCGGATGTTGATCGCATTGGCTATCGCAGTGTTTTCGCGACTGTGCGAGTGGCCCACTGAAGTGGACTGGCGCGTGCTGATGTCCGCTAGACTGACATCCTGCAGTGCCCAGCAGCGTTCAGTCACAAGGGCCGTAGTCTGCGTGGTACTCTGACCTTGCCCACCGGCGCTGGCGCCAGGGTTGTACACACTCATCCTACTCCCCGCTCCATTGCCATTCGCGTTCTGCCCACCCGGCAGCAGATCATTCCTCTTCTTCTCGCTAGCCACAAGCAGATGGTCGTTCAACAACACCAAACACACCCTCCGCCTCGGCTTCCACGTCGCCGCGTTCAACTCCACCCATCGCTGACTCTCCATTACGATATGCCGACCCGGTAACGCAGGCAAGTACTTCTGGCTACCCTCCACTCTCTTCCACAGTGTCTGCAAGTGAGTGGACCACAAGGCTTCAAGGTTAGCGACGCTGCTCCTATTCGCGCGCTTCCTATCAGCTAAACTCAACGCACTCGTCGGCGTCAATCCTGCATCCGAGTTGCCTGCCGCAGTCGCTGCATGACCCAGTGCGCCTGTAAGGTCGCTCATAAGCGTGCGTAAGGCGCGCATCTCCGTCTTGAGACGATCAGCTTCCTTGGAGATCTTGATGAACTGCGTCCGGTTTTGGTAGACGTTGTGCTGTAGATCCGTGCTCGTGTGCGCCTTCAAGTTCTGCAACTCGTTCTGGTACGAATGCACGTCCTCTTCCGTGGCCTCGGCTAGGAGAGACTGGACGTACTGCGAGGCCTGGAGGTTTGGGTCTTTGATCGCGCGGACGTCGACGCGTAGTCTGCTGCCTGCTTGGGTGCCGGGTCGTTCGGGGCTACGGCCGTCGCGGGAGGGTGACCTGCTGTCGCCAGATCTCCTGCTTTGTGCGTACTGTGCAGGTAGACTCGGCATAGCCGGTACCGGTGGTGTGAGGCCGCCATCTCCCCATTGTGCCTGCTGGGCTCCTGTCACGAAGCGCGTGCTGTATCTCCTCTTCACCAAGTCGCTCGTCTTGTCCCCTCCTAGACTTGGCCGCGGCTCTCTACCGGGTACCGAGAGGTTCCTTGTAGCTTCTGAGTCGTTGGTCTGCGTCTCCCATAACGACGGGTTCCTGCTGTCGGCGCTGCGGTCTCGAGACAGCGATTGCTGGGTGGGAATCTGGCGTGGCGCGGAGATGTTGCGTGCAGAGATGGTCGGACGCGTGGTCTTCTTGCGGCGAAGCGAGATGCCCTTGCTCTTCTCCTCCGACATGGTAGCGAGTGTATAGGTTGCCGGAGATACGTGGATGTACGGAGGTGAGCTTCTATCGAGCCACGTGAATCGGTGACGGCAGGGGAGCTTGGACCGACGCCTGAACTTTGAAGCCGACAGGGAAATTTGGAGAGCTTCAAGGAACCCGTTCGTCTCATCAATCAACTTCCACGAAACAATCGAAACGTAGCACGAGAAGCCTGTACCATTGACAGTACCGTCACCGAACAGCAACCCAGCATCAACAACCCACGCGACCCTACCAACCTCCCCTGCACTCACTACCACCATGGCCTCAACAACGCCCTCCCAGCAAATCTCCGGCACAACCATCGCCCTGGCCTCCGCCGGCGTCATCGCCACCGGCGCCCTCGCCTACGCCTTCTACTTCGACTACCGCCGACGCAACGACCTCGAGTTCCGCCGACACCTCAAGAAGCAGCACAAGAAGGTCTCCAAGGCGAGCGAGCAGGAAGCCAAAGCCTCTGAGCGATCGCAGAAGCAGCGGATCAAGCAGGCGGTGGAGGAGGCGAACGAGGAAGGCTTCCCCAAGGATCCAGAGGAGACCGAGGGCTACTTCATGCAGGAGGTGGCACGGGGCGAGGGCATGTGCACGGATGGCAGTGATCCCGTGGAAGCGGCGTTGTGCTTTTACAAGGCCTTGAAGGTGTACCCGCAGCCGAGGGAGCTGATCAGTATCTACGATAAGACGGTGCCGAAGGTAAGCAGGCTCATTGAGGTATTAGGGGTGATTGTAGTGTGCTAATGACATGGCTAGCCTATCCTCGACATTCTCGCCGAGATGATCGCGGTAGACCCAAGCATATCCGTCTCTGGATCCAGCTCGGACGCTGGACACGCTACGGTGGAGTAAGAGTATGCGAACCGGCTGAGTCTCATACAGAGGATGTACAACAGGACTTCGGACGTGTCATTTGATAGCTGCGCCCGGAGTCGAGCAGGGTTGCGTGTGAGAGTAGAAGAGCATCGGAGGATCGGAGCATTAGCGGCGTAGAACGTGAAGTAGGCGCTGGGATCTCATCTCAAGGCCAGTCATTGTTGTATTAAAAGTGTACATTTACAGATCCAGGCACGTGACGGTGTCGGGTAGGTGAGATGACGTTGCTGTTGGCTCTTCGGCTATTTCCCCTCTGGCTTCACGCAACACATAACAACCTCGCTGTCGCTTTCGCGGCTGGCATTTCTCGGCTGTCCATTAGGACCTTGACTCCATCTTCCCACTTCAAAGTTCGAGTACCACGATCTCTTCCGGCCAACCCGAGTCACAGCCATGTCGACGCGGACAGACTCACGACTACAGGACCTTCCGCGCGAGATACGCGACGTGAAATACGAACACCTGTTTGCGGGTAGCGCCTTCGTCACCGTCCGCACCGAGCTTCCAGGCATTCTGCTCGCGTGCCGGCAACTGCATGCAGAAGCCACGAAGCCATTCTATTGCTTGACTGCTTTCCAGCTGTGTGGTGTACGACAAACCAAGCGATTTGCTCGCATGCAGGCCGATCACTCTGCACTTTTGACGCGCCTCGAATACATAACAGTCGCCCCCGAGCACACTGAGAAGAATGTAGAGGCCAGAGACAGGGTCAGAGACAGTGCGCTCAGTGCGGTGGCGCGTGAACTCATCGTGGCAGGCATGACGCTGCAGGCCGGGGTGCTGAAGGTCGTGCTGTGGGGCGTGGACGACTTGACATAGGCCGGTGTGGATGTGAATCTGAGTCCACCCGGTGCCCCGTTCTCCTAGCTGATCGGTCTCCCACCTCATATTTGGTTTTGCGACAGCTGACAACGACCTACAGAGCATCCGGGACAGTCGTCATTCCGTGTCATTCCGTGTGTGCCCCTCCTCGGACTACTCTGGTGACAGCGAGTAGAAGGTGCGTTCCGGTGCGATGGGAACTGCAGTGATGCCTCGACCGGGACAGACACTCTCCGGGCATCATGTCCGCGATGGCGATCGTTGTGGGAGCTCGAGACCAGCGACTATTACGGTAGCATGGGCTAACCTGTTCTCGGCACGATGATGCAGGTCAATGATTGACTCATTAGCTTCGCTTCTCCTCCTTGCCAAGTTGGTATCTACCGCCAGTCTCGGTGCAGCCGTCGTCTCAAAGTGAGACTTCAGCAGCTCGTGACAACACGCCTGCCTCGAAGACCTTCTGCACCGTCATGGGACAGGGCCGACTAAGCGTTGCCTAATCCGGTTCCTCGTCGCTGTAGCCGCCCACTGTATCATGCTCACCCTGACCAACCCCATCCTGACCCTCACCCACCTCATCCTGACCGCCCTCGCCCGTCACGTTCATCTCACCGCCGCCGTTCTTCTTATTCTCCTCCTGCCTCCCCATCCACGCCTTCTGCTCACCCGGCTCCGTCCACTTGCGGATGCGCTCGTTCGGCAAGTATGTGTAGAAGCTTGGGAACACGGCATCGACGCTGTCGATCCACTTGACGCCGATGTCCAGCTCCTTGACAATAACCTCCATCTTAATGCCCAGGTAGCAATGGGCGAGCACCTCTGCCTCGACCAGGAACTCGAGGGTCTGCTCGTTGGCCGCGACGTTGGTGAGGCGAGCGGGCAAGTCTGACGGTGGCGCGTACGGGACGTTCCAGCGCTTGCAGATGAGCTTGCCCATGGGATCCACATAGCCGTAGCTTCGCTTCTGCGCATCGTACATCTCCTTCACCTCGCCTTCCGGAAGCACGATAGCCACAACCTCCAAGCCGAGCTTCTCCTGCGACACGACTTTGAGCCCAGGCCGGCCGTCAACGGATGCCGTCGCTACCTTCGCATACTGCTCATCTGTGCCGTACGCCGCGATGCCCGCCTTGAAGATGATGATCGCCTCGCCTTCCGAAAGCCCGATGTTCTCGCCCACGTGGATCCAGCCGGCATCGTCGTCATCAGCAGCCGCAGAAGCCGCGGTCCGCTTCAGGCCGGCGTAGCTGCCTTGGTAGAGCGTAGAGCACGCGGCGTTGAAGGCGCCCGGCAGGCATTGGTCGACGACCGCAAGCTTCGCCAGCTCTGCCTCGGCCAGATCACAAACCTCGCGTGCAGCGTGCAGCTGGTCTGCGTATTCCGGGCAGACGTCGTGATACAGGAGGTAGTTGTAGAAGTTGCGCAGAACCTGGGTGGCAGTCTTGACTCTGTCTTCTTCGTACCAGTTGGCGTTAGACATGAACGGGTCCGACAAGAACGCTTTGGCCAAGCATTCAAAGTCGATGACCCAAGTGTTCACTTTCTGCACGCCATCTTCATACGCGTAGTAGGCGTCTTTGACACGCTCGGAGACTGCGTAGTAAGCGAGCGTCTGGTCAATCTCCTCCTTGGTATGGCCGTCTTTCTTCAGTTGGTCTCTGGTCATGCCGCCCTGGAACATGTTGGCGCCACCGTCGATGCCGCCGAAGATCATGAACTTTGAGAATATGGACCTCGTATCTTGGTGCATGGTGCGTTTGTTGTTGAAGCTTTGCACGGCCTCCTCGATGCGGCTGATGAATGAGCTGTCGGGGTCGTACTTCTCCAAGCCCTCTGCGTGCTCCTTCGGTGTGATGGGGCCCACGGTGGCATTTGGCTCGAAGCCGGTCGCCTTCATCATGTTCTTCGTCATCCACGGCTTGTCTTCTGGCACGAACTTCCTGAGCCGCATGTCGCTAAGCACAGGGCGTACGGTAATCGCTCGAGTGAGCGGAAATCGGCGTTGGATGCGCTTACTGTCGATGACCTTGACGAGTTGACTCTGCTTGAGGGTCTCTCTTACCTTCGCCCTCTCCTTGAATTTCCTCATCTTGGAGAAGGACAGGATGTGGCCCAAACTCACAGGACCGGTGCCATCTCCGCCGGTGAGCGCAAGGAGGTGCGAGTCTTGATGGAGGTTGTCGTCGCTGAAGTAGAACTCGATCTGGCGCAGTATCTCATCTGCTTGCGGGTGAGGCTCAAGGGAGGCAGCAGCTGGCATTGTGTCTGGTACGCTTGTAGCCATCGCTGTCTCGCCGCCGTGAGAGTGAGCTGTTGCTGGCGCCATGTTGGAGGTTAGGTAGATTGAGATGTTTGTGTGAGAAGCTGCAAGAACAATCGGGTGGGGACTAGAGGATGCTCTTTGACGTTTGTGAAGTGATGTCAAGCTGCGGGCATGTGAGGAGCTCTTGACAGCTCGTGACAACTCGTCGGTGGAAGGACAGGCCGCAGAAGGAAAGAGCGATTATATGCTTCCAGCTTGTTGAAGAAGGATGTGTGGCAGCCAAGCTGCACAAATCCCCAAATGGTCACCCACCGTAGTACTAGTCGAGGTGCAGCTCACGCCATGATCGATGGAATATGGCGATGGGAGGTGGCGGTTGGGGAGTGATGGGTGGTTGCGTTCATGGCCGATCAGTATCTCACGCAGAATACTGGTTGTCGAAGGTAGCGAGAGTGAGAGTGCTGTACCTGACCTCGAAGTCACGACCCTAGCCTAGAGAGACGTGCACCGCTCCTTCTCGGCCCGCACGGTTTCGCATATTTATTAGTAGGCGGTACAACAGCTGCAGACACCTCTGCTCATATCGAGCGAAACCCTCTCTTCATATTAAGAGACCTCCATTGTCGTTCGTCGGTAGCCGTTCGATCTCGGACGCCGAGCTTCAAAAGTCGTGGTATATCAATCTACACTCGTGACCGCGTGTCTGTACGCGTTCCGACGCGCTCTCCAACCGCATCTCTTCTGGTCTGATACAGGAAGTACGCAGCACGATGCCGCCGCCCATACTGGCCGACTCAGACGACGATGGCGAGGATCTCATACTCGAGCCGGACGGCGACCAAG
Source organism: Oleoguttula mirabilis (assembly GCA_035135055.1). NCBI lineage: Eukaryota > Fungi > Ascomycota > Dothideomycetes > Mycosphaerellales > Teratosphaeriaceae > Oleoguttula > Oleoguttula mirabilis. The sequence goes on along the minus strand of JAVFHQ010000025.1, from coordinate 207,980 downwards.
AAGCTTCGCCGGCTCTAGGCAACCATGACGTGCCAGTACCTGCCCTAGACGGCACGGACGAGCAAAGCACGGGGTCGACTGAGCGTCTTCACAACGAATTACGCAGCGCTAAGAGAGCTTTGTTTACCGCGTCTCCCAAGAAGATGGCAATGGGTGCACCCGTGGCACAGTCTTCCGGTTCACCAACAACGCAGGCTAACAAGCGAAGACGTACCGCTGCCCTCGAGCCAGAGGCAGCGGCCAGCGTAAGGGCTCGAGTGAAGCGAAGCAAGACCACAACTTACTCCACGAAGCGTAGCTCTGCGGCCGCCAACGATGAAGGCAGCTTTGCCAGGTTGCGTGAGGATGGTCAGGCATCAATGACGTCGCAGCCGGACGCCAACTCCTCCAATGGACTACCAGCCGGATCCATGAAGGCTGCATTCGCCGACCACGAGCCTAACGTCTTGTTCAGAGACACTGGCAGCACCGCGGTCGACAACGAGTCCTCGCAGCAAAGAATGATTGAGCGAGCTCTCAGTAAAGGGAAGACCCTCAGCACCTCCGCCGCTAAGCTGCTGAGCTCAGACGAACCTAAGAGCTCTTCCTTTCCTTGGTCCGCGTCAGAGCAGACACAGTCGACAAAGAAGGCCGCTCCGACCAGTGACCAGCCTGCTTCTGCCGACGATCCTCCCATGCAACCGGACAACGTCCAAAGCAACCCAGAGACTTACTTGCAGCCCAGCGGCACGCCTGCTAACTCCGCAAAGCTTCTTCAAGACCAACAGGCGAAGGCCAACAGCCCAGCAAACAATGGCGAACAGTCATGGAAGGAGATCCTCGAGGCGACCAGAAGGGCCCAAGCTGTCAAGGACGCCGAAACGACAAAGCTTCGTTCCAGCCCTAGGGTGGAGATTGCTGCTCCACCAGCGCATGCCGAGTCTCCAGCGTCACCAGGTCTCGCTCCAGCCCCGGCAAGCGTGCCAAAGTCGACTAGGGGCCGGAAGCGCAAGGTCCAAGAAGAGGCTACGGACCCGCTGAACTCTGATGACATAGCTGTTGGCCTGCCAAAAGAACGATACAAGCCACGGCTGAGCAGGCGAAGGGCTACGCAGATTGATGAGGAACCTATAGACTTCTCGGTCCGGCCTGAGAAGGCTGCGAAGTTGAAGCTGACGAAGACGACTGCTGCCGATATGTACACGGCTGAGAATGAGCCTGATCCGCAGCATGTAGAATGTGGCGGTCAGACTATCGATGCCGCCGGTAGCCAAAGAGCTGACAAGGCGGAGGTCATCCCTGCTGAAGCGAGCCAGAAGACGTGCCAACGTAGCGTCGACCAGCCCTACAAAGGCTACGACGCCTCCGGAGAGGCAGAAGTCACCAACGAAGAGATCTTCGTGAAGCCGAAGTCTAAAGTGAAGTCAAGCTCAAAAACAAAGAGGTCTCACACCACCATCTTCGAAGATCACGTAGACTTCGCCGGCTCCCAACGAACGCCCAGCTTGACACAGCAGCAGGCCACGCGCAAAATGGCGCTCAACGATGCAGAGAACGAAACAGTCGCACAAGGAACACAGAGGAAGCGGTGGAAGATCGTAAACGATGATGATGGTGAGGAAGATGAGCTTGCTGTGGATCCACCGAAAGACCATCGTAAGCACACGAACGACCAGACTGGGCTGCCGGAGCACCAAGAAGAGCCGCCGCCGAAGAAGCGTGGCCGACCGGCGAAGATTGCGCTTAACAAGAAAGCGAAGTCGGCTGAGAAGGTACTCGAAGATTCTGACGCGGAGCCTGAAGGGGAAGCCAGTGAGGACGAACCCGAGGAAGAGCAGCCACCGAAGAAGAAAGGTCGTGGTCGGCCGTCAAAAGCTGCGGCGGCCAAGAGTAGCAATGCCAAGCAACACCCTGCAAAGATGGCAGAGGTGGCGGATCAGTTGACGAGCCAGGACCAGACAGCTGTCGGTCCGCTTAATGTGCCGGAGACCGCTCCCGCAAGTCCGAGTCCGTCGAAGCCAAGAACGCCTTCAATGCAGGCGCCGACGCCGTCGCCCGAGAAGCTACAGGCGTCGAAGACCGCGTTGACGCCGCAGCAGAAGGCCAGTCCGACATCGCACTCTCCGCTCAAGAGCTCGTCGAAGGTGCCTCTTCGGGTTGGCTTGAGCAAAAGACAGCGCATTCCGCCTCTGCTAAGAATGATGAAGCCGCCAAAGCGATGACAGAGCCAAATTCCCATGACCGGGAGGCTGAGTTATGAATGATGGGAGAGAAAGGGTTCGCTCATGAGGACAGAGAAGACGGTGGATCAGAAAGTGATGAAGATCCTGAGCAGACGAGTACGTTATACCTCTCCCGAATATCACTGGAAGCATTTAAATTTGGTCTCCAGGGGACGAGATGCTACATACCTAGGCTGTTCCAAAGTTCCTTTCCGATAACAACGTCCACCGCATAGACCCGCCAGATCGCGTTAACCCTTCCATCTAGTCCGACGTCCTTGCCCGCTTCATCCCATAGCACTCGGCGCTTATCAACGATCTCTACGGACTCCGACCAGCCCCACTTGCCGGGCTAACGGCTACCGCAGCACACCAGCAACCGACTCATCGGTCTCCGCAAAAAGGAGAAGAGCTCCCGCGCATGAAGAACAGGCATCCGAAGTATCAACTTTCGCCAAGGTTACAACGAAGAAGGGTTTTAGAGATCTGTTAAGAGGCACATTCCTTTGCCCTGGCTGCAAGATCTCGCTAGTATGCAACAACGTCAAGAGTTTGGCTCGGCATTTTCGCTGCAAGCATGTGGAACTTGTCCTTGCAAGTATGAGCATGGACAACTGGCCTCCGGTGAAGACGGGCTAGCCAATCGCCACCATCCCAGTAACCCATGTGCGATACCCTACAGAGACATACTGCACTCCGAAGTATGCTGAAGATGCTCGGGACTCAATCCTACCTACGGCAATCTTGGTTCATCTCCGTAGGAATTTCCGGCCAAAGGGCAGCGTATTGGCCTTCAGTAGGCCAAACTCGCTCCAGGGTTGCAGTTTGGCCGAATACTCGATAATGGTATATCCCCTTGGTGAAATTTCGGCCAAGGGGCAGTGTATTCGCCTTTAGTAGGCTGAAATCGCTCTATGGATGCACTCGGTCGGCTTGCATTCGGTGGCTGTGCACTTTTGCACTCAGAGTAAAATGTTCGCAGCCATCTGCTTAGTCTGGTGTTTGTCTTACGCAGCCATTTTCTAATCCTGTCACTGAAACTGATGTGTTTAGCCTGCCTCATACTTCGTACTTCGTGCTTCGGGACCTATCGAATATACTACCTCCACAGGAAACGCGGTTGGCATTGACTACATCCCACCAAACATCTTGTTTCTTCGCACTCAATCATCCTTAACCGAATCATGACGCCAAGAAAATCCTCGTGGATATGAAATGCGCCGCGGGCGACACTTTCGTGTGGGCTCTCGACAAAGTTTAGATCTCGCAAACCAATGTACCGGCCACATTTTGCTCTAGCTTCACGGTTTCGCCATGCTCGCGGTGCCAGAAAGTTGAATGCGGCGTGCCAGAGTGGCAACCCGATTCGGACCGCGACAATACAAGGGGCTCTGCGAGAGCTGGAACATGCGGCGCTCATCACGGCCATAGGAGGAGAAGCTTCAGCAAACAGTGCATCGCACGCCAGGAGGTGTGCTGTTCGAGGTTTGCCACCTCACCTTTTCATGGATGCAGTGGACCGTTGAGCTCTCGTGATGTCATGTCATGTCAAAACGGTCAACAACATCGGAATCCTGTATAACGCAGCTCGACGACTTTGGGACGCAGTAACAGTATTCACAACACGGCATGGACGATCTCAAAACCGGCCTGCCTCTGTAATGTGTCGGGCTCGCAGCCTGCTCCTGCGTGGTCCGGCCTTCTTGCACCTTCGCGGTGACAGGAATGTGCAACGCGGGTTGCTCGCTGCTGAGCCAGTGTACCGATGGTGTGGTAGCTTCGCTCTTTATCTCCGGCATGCGCTACCCTTCTCACCTGTCATACAGTATCAAACCTTCCCAGCTGAGCGTGTGCGCTGAGACGAGCTCATAGATCCACATGCACTCTCAAGTCTCAACGCTACACCGGCAGCATGAACCAGAGGTCGGTGCGCAGCGCATATACCTGGCCTTCTGCTCGTCTCTCACACACGCGAGGTACTTTGTTCCTCCTCTTCCTCTCTCACAATAACTCGCTCTACCATTCCATCGGCTACCTTTCGCCCAGTCGCTGCAAAGATGGCGCTCAAGGCCATCGCAGCGCTTATGCTTCTGGCGCCCGCGTTCGTTGCTGCCCAGACCAGCACGACGGACTCTGGTGAGAGTGCAGATCGCGCAAGCTGTGCACTATGTGCTCGTTGCTAACCGCCGTCAGTGTCCGTTTCTACCAGCACGCTCACAGTGCTTGCCTCGAGCTCCAGTAGCAGTGCCGCCATCGCTTCAACAACTACGGTCACCCCTACGAGCTCCAGTAGCAGTGCTGCCACTGATTCGACAACGACGGTGTTCACTTCGGTCGTGACAGTTACTCCTACGAGCTCCAGTGTCGCCCCCGATTCGACAACTACGTTGTACACTTCAGTTGTCACCGTCACTCCTACGAGCTCGAGCAGCATCGCTGCTGTTGTTTCGACCACCACGGTCACCCTTCCTGCGAGTACCGTTCTCGTTACACTAACCACAAGCATCACGGAGTCAGGATCCGTAACAACTCTAACTTACGTGAGCACAACGATCCAAACGGTGTCGGAAGAACCTTCGTCTTCAAGTACCAGCTCCAGCAGCGTGGCGCTGGTCCTCTCGACTGTGACAGTTTTGACGACTGCGACATTCACGACGACCGCCTGGACGGTGACTCCTTCACTCAACAACAGCTCCAGCAGTTGGCTGCACCCGACTTCATTCTCCAACAGCACAAGCAGAGCGCCGCCACGCACTTTCGTCAGCGCTACTCCGAAACCGACTGCGGCGTCTTCGGTCACCGCCACACACCACACTACGCACTTGACAGTTCCTGTCGTCGCAGCCGTTACTATCTTGAGGGGCTCGACGAGCTTTGTTCACACACACACATCACTCCAGACCACTGCTGTGACAGCGACCGTATACGTGATTAATCCCGCAAGCTACAAGACGGTCACTAGCACGAGGCACGTTGTTTTGACACGTCCAGTGATCCGATATAGGCGGAATATGTTGGCGTCTATCTCGACATTTGTGACCACGAGCTGCGACACTGTAAGTGCTTATGCAGCTTTACTCGTGAGTCACGATTGCTATATTGACTTCGTCATAGTTCACGTTCGCGGTCCCACCTTCGACCTCTTGGATTTACTCACAGCCGAGCTCGACAATCCCCGTCCATTCCACTTACGGCTCACCATCTGCCGAGGGTGCTTCAGGATCTGTGCCGGAGCCAAGCAGCAACTCGCAACAGCTGTCCATTGTCCATACTCCAAGTCCATCTGCCGAAAGCCGCCCACAGAGCCAGGTCGAAGGTCACAGTGTCCCGATCACAAAAGTCTCCGGCACCTCCACCGAGGCAGTTCCAGCGGTTAAGACGCAGAAATACAGCTCTAAATAATCTGCGTCAGTGTCGTATGCGCCATCGGCTCCGATGGGCGAGTCTGCTCAGACGCAGTCTCAGGGACATATCACCTGGACCGCGTACCACACCACGACCTCCGTCCACACCGTGCCAGTGGTTAAGAGGCAGACATTTAGCTCTGTAAAGTCCGCGCCAATGCCATCAGTAGCATCGGCTCTGACGGGCAAGCGAACTGAGAAGCAGTATCTGGGATACACTACTTGGACTTCCAGATGGACCGCACAAATCATGAGCTCGTCCCTAAAGACCGTGACGGTCGTTCGAACAAGGACCCACACCTCCCCGCCGCTGTCTGTGGTTGTCACGACCGTTACGCATCCCGTATCCACGGCTATACCGTCCACACAGGCGACCTGCAGCTGCCCAGACGCCGCTGTATCTGTTCCGATTGTTGGAGCATCGACAGTACCATCAGCTTCAGCCGGTACGCCGGCTCAGAGTCACTCGCAAGCCACCGCTTCGCCGTCGTCTGCCGTCAGCCAGGTCAACAGCAGTGTAGGCCAGAGCGTGTCGGGGACGCCGTCCTCTCGGACTTATGCTTCAGTGTCGTCAGCTGCTTTGTCGCCATATGGTTCCGTTTCAGCAGGCAACGCGAGAACGTCAGCTACGGATACTGCCGTTACGAAGCAAGCGGGTAGCACCTCGGTTGTCTCGCAGTCGGTTAACGGAGCCGCAACACTTCCAACGAACTCCCAGGCCACGGCTTCCTCACCGAAGGCGACTTCAAGTAGCAGCCAGGTTACTGTCAAGATACAGTCCACCCACTCGGTTGGCACGCAACGTAAGTCGCACGCACCCTTGCTTGACTTGACGTATACTAACCTCTTGCTAGCTACCACCACCAAGTCGACAGCCTCGCCTTCCGCCGCAGTGTACTCCGGCGCTGCCAGCCGGAAGAGCACGATGCTACTGAGTTTCGCTGCTGTGGTTGTCGTTCCTGCCATGCTGTTGTAGGCTAATAGAAGCGTACCTACTTGATTTTCCAGCTACATAGCGCGGCGTTCAGGCGAGGCTTCGTCTAATCACAAGCTCTAAGGACGTAAGTTCTACAACACCGAAGAGAAGAGACACCCGGCAGGTCATACAGAGCCATGGTCATCTAGATGCTAGGATGCGTTAATACACTACCGCCGTGACACGCATGACTGATTTGCATAGTTGCATTCCGCGATACAACTCGCGATCTTCCGAAGCGCATAGGTGGCCTCGACATCTTGATCCTTCCGACACACAATGAGATCCTCTGCTTCGATGTTTGTACCTCAGCCACAATCTTTTCGAGCTCGCGGTCCCGCTCCTCGCCCACGCTGTTCAGCATTCGAACCATGGCACCATTACTTCGGGGCATCGTCTTGTCCTGACGGTGATGCCTTAATCAGTTTTCGTGATCGCACTCCTGGCCGGGCTCTTGTTCAGGCCATTCGCAAAGGCTCGGTCTTTGGAACCTGCATACTCGCACCGAGCCCGTCCGTGAACTGTGAGCGCTAGGCCTTTCACTGTCGCCCTGTTCGAGATCACTATGGGTGATTGATGCGCAGTCCAGCGGTGCGTGGTCATCGTTGTCCGTTAGACGTCATAGCACCCATCCGATGCGCTCCATGCATAGACTGTAGTCCGTACTCACGGACTGTAGGAGACACGGTAGGAGGTAGTTCAAGCGCTTCATGACGAAGGTGGCAGGTGGCAGGGTGGCACGGCCTTCCCCGGAACCAGAACCAGCCTCCCCATTGGCCATGGCCCATGGGCCTTCATCCATGCCTCTTCACTGCGATGCGCCGCCTCCAAGAGGCACCATCTGCTACATCACAGCGTACGAAACAGCTTAGCTTGAGTGTCGCACCTCTGTAATAAAGCCATCTGCGACAATTGCGACCTGCTGCGAAGTCTCAGTGCCACAAAGCGCACGTGTCGCCCGCGCGCCAGCTTCGCGTCGATAAAACTTCGGCACCTCGTCCTCACACCACCCTCATACCTCGCGCGTCACATACGGAGCCATCAGCATCATATCGCAAGACGAGCGCAGAGATGGCAGCCGAGCGGACACTCCCGGAGGACAGGAACCCCATGCTGGAGGAGGAGAGGGCACCACTACGTACGTCGCAAAGGCAACTCGCCGGGTAATGCGCATCATTCGCTAATCAACGACGCGCTCTAGACGACATCTTGATCGAGAGAAGATGCTTGGGCCAGACCGAGCTGAAGGTCAAGGCGGGTCAGGTCGGCCTCAACAACGCGACCAAGCCGGACAATCTCGGTATGCTGGACTATGCGCATCTGCGCGTGCCGCTCCCGAAAGATCTCGGCAATAGTGGCATCTTCAGCAAAGGGACCAACCGCAAGTTCCCGGAAGCTTACTTCTTAATGGTGGGTGAATGTGAATGCGACGGGAGCGCGTGACCACGTGGCGCGCTAACACAGACTCACAGCGCCGTTCCAACGACGGCTACATCAGCGCGACCGGCATGTTCAAAGCGGCATTTCCTTACGCACAAGTCGAAGAGGAGGTAGCCGAGAAGGACTACATCAAGTCGCTGCCAACCACGTCAAGCGAAGAAGTAGCAGGCAATGTTTGGATACATCCAGATCAAGGTACATTCCAGAGACCCCACAAGCCCTTTGTGCCCGCAAACGGCTCGCTAACCTGACTTCCAGCGCTTGAACTAGCCGACGAATACGGCATCAGACTCTGGATCGCCGCCCTTCTCGACCCGGAGCCTATCGCGCACGGCACCGGCAGCGAAGGTCACAAGTCCATCAGATCTCCTCCATCCTTCCACATCAAAGACATGGTCAACGGGCTCGGCCGGTCGCCAGAAAAGAAGACGCTCACGGACGGCAGACACTCCACACGCGGCAGACGCAGCGCCAGTGTGCGCTCGGAGTCACCCGCCGCGCAATCGAGAACGCCAGGTCGCCCGAAAGCCACGCCGCGAAAGCCTCGCAAAGGTCGCGGGACATTGTCGCGCGTGGACGAAGCCGCGTCGTTCGGATCCGACTCTGTGAACGGCGACGCGAAACTGCAGCCTGTGCAAGAGACCGTCAAGATCGAGGTCCAAACCACCACGAGAGAGTCCGACAGCGGCGACGAAGAAGTAGAGAGCACGAAGGTGAATGTGGAGATGCCGATTGGCCACCCAGAGCTACCGATTCCGAACGATACCGAGGAGATGCTCAAGGTTGCGCGCCAGATGGTGGCCGAAGCACAGCAGATTGGCGGTCCGGCAATGAGCAAGGGCAAGCGGAAGGCGGTGGAGATGATCGACGACGACGATGAGCTCGAAGAGCCTGTGCCGGCGAAGAAGGCGCGCAAGATCGAGATCGCGCTGAGGAAGGAGAAGATCAAGATGAGAGCGATGACCGGCATTGCTGCAAGTCTCGCCGTTGGGTATGTTGAACACTTGGCGCCTACTGTGTGACGCCAGCGAAATGCTAACAAACCACAGCGTGCTCTTACCCAGCATCATGGCTGCCATCTCCTCGTGGGTATAGCTGCCGGCGTCTTTGCTTGGGTGGCGCACCCGGCGGAACTTGCTGCACTCTCCTTTCATGAGATACCATTTATTTCTGGGCGCCAGAGATCTAGCCGGCGTTTTTAACGGACACGGGCTCGGTGTTTGTGAGGAGGATTCTTATTCAGTCGTGGGCCATTGGAGATTGGCTGTATGTGTGGAGTGTTACTCTGCGGCACCAGCAGCCGCGACATAGCCGTTACAGATAATACGATTGATTCATATGGTGCCTCACACACGTATTGCGCAGATGCACGATGTCATGCGCGAACTGGTAAATAATTGTGGTATCGCTGTCACTGCTGCGCTTGGGACCGTAGGTGATGTCGGAAGCATATGCTTGTTTGTGTTCATCTAGGAGGCCGAAGCAGACTATGCCTCTACCAGGCCGACCCGACCGAAACGCTCATGCACGTCATCCATTCCAACCTTCCGCTGATTTGCCACCGCGCTCACTGCCTCCATGATGCATGTCTCTACAGGTTGCTCTTGATCGCGGCCTCGAGCGCAGTCGGGTTCGCCCCAACCACCTCACCGACCTTCTCGCCGTTCTTGAAGAGAAGGAAGGTGGGCATGGCGCGCACGGCCAGCTCCTGTGCGACCTCCGGCACCTCGTCGACGTCGAGCTTGTAGAAGCGGGCGTCGCTGTAGTTGTCGGAGAACCTGGCGCAGCGGGTCACCTGTCAGTAGTCGCTCTCGGTATATGGTGGTGGGGTATATGAAGAGGCTACTCACTTGACGACCTGCGGCGCAATAACCTTGCAAGGCCCGCACCACGTCGCGAAGCAGTCCAGCACCATCAGGGTGTCCTTGGTGCCCATGGCATCGTCGAACTCGGCCTTGGACCTGAGGTTGTGAACGCCCTGCTTGCCCATTGTGGCGGAGAGGTGTCGGAAGTTGCTGAAGATGGGTTGGTAGGTGGCTCGGTTGAGGGGACTTGTCGGGTTTGTTGTCGCGGGTCTAAGGCGAGCACTGGTGAGTAGTGTTCTTCGGAATGCGGAGGTGGACATTCAAGGCTCGCGCGTGGAATTTATATAAGGGCTTGGAGGGTTTGCGCTGAAGGGTGGTATGTAAGGGACGTGGATTGCTGGGAGCTTCTTTGTGACAAACCTCGGATGAAGTCACTTGGATTTCAAAGCACGTGAAGCGGCGGCCAGTCGGATCGGCCCTCCAGTGGGCTTGGGCGATGCCGATATAAAATAAGACATGCTCGGCGGGCAGTGCTGCGATGACAGATGGAATGCACTTACTTTGGTTTGCTGGACTATCAACTCGTGTGTGATCGTAGAGTGCAAATCGCAGGTTGGTGGCGGCTTATTATGAATGAGGCAACAGCAGCGATTGATGACGTGCCGACACTGCCGAGGGGTGTTGCCGCCAAGACATCCATTCACCTCACTTCACTCACGGAAGCATCTCAGGCTGCCAGCCACCGACTCACTTGACCAATACTCATCTGACATTCCGAGCATTCACGCAAGCGCCGGTGTTCTGATGCCTCTCGATATCATCGCACGACGGTCGCTCAATACGACGGCCGTTCGCCACTAACCGATGCCTGTGACAGTGAAACATCTTCGTTCAACGGCGAGCGGCTGGACGGGCGGTCCGACCACAATGACAATATCGCCACCAGATCATGCTAGTATCGCCCGCAGCGCTAGCAACTAAGAGGCTGTTTCGGTGAATGCTTGCGCAGATTGGGCGCGTGCCTTCCCGGAAGAGTATCCGCCGCTAAGCATTGAATTACTTTGTTGTTGTTGCCCACCTTCGTCTTTACACGAATGCGTCCTTCTTCGCGCACCCGCCATACCGCACGCACGCGCGTTTCAGTCCATCTACAGCACACACAGCCAAGCTTCGTCGCTTAATACTTGCCAGGAGACATGCTATCCGAGCCGTGCGCTTCCGTCAAGCAGCGTGGTGGGCACACCGCTGCTCCCCGAAACCCCCTGCTTCCCGGGGAGGATGCAGCTGAAGGACCAGACATGCTCGAGAAGATGCACAACGAACTTCTTGCCCAGGTGGTTGACTATGTTCAGGCCGACCATGATGCGGCGGACCTTCTGGCACTTTGTCTGACCAGCAAACTGGTCTCCGCCGTTGCAATACCCGTGCTGTACAATCGTTTCTGCAACACCAGCTCGGCCGCAAGGCTGGGTAGCTTTGTCCGGACGATCACACTGAGACCCGGCCTTGCGAAGCACGTTCGACGCATGAAGCTCATCTTGTGGAGCGGATGCCCGATAGGGCGCCTTTGCACCATGAGCTCTTGGCGTACTCGGAAGCCATTGTTCCATTTGCGGCGGAACGGCCATTCTATCAGATGCTTCGCCAAGCTCCTTACTCAGGCACCCACGATGCCGGGGCGGCGCTGCTACTCATCGTGGCAACCCAAGTCGAGAAGCTCGCAATCGAGATTCACGATGCGGTAGGTGCAGAAGCAAACGTACCGTGCGTGCCTGGCTACAAGGATAGTATCTCTCTGGTCTCCCGGTTGATCTACCTATCAGTCACGGCGTGCGAGTTGGACGATCCATTCTCCAGGACTCTAGGCCGGGTGAAGCGCGCGGAATTATCTTTGCCGTTCAAGATCGGTTTCCCGCACATTTGTCCAGCTGAGGCGATTGCTCCTTTCATCAGGTTGCCACGCAGTGAGTTTGCTGGGTCTCGCATTGGGAAGCTCAGCGCTGGTCAGACATGGTGCCATGGCAGCAAGACCGTGAACATCACACATCTTCGACTGCAATACTGCAACCTTGATACTGCGTCCACAGTTGCGATCATCGCAAGCTGCACGGCGCTGGAGATTCTTGTCATCGTCTGGCAGACCAATCTCGGCGGCGGAAACGGGCTCTATAGTGACGCCGAAGTGCTACAGCTGGACTTTGCGGAAGTGGGCGATGCTTTACGACAGCATAGTGGGTCTCTTGTGCACCTCACCCTCGATACCTTCTCTGGCGACTGTGTGAGCATTGCTGAGACGCCGCCACTAGGCTCACTTATTAGCTCTTTCACGAAGCTCCGAACGCTCGACATCAACGACCGCTGGGTCTATGGCGACCGTCTCGACAGTATATGGGAAGACAACGCCGACATCGGTGACCTCGGCGCTACGCTCCGCGACAGTCTGCCGTCGGGACACGAGGTGTTTACCTTCCGCATGAGGAAGCAATTCACGCTTTATAGCGATAACCTGAAGGCAGTGGCGAGCTGCTCATGCCCTGCAATGCGCCAGTTCACCCTTACTGTCCCGCTCTTGGACGGTTGGGCTACTGATGCTCAGCTTGAAGAGCTGTCCTCTTCCATACTGGATCACTGTAGGAACATTGCTGAGCAGTCTGGAGTATGAGCGCCACCGGGCTTTCGATTGCGGTGTAGCGCTCTTCTGCTTCATGCATGATAAATTGATACAAAGGATAAGGGCAGTACCTGGGCCGCGAGCAGATGGGGACGTGCTTGATATGGCCTTGGACGGTCTGGACTAGTGGGTCAGGTGAAGAAGCAGCTAATGCCTCAATGATTGTCACCGCAGGTTTGTGCTTGACCTGAAAAACAGCGTAAGGTAGATGGTAGTCAGATGCTCCTCGTGTAGACTTGTTGCACAATAGCGAGTGAGTAGCCTTGTCGCGGTCATGTCTTGGCACGCATGTGAAAGCTTGCCTGAAGCGCAACATTCAAGTTCCAGCTCCGCAAAGTTGCTTCGACTTTCGCGCGTTAGATCTGTAGATACAGCTGTCTTGTTAATTGGCCGTGTGCGTCTCCCTCTGCTGCCTAGAGTGAGAGTGGTTGCGGAGATGAGCGAGCTTCTTGAGTTCCTGCGGACTCACGAAGAAGCGTTCCGTAGGTGAAGCCCACCGTCTCCATCCTATCTTCTTCCATAGCTACTGACTGACACCGTCGTAGTCGCGCGCGCCTAGCCTCGCTCTACTCGGACTTCCGCTACCAGCGCCACACAAACCACGATGGCTACCAAGCCAACGCTTCCGCCTGGCTGCGCGCCTTGACCGCCGCCGCAAACGCTGGCTTGATTCCTTCGGAGGCTGGCGCACAGCATGACCACTTTGCTTTGCATACTGGAGAGGAGTTGGCGAGGGGACTGCAGACGCAAGAATTCGGGAGGCCGCTCGCTCTTGGCGCCGTGATTGAGGATGCTGTGAAGAAGAAGGAGCTTATACCGTTGCGGGACTTCATGGAGGCAAAGCAGAGCGTATACGCGAAGAGCTGGATACCGACGCCGTGGCAGGTGGTAAGCTGGGGCTTGCGGCAGCTTGGTGTGATGGGCAGGGAAGGCGTGGAAGACCGGCTAGTCACTGGGAATTTCGTGATCATGGCCAATGTTGAGGTGCGTAGTAACCAGAAACAAACAGTGGCAGGCGGCTAACTCATGGACAGACTGCTGCAAAGGCCGTATTGAACCAGGTCTCGAAGACGGCAACGTCCAACACCTCCCGCATCTTCTCGCGCGATCTCTTCGTCTCTACCTTCTCCGCTGCTGTTGGCGCGGACGCGTTGAGTTCGAGAGATACATCCGTGCTCCTCATTCACCTCGCGCGGGACCAGACAGCCATCGCCTACGACGTCGCATCGGGCACCATCAAGTTCAAGCTCGCCTCGGAGACCGTGCCGGCCACCATCGAGCAGGAAGACATCACCATTGCCTCGCTCCGAACACTCATTACATCGCTGGAGCCGCAGATCCACGAGCTCATGAAGCGGGTCTTAGAATTGGACGCGAAAGCCAGAGAAGCAGTGGCGACCAAGCAGCTCATCGCGGCCAAAACCGCTCTACGCCAGAAGAAGCTTGCGGAAACCAAGCTACAGCAACGCACCGCTACACTCTCACAGGTCGAGGAAGTCTACGCCAAAATCGAGCAGGCAGCCGATCAGGTGGAGATGGTTCGGGTCATGGAAGCTTCCAGTCAGACGTTGCGTAGCCTGAACCAGAAGACGGGTGGCGTGGAGAAGGTGCAGGATGTCATGGACGGTTTGCGGGACGAGATGACGAATGCGGATGAGATCCAGCAGGCTATCAATGATGTGTCTGCGGGCGCTGTCGATGAAGGCGAGGTGGAGGATGAACTTGAGGCGATGGAGAAGGCGGAGAGGGAGAAGCAGGAGGAGGTCGAGCGCAAGGAGCGGGAGAAGCGGGAGGAGGTAGAGCGCAAGGAGAGGGAAAAGCGTGAGGCGGCAGAAGCCGAGGAGACGCGGAAGAGGCTTGCAGAGTTGGATCAGGTCGAGGAGCAGGAGAGTCCTGCCGCGGCTGATGTTCTGAGGCCTGTTGAGATAGCGCAGAGCGAGTCGGGCGAAACTCAGCAGCAGCCAGTCTGAGTGTAGTTCACTAATGCAATCACGAATCCAGTGGCCGGCGAGTGCTCACATGCTTGCCTTCACATGCGGTATCTTCTGTGCATAGTATATCCATTCTTGCTCATCTGCTTCTTGTTTCTCGACCTTCACATATCAGGCACAAGACGGAAAGAGCACAAGCATACAAGCATACATCACGATAGGGGAGCTCACTACACATAGACCAGATGGCAGTGCCACGGATTACCGTCACTCTCTCGGACGAAGGCTACTTCAAGAAGATCGTGGCCCTCAAACCGAACACCAACGTCAAGAAGCTGCTCGACTTTTACCGCGCCCACCTCTGCACTAGATGCACGAACCCGGAGCTCCTCGACTACTGGTACGAGACGACCAGGGTATGTCTCTGCCTTTGGCTTGTCGAACCGCACCATCCACTCACACACAGCAGCTCGAGAACCAGACGCCCAAGATCCTCGGTATGCGAGACGGCGACATCATCGATGTGCGTGTCAAGGAGCACTGCACCCGAGGCGCCTGCCCAGTGCCGCCACAACAGACACTCCCCAACATCCACTATTTCGTCGACGCCGACGTCCCAATGGACAGTAGCCTGCAGGCGCGGAGCGAAGCTCCCGAGGGGCCCGACCGCATCACGTTCAGCATTCGAGACATGAACGGCACGCAGATCACGCTGCGCATGCGGAGGGACACGAAGATGGTTCAAGCCTTGCAAGCGTTCGCACACCACGTTCAGAAGGAAGTCAAGGATTGCCGGCTGTGCATTGACGGGAAGAGAATAATTCCGGATCATACGCCGGAGGAGGTGAGGTTCCAGCCTGGCCGCATACAGCGGGTTGGAGTGCTAACTCTTGTCCAGCTCGAATTGGAAGAAGACGATCAGCTGGACGTCTTCTACGAGTTGTGGGGCGGCTGCGGTATCGACGTGTAACTGGGCGTTTTTGCTCTGTTGTGGCAGGGGACTTGGGGAAAGGCGGTTGAGGTATGATGTGAGATGGCCAAAGCAGCACACGACATCCGTGTGGTAGAGTAGGCAGCACCGGGTGTGAGGCAACGGTCAGCATCCCCAGTACATTTAGCAGTGCTGCATGAAATCTCCCTAGCCATTATGATTACTGACACATATGGTCGGTGGTGATTCAGATACTGCTCATCTCAGCATCTAAAAGCCATCGGCATCTTCTCGCCCGTGCACGATCCGCAAGCATCCCATGCCATGGCAATGATGCTGGCACATCATCGACCAAGGTCAGCGCAGCCGATCACGACCACCGTCGTCTGGTACCCGTCACTCCCCTCTGCTCAGATATACTCCGGCATGAGGTACACGTCTGCGCAGCTGAGGGGCGTGAAATCCCCATAGCCTGTAATGCGAAAGAAGAGCTGCGGCATCTCGTGCCACCAGTTGCAGACTGTCAAACAAGCACGTCAGTCGGCCGATCGATACACTTGAAGAGAGCACGCAAGACAACAACCTACCGAGCCAGCCATCAAATCCACCCTCGGCGCCGCCATACTGCAGGCCAGTCGAGTTGAGGAAGAAGCCGCTGCTCTCACCGGTGGTGTCACCTCCCCCGAGCCCGGCATTGACGCGTACAGGCTGCCATGCGGCGTAGAAGTTGGTGTTGAATGCCATCACTGCCGACCGTTAGCATTTATGATCACATTGGCGTCATTAGCTAGAGAGGGTGAACGAACCGAGTTGCCATGGGAAGGGGTTGCCGAGGTTGAAGGCTTGGTAGTAGTACTTCTGGCCCGCAGCTGAGGTCTGGTTCGTGGGATAGAGGTAGCCGGCGGCGGTGACATTAGTGCGGGTAGGGAAGAAGACGGCATCGCTGAGTCCGGCGCCGGTATCTGAAGTAATGAGTGCATGTCAGCTTGTTTCGATTGCCCGGTATATTTGCCAGCAAGCGGCGATGGGCATCCTGTTGGTAGACATGGCCTCATGCTCTTTCGAGTCGGGGTGGGACAGGTCACTTACGATAGTCGTCCAGCCAGAGGTTGTCGAAGCGTGCCTTGCCTGGCTGGCCAGGCTTGAGGCAGGTGCGAATGTTGTACTCGCGGGAGGTGTTGAGGCCGGTGAACTGAGCGGAGGCGGATGTGAGAAGAGCGATGGAGACGAGGATGGTGGCGAGGAGCTGCATCCTGCCGGTTTGGGTGCTCGATGTCGAGCTTGGATGCTGATGGGATGGATGTGCACTGGGCTCTGGCAATAGCTCTTGCTGCAGTGGAGGTGGCTGTTGAAGGGGTGAGGAGAAGAAGAGGTGGAAAGAGCTGGAGGTGTGGAGAGGCGAGGGACCCACTTTCCAACAAACGGAGATATGAACGTGCTTTCCTTGCGGGTGCCTGCCTGTTTCCGATCATGCGGTCGTGCCACGTCACCTCGATTCAAGCTGCGACTATCAAGTCCGTACGCCTGGACGGGTAGTGGCCGCCAGCAGGACACTGTACTACCATGGCGCAGAGATGGTTGCGCGAGCCGCACGAGCTCTATGTGTGGAGCGGGATACACTGTATGAGCCGCCGTGCCGCCTCGTACTTGCGGATAGTGTCTGAGCAAGTCGCCGGCCTGCAGTAGGAGGTAGTACCATGCCAAATGGAAGCTCCTAAGATATCCCTTCCTTGACCGGCAGCCAAGCAGCATAACGACAAGCACCCCCTCTGTCAGATGGCACAGCCCATAGGTCAACCCTCGACAAGCGTTCGTCTGTCCCTTAGAATACGGGTGGACCGTGGAATGTACGCCTATATGGGGTCGCGTCCCCGCTATCGACCTTTGTTGGGCAGGACCATGTGACACACCTGGCGAGCTAAGACGGAGAGTGAGCGGGACAACAACGGTGCATGGTGGGACGGTGGAAACGAGCTTTGGTCTTCATTAATGCCGCATCGTCGATGGTGAGCGACTGGAGTTGGAGCCTTGGAAGTTGGAGGACTCTTCGGAAGGACGTTCGGCGACTCCGGCAGCGACTCCTCGGCCCGAGATCAGCTCGGTTACGTCACGTGTGCTGCACGCGTTTCGCGACTTGGGTCAATCTATTACCTGGGTGCGGACATGGTCGTTTGCAGGCTTCCTTCGACACACCACTCCAATGGACAGCGCCCAGGACATAGCCGACTCGACGGACTGGCTGAACACACCGCTGAAGGACTTCGCGCAACTGGAGAATGCGCTGCACTGCCAGATCTGCAAGGAGTTCTACGACACGCCCATGATCACCTCGTGCGCCCATACCTTTTGCTCCAAGTGCATCCGGACGAGTCTGTCAGCCGACGGCAAGTGTCCGGCATGTCGCACAGCGGACCAAGCGAGCAAGCTCCGGAACAACTGGGCCCTGCAAGAAGTGGTTGCCACCTTCCAGGCCGCTAGACCAGAAGCCATCAGCGTCGCACGGCGAGAGCAAGCGGAGGCTGCACAGGCTAAGAGGCCTGGGAAGCGGAAGCGAGCTGTCTTGGACTCGGATGACATGGAAGAAGCGGCCCACGAGGGACGAACAACGCGGAGTAAGAGTCGGAGAGTGGCCGCATCGCAGACGTCTCAGACCGATCCGGTTGAGATTGACGACACGGATGCAGAGGATGAATTCGAGCCTGAGCAGCCTGACGACGGCTTGGTGGAGTGTCTTCTCGGCTGTGGCAAGCGCATGATGATCGAGCAAGTAGAGCCGCATCTGGACCGCTGCGAAGACGAGAAGAAGCAGGAGCGGAGGGCAAGGACGAGAACGCCAGTCAGTGGCCTTGGAAGCTCGCGGTCAGCGTCCGCGCAGAGTACGAGGCCGCAAGACCGGATCTCGGAGCTCAACTACTCCCTGCTGAGGGACAATGCGATGCGCAAGAAGCTGGAAGAGATCGGCATACCGGGCTGGGGCTCAAAACAGCTCATGGTGAAGCGGCATACGGAATGGGTCAACCTGTGGAATGCGAATTGCGACTCCAACCACCCAAGGACCAAGCGCGAGCTGTTACATGACCTAGACTCGTGGGAGCGGACACAGGGTGGCAGAGCACCTAACACTCAGACTGGGCTAGCCAACGGCGTCATGCGGAAGGACTTTGATGGGAATGGATGGGCGAGCAAGAACAAGGACGAGTTCAGCAGGTTGATAGCGGACGCAAGGCGGAAGAAAAGCAATCCGGCGACTGCGTCGAGCCCGCCAAAGGAGGCAGATTTGCCGGAAGACGCGTCGAAGCCTGCTTTGACTGGCGACGAGGGCAGCAGTTCACACTTCCCACCACCTTCGCCGCCACAACCAGTATATCCGCAGCTCCCGACCGAAGACTCACAACCGTACGCGGACAACCCCGAAGCCATGGCATCAATACGCGAGAAGGTCGAGGCAGCCAATGCCGGCCGGCACATCGAGCCTGTCATGAACGCCGGCTTCAGAAGTCCCGACTCACATCCACATCCAGAACATGTACCCTTCCGAGCAGCTGCCGTCGACGCTATGGCGCCGCCGCCAGCATCACTCACCCGCAAGCCTTCCGATCCGCCACCCGGGTCTCAAAATCCAGCACTGTTGGAGCAGAGTCATTTCGGCCACGACGCGGAACCCGCATCGCGGAAGTCTAGTACGGACGAGCTTGCCGCACAGCACCGTACAAGTTCGCCACGCGATGTATCGGCGCGTTTGAGCTCGACACCGAAGAAGGTGCCGATGTTTGCTGTGCCGCAGTCGCCTGTCACGGATTTCGACAATGGCGTGCATTAGTTGACGGTGATATGGACGGTTTTATGTAGGCATCAACGTACCGAGTTACCGATGGCAACATCACATTCGACACAGGGTTATGCACCTGGTGCTCCGCACCGTTTCAATTGTGCTACTCGTTGGAAAGCGGTAGACCACGGTAGTCATTGCCAGCCTGATCATGTGCATTCCCAGGCTGCTCTCTGCACTCTGTTGCGCCAGAAGCCGCGTGACCCAAGTGGGCAACGCATAGGCAGTAGTGACTGCTATT
Organism: Oleoguttula mirabilis; assembly: GCA_035135055.1. Taxonomy (NCBI): domain Eukaryota; kingdom Fungi; phylum Ascomycota; class Dothideomycetes; order Mycosphaerellales; family Teratosphaeriaceae; genus Oleoguttula; species Oleoguttula mirabilis. Next base: position 188,551 of record JAVFHQ010000025.1, on the reverse strand, counting down.
GCGACCTGCTGACCTCCAAGCACCTTCACGCTCCTCATATAACTCCGCCATTGCATGCCCATTGCCAATAGAAAGACACACGCCTAGCCCACACCTGTACCAAGCCTCGAGGTAAAGGAGAGGATGTGCCAGCTCATCGTCACAGAACTCGCCTGCGGCCACCGAACCCGCGGTCCATTAGTGCAGTGCATGACAGCCGCAGGACGAGCTCCTCGCGGCCCGCCGCATGATGATGGGAGGATGGTGTTATGCCCGCGAAGCGAGCCTGTCGATATCCAGCAGAGTACGTGCTGCGAGCAGTGCTTCGCCACCGTCTTCCGCGGCCTCCTGGGTGCGATATGCCAGCCGTGTCGGATGGTCACCGCAGAGCGGATGGGGCAGGAGTTGGTCGGTATGCTGGAGCGGGCAGCGGTGGGAGAGAGCGAGGGCGATGCCGAGAACATAGACGCCCAGGCAGATGTCCCAGGCGACCCAGCTGAACCGGAGGGTGGCAAAACAACCGAGGATGCGTATCGCGATGCTGGGGCCAGTTGCAAGGAGGCCGAGAAAGCTTTCGAAAGAGCGGAGGAAGCTTGCAAGAAGGCGGAGGCGAGGATCAACGATGCGGCTGCCGCCTACCAGAAAGCCGAGAGCAGCTGCAAGACAGCGACGGCCAGCTTTGAAGCGGCTGAGGCGACATTCAAGAGAGCCGCAGACGCCGCGGACATGAAGCCCATCTATCACTGGCCCGACAGATGAGAACCCTGGGTGTATTGATACCTCAGGCGACATTTCACAGCTTGGTCGGGCTTCCCGCGCGCGGTTTGTTGTTGCCAAAGGCGTATCCGGCTGCTACTGGGCTGAAGCCGGCGTTGAAGGGGAGCGGGAACGGGGGTTTGCGCCACGTTTCCGTGAAGAAGACCGGGTGCGTCACGGCTGGGTTGTACATGGGCATAGCAGCCTGCTGCTTGATGGGAGGAGTACTGCTAGGCGGCATTGCTTCGATTTGGTTCCTGGGCGGGCCTGCAGTCTGTTGCTCGGCCGATTGCGATTGTAGGGTTCGGGTCTGTTGTTGGTATGGCGGATTCTGGTGGTGTGGCGAATGTACCTGGGCTCATATCAGCGTGCCATTCATTAATCAAAGTGCCTCTGTGACAAATTCTCACCTTTGGCCTTGAAGGTTGCAAAGCAGGCAGCATGATGGCTGTTGGCCGATGGTGGTGGTGAGAGTGGAGGAGAGCCTCGGTGAAGCGTCAATGCCGAAGGTGGAGGGGAGGAGGAGCTCTAACCCCACTTCCACTTCCCACAATTCCGTGGGCTTGAGCCTTGGAGATGTACGTTAAAGCACTCAGACTTCGATGTGGCGCGAGCGATAGTGCAGTTCAGAGCAGTGTTGGCCTACATGGAAGGCAGGAATGCTTCTGCGCAAGATAAAGAAGGTGCGTCGTTTGAGAGGGTCGCGCGAACGCCAGACATCGCGACGAAGCCGAGGGACTCACGCTAGTCACTGAACCTGCATCGAACTCAATAATGACATAGCGGCATCGAGATCAACAATGACATAGCGGCATCCTGGTGGTCAATGTATTTTTCCTTCGTTCTCCATTCGATCTACCTCCAACACATCAGTCTCGCAACGCAGCACTCAGACGAACAACCTCGCACCCATACTCTCGACGACCTTCCTACCCAATCCCCTCCTGCTCCCATCAATCCAAACAGCCTCCATCCACAATGGCCATCTTCGGCTTGAACCTCCCTCTCCTCACAATCCCACTCTACTACATCCTCGCCGTCTACCCGCACGGCCACGCCATCTCCGCCGCGACCAAGGGCAACATGTCCCAGCACGACAACCGCAACCCGAAAAGCTCCACGACGCAGGACAGCCTCAGAAAGCGCCTCAGTTCGCGCGAGTTTGCGGCTTTTGAACGCGCGGAAAGCTGCCATCGCAACCATCTGGAGAACATGCCGCTGTTCGTCGCGACCGTGTTCGCGGGTCTCCTGGCGGATCAGCAAGCCGGGAACGGTGCAGTAGGGCTGAGCACCTTTTGCGTGGGGTGGATGGTTGTGAGGACGCTGTATACCATCAATTACATTGTGGTGGAGACACAGCAATGGAGCTACGTCCGGAGCCTGCTGTACTTCATCGGCACAGGGTGGGCGTTCTTGACCATAGGTCGGGCCGCCATGGTACTGGGAAACTGAGACGGTAGGCCTTCGGATTGTCAGGTCTACGAAACGAACGCGTCTTCGGGACCGGCGTAGTCGGCGCGCATGCCGAAGAACATGGCAAGAGGTTCGACCTGGTGGTAGTTAGCCCGATATCGTGTCAAAGACAGGAGGGAGACTCATAAAAGATACGGCAGCCGCCCTTCTCCCCTTCGCAGGATTGAAGAAGGCGGCCAAATGCGCCCAGCCATGCGCTCAATGCAGCCCTTCATCCACCATCCACCATCTTTCTCAACCCCAGAGTCGCCGAAAGCGAGAGCTGCACCACCAAGCAAACCGGCAAATGCAAGAGGAAAGCGGACAAGCCAAAGCTTTGAGCCTCACTCTAGAGAGGTCCCGCTCCTCGCAAATGTTGACCCGGCCTGCCCAGTAAAGCGCTGCTCCGCTCCTAGCAACCCCGAAGCAGAAGAAGACAGCGTGTGGCTTCAGAAGAACCGCTGCGTGAATGTCAGCACAAGCACGCAGGATCGGTATCCCACCCCAAACCCAACAGAGCGCACAGTCAGCAATCTTCATACCGTCCTCCCATCCATACCAAACTCAACCAGCACGCAAGCCCACCAAAGTTGTTTCACCAGACACCACCCAAGCCCACCCGTCAGTCATCGCAAGGCATCCCAAACCCCGCTTCGCAGCAGGAAAGGAAATGTGATTCTCTCAGTATGTTCGTAAGCACGCCTCCTAGAGACCAAGTCTTTGCATTCCATCTCTCCAGCTCGCACATTGACTGTGCGGCCGTCGAGAGGCAAGTTCGCCCTCCCTGTAGGGCGCAAACGGCCAAAGTACATCTGCAAAAACCGCTTGCCTTCTCACGTCCCGATAGGGGCTGAGTGAGGCTGCTCCGGTGTTCGTCGCTGCAAGCAGCTTCGCCCGGGCATTTTGGTGTTGGGGTTCGGCGCTCATCGATCGACTCCTACCCATGCTGGTAAGAGGAGATGATTGACGCGGCTGATCGGACATTGCAGGTAAGTGCAAACACGCCTTGGGCTTGTACGCCGTGGTGTGTGCTTCGGGGTGTTTGCCTCGGTTGAAGAGAAGGGGTGGAGAGTGAGTCTCGCCTTCTGTCAGAGACAGCGTGGCGTCGTGTGAGAGGCGTGCAGGACGTCTTCGCCGCAAGGTCACGTGCGGGAATGAGTGGTCTAACGTGTGGCGCAGAATCTTTGCCTTGCAGGCGTGCGCACCGAAGCCGAGGGCAGTGGGTGGCATACTGACTCTGCGAGAGCAAGCGAAGCACCTGCTGCAGCAGCCCAGCAATGACCGTCGAGCCGATCTTGGCAAGGGCAGCAGGAATGCAGGAGCTATGACATGCCATCTACCACCCAAAGGCGGGACCGCGCAGAAAGGGTCGCCTCTGTGTGTAAGCCCGCAGACACCTCGCTACATGCACCGATGACAGTGCATGATTCAGACGAGTGCGTCGTGCAGCCGCATGTAGAGGAGGCGAGCCAGACCGCGCAGTCTGTATGTAGGCTTAGACGTTTGTAGAAAGTGCTGTCATGCTCTTCCTGCTGCCTCTTCAAGCTCAGTCCACCAGCCAAAGCCAGGCGTGCCATAACAGACAACAGTGAAGGCGCTAGTGCCGCTCGCTCAAGTGGTCATGTACGCCATACCGCTCGGACATCCAGCATAGCAGACTCCGACGACCACGCGTCAGACCTCCCACACAACTCGCAAGCAGTATATGAAGATCCTGAAGACTGCCTCGAAGATGGAGACAGCCCGACAACCGATCTCGCCCACTCTCTCCTATCTCTTCAACCAGCATCTGATCCACACAAAGCTGTCCACAAAGTGATCAGAGCATAGAGTCCAGCCAGCACACCTCGACGCGCGCCCCCAACGGGAGTCTTACCAAACCGACGCATGAGGACGCTGTATTACTGCCTGACGGCATGCCCGGACATTCCAGCAACTCTTTCGCCCTCTCATCACCCTCGCCGCAGCCCTGGTCACCGCCACCAAAGCAGCGGCAGCCAGCTCGCAGTACTCGGGGTCCAAGGAGAGCTAGTCGAAGAAGCCAGCAGCTTCCCGCCTGTTACAGCAGGACACGCGAGACTGTTGTTGACCGAGAAAATCGCTTAGGGTTAAGCTTCCACGCGCCCACCCACTCCCGACCCACGCGCTTACGCCGCCCGGCCGGTGGACGTGGTAATGAGCGGTCAAGCGTCAATGACTGCCCGTGGCAGGCAGGTTCGCGACGTGGAGGAGCGCAGCCCGTGAGAACTGTTGTCCGACGCGCGAGGCGAAGGACGGTGGGTACATAGAGGACTGGGGGGAGAGTATGTGCTTTCTGGTATGTGATGGGGAGAGAATCGAGGTGTTTGTGGTGGGATGCCTTCAGACTTCGAGGTAGGTGGAGGTGCCCGGCTTCGCGACGATTGAGTGGTGGATTCGGTGGGCTGAGTTCGTTGGTATGGTGGTCAGGTATGCGCGGCTGTGTGTCTGTGGTCGTGAGGCTGCGAGTATCTGAGATACCCAGGGATGTTGATGCGCGTGTCTGCGAGGAGGACGGCGCCCAGCGATTGAGATGGCTGGCGCGCTTCCCCAGATGACGCGAGGCGCTAGGCTCGCGGTCACGTGTGCTTGCCTCCCAAAAAGCTCACGCCGTCCATTGTAGTTGCAGTCTAGGGCACATTCCTACTCAGCTCTCGAATCATGGTAGCGAATAGAGTTTCAAGTGTAGATCGAACAGCATATCTTTTGTGAACACAAGCTTCCTTTACAGACCGCTCGCGGCGCACACTCAGCGCTAAGCGACCAGCAGCAGCAGGTATTCTCATCAAACACCACCCCTTCCTTCTATATACTCCCAATACCATGCGATTACACATCCCCGAGTCTTCCACATTCCACATCATCACTATCATAGTCTAAGCCTCAAACTCCTTGATGCTGTCGTTCATCTTGCCCGGCACCAGCGCAAGAGGCACAATGCCCGAGACGTGCATCTCCGGGCCGAAGACGTGCATGTTCAGACCAAGCTCCGATCCGACCGCCTTCATGTTCTTGAGGCCTTCTTGGTAGTTGGGACCTGCACGGCGGACCCAGATCTGGACCTTGTGCTCGACGAGGAGGGGCGCGACTTCGCGGAGGGCGCGGATAACACCCTTGAATGTGCTTGCGACCTGGAAGACCTGGTCAGTACTGTACAGTCCTCGAAGGTCTGCTTGACCTTTTGACTTACGTTGGTGAAGTTAGCAATGCCACCACCGATGAAGAGGACCTTGCCATCTGGGTGCTGCGGCGCCCTGAGCATCAGGTCGAAGACAGTGCGCGCGTAGTGGAAGGTCTGCGTCTCGGTTGGTGCGCCGGAGTACTCGCCGTAGTTGGCGAGCTCGCCAGCGTAGCCAGCAGAGGCAATGGCGTCGGCGTAGACGACAGATGCACCACCACCGGCTACCAGCGTCCAGACGCGACCTTGCGAGTTGAGGATCGTAAGCTTGAGCGAGGCACCAGTCTTGGCGTCCATCTCCGCGATGTAAGCCTCCTCTTTGCTCATCTCACGGCCGAAAGGCGCTGGGAACTCCATTGGCGGGCCGGCGTCGACGGACACCTTGCCGTCGGTCTTGCCTGGCACGTGCGGGATGCCGAGTGCGGATGGCGCACGGGCGACAGCCCACTTCACACCGCACTCGAACTCAGCGGTCTGGTCGATCTTGGCTGCCAGGTCGAGGAAGTGTACATCCGCGCCGGTGGAATCCTTGTTCGGGATGACGACCAGCGGGTTGATCTCGAGGTAGGTGAACTGGCAGTCGACGTAGACGGCGTAGAGGCGGGAGATGAAGTCCACGAGCACGTTGTGCACGCCCTTGGGCACCTTGCTGAGCAGGCTCTTCGCGATCTCATCGTTGCTTGGGTACTCGCTGAGGTCTACTGGGATGAGCAGCTTCTCGGCCTTCTCGTCGACATCACCGACGTCAACACCACCCTCGTGGTAGAAGAGAATCCAATCACCCTGGAATTGCCGCCATGTCAGCACAGGAGCTCAGCTGAGGCGCTTGGCAGGCGCTGCTTACCTCACGGACGGAGTTGATGTTGATGTAGTATTCAGTCTCCTGCGGGTGCGGCACGAACGGCTCAACGAGGAATGTCCTCAGCGCGCCCTCCACATGCTCGACCTTCTGCACCTTGTTCGCCCGCGCCTCGATCCACTCCTTGGCGTCTGCCCAGGTAGAGTTGAGCTTCAGCAGTCCGGACTTGCCTCGTCGCTTGATCAGCTGATCTGGCTTCGCGACGAACTTTGCGCCTGGTACGAGCAGGAATGGGAAGGTGGCCTCTGCTTGGTCGAGCACGCCACGGACATCATCGCCATCGGCGAATGTGATCGATGCGAGCTTTGCGGGTGGGTTGTGTGTTGCTTGCGGTGCTAGAGGTGTGGGCTTGATCACGGGTGCACGGGTGAGGTGGTAGTTGAGGATGGCCTTGCCGTCCGCTTCGAGGATAGACTTGGCGGCCATGGTGGTGGATGTGTAGTGTTTGTGGTAGTAATGGTCAGGAAGCTGTGTGAGACGGTGGTTGTAAGCGATTGCTCGAGTGCTCAAGTTCAGACAGTCTTCAGAGATGAAACAGAGTGTTGCGGAGATGGAGTGCGTGCAGGGCTCAAAAAGTTCGTGGATGCGGGCACAACACTGTCCCAGCTGCGAGCGGTGAGAAAGCTAGCTGAGCTGACACCTTGACAATCGCACCGAGAGTCTCAGAGCCAGAGGCCAGGGCTGCTGCGCGGGTGGTGGGCTGCCGTACCAGCTAGCCAACTCCGAAGCAGAGCCTCCTTTCACCTGCAGGCTGCAGCGCCCCGAATCCACGCTGCTGTTTAGCTGTTGCCGCTTTCGCCAACTGCAGAGCTATACCGGGAAATTGATTTTGTGGATATCGTGCGTGCCTGGTTGTTGACGTCTTGATTGTCCGACGAACGCTCGGATCTGCCACAGGTCTCTGGCGCCGACTGGCGCGGACTTTTTTCGCCATGCGCAGAGAGGGGCTGATGCTAAAAGAAGGCACACGGCCGCTGACTACTCACCTTGACTTTGAGCTCCGGATGTCAGATTCTCTAGTTGTCTTGAGGGATCAAAGCTGAATGTAAGGCAGCGCCGTGATGAAGGAGGAGAAGAAGGTGGTGGAGGATGTAGCAGTATCTCAGCAGCAATACGGTCCACTCGAGGCACGAAGGTCTTCTCGGACGAGATCTGGTTGACACTCGTCCCCTGCTTGCTAGCCCCGGCGGCTTACGGCAAGACTGCGCTGCCGTTGGGGGACGTCGATCTCTGAGTTCGGGCCAACCTCCTGGCCCTGCATCATGACGCCCTCAATACTTCTTGGAGGCGGCTGTCAGAACGTGGTGACGGCGATAGACATGCTGCAATGGAGACATCTGGAGCTACGGGTACGATAGGGGTGCGATATAGCAGGCATTCATGGCCACACTCGAGAACAGACGATCTCGGCGTATTGAGAGCCCCTCCAGTAAACAGTGGTCGTGCTGCGGGGACGAGAGCGGTGAAACCAAACATTATGTCTCTTCGTCTCGTTGTTCCTCAGCCCACCTTCGTATGTTCGTCCCACGGGCAGTAGTGTGGCACGCGAGCTGTGAATCCGGCCCGAAAGACTAATTTTACGGGTTCTCGTATCATCATATGATGGGCGCCGCAACCGCACCGGCGAGTTGTACAGCTCCAACATGTCCTAATGCGGTCATACGGTATAGAAGTATCGTACCATCGTACGTTGGAGAGCCGTGAATCTGCGCTCCCGAGCTGATCAGTGAGACGAGGGATGAGGCCTAGCGCCGGCTGCAGGTGTGCTTCAGCAGAAGCAGGGATCATATCCGCCCGCAGCTCGGGCTTTGGTGAGCGTCAACGACAGTGAGCCTGTGAGGACCTCTGCCCTCTGGCCTTTGCGACTCTCGCAACTCTGCTTCACTTTCACGGACGATCACACCCATACACACCCCCTACCATACCTCGTGCTGCCCTCTAGTAAGTCTTACCAGGTCAATCCGCGGAGAGTGCAAGGCGATCGCGACGTGGTCCTCGAAATCCACCGGCCTGGAAATTATTCTGCCGCCGCATACCTAGCTCCAGAAGCTCAAAAATAGCCCACCGCTTCCTGTCAGCTCTTACATTTCAGCCTACTGTTGCAACTTGCTGTCAACCGAGCGGACTTGCATCTAACACACATTCTCCTCGCAGACATCCTCGCAGCCCAGAATCCCGAAGTACAGCATACCACAGACTACGCGGACAATGGCTTCTTCAGCGGTGCCGAGTGCGCCAACGTCGAACGGTACCAGTGGCCTCAATGGCTCCACAAAGGGCGGCCTTTCTGCGAACGACAACATCAAGCGGTTCGCAGCGCCGAGCAGGCCTATGAGCCCACACCCTGGGCAGGCTCTGTTCCACCCAAAGACAAGATGTTTCGTCTAGTAAGTCTCCGGCAGCTTTGAAGCCTCAGGATGCGTGAGCGCACGCCGAGCGAGAAACTGACAGCAATGCAGCGGTCTCCAGCCAAGAGCCGTGCAGGGCATGCTCGACTTCGACTACATTTGCAAGCGCAAGACACCTTCCGTGGCCGGCATCATCTACACATTCGGCGGCCAGTTCGTCAGCAAAATGTACGTTTCAGTGTTGGGCGGGAATGGAAAGGCAGCAACTGACAGCTGCACAGGTACTGGGGCACCTCGGAGACTCTTCTACCCGTCTACGACTCCACAGAGAAGGCTGTAGCCAAGCACAACGATGTGGACACGGTCGTCAACTTCGCCTCCTCGCGATCCGTCTTCACCTCGACCATGGAGCTTATGGAGTACCCGCAAATCAAGTGCATTGCCATCATCGCCGAGGGTGTCCCGGAGAGGCGCGCACGTGAGATTCTGCACGTTGCGAAGAAGAAGGGCATCACCATCATTGGCCCGGCTACTGTCGGTGGTATCAAGCCCGGTGCGTTCAAGATCGGCAACACTGGCGGCATGATGGACAACATCGTGGCCTCCAAGCTCTACCGCAAGGGTTCCGTTGGCTACGTCTCCAAGTCTGGTGGTATGTCCAACGAGCTGAACAACATCATTGCAAACACTACGGATGGTGTTGCCGAGGGTGTGGCCATTGGTGGTGACAGGTATCCCGGAACAACCTTCATTGACCATATGCTGCGCTACGAGGCAGACCCCGATTGCAAGATTCTTGTGCTGCTTGGTGAGGTGGGTGGTGTTGAGGAGTACCGCGTGATCGAGGCGGTGAAGGAAGGCACTATCACGAAGCCAGTGGTCGCCTGGGCCATCGGTACCGTTGCGAGCATGCTCAAGACCGAGGTGCAGTTTGGCCACGCTGGCTCCTTCGCCAACTCTCAGCTTGAGACTGCGGCGATGAAGAACAAGAGCATGAAGGACGCCGGGTTCTATGTCCCAGACACCTTCGAGGACCTGCCGCAGACGCTTGCAAAGGTCTACAAGGAGATGGTCAGCAAGGGTGAGATCAAGCCGCAGCCCGAGCCAGCCGTGCCGAAGATCCCAATCGACTACTCATGGGCTCAGGAGCTGGGTCTCATCCGTAAGCCCGCCGCCTTCATCTCCACCATCTCAGACGACCGTGGCCAGGAGCTGCTCTACGCCGGTATGCCCATCTCTGAAGTCTTCCATGACAACATCGGTATCGGTGGTGTCATGTCTCTCCTGTGGTTCCGCCGCAGACTGCCGGACTACGCTGGCAAGTTCTTGGAGATGGTGCTCATGCTTACTGCCGACCACGGTCCCGCCGTGTCCGGTGCTATGAACACGATCATCACAACCCGCGCCGGCAAGGATCTCATCTCTGCGCTTGTCTCTGGTCTGCTCACCATTGGTTCTCGTTTCGGTGGTGCGCTTGATGGTGCCGCCGAGGAATTCACTCGTGCTTACGACAAGGGCCTTAGCCCGCGTGATTTCGTCGACACCATGAGGAAAGAGAACAAGCTCAGTAAGATTTGTTGCTCGCAGAATGATTACGTGCGCAAGCTAACGTTCTACAGTCCCCGGAATTGGCCACCGCGTCAAGTCCCGCAACAACCCCGATCTTCGCGTCTCCCTCGTCAAGGAGTACTGCCAGGCCAACTTCCCCTCCACTAAGCTGCTCGACTACGCCATCGCCGTCGAGACCGTTACGACTTCCAAGAAGGACAACCTCATCCTCAACGTTGACGGCGCCGTCGCTGTCTGCTTCGTCGACCTCATGAGGAACTGCGGCGCCTTCTCGGCGGAAGAGGCGGAAGACTACCTGAAGATGGGTGTGCTCAATGGCCTGTTCGTGCTCGGTCGGTCGATCGGTCTCATTGCACATTTCCTGGACCAGAAGAGACTGCGCACTGGTCTGTACAGGCATCCGTGGGACGACATCACCTACCTGCTCCCGGAGCTCGGGCGCGGCGCGCCTGGCAACGAGGGCCGTGTGGAGGTCAACGTCAAGTAAAGGCTTCATCTACATATTGTCTGATGAGACGATACTTGATGTTTCTATCGCGTTTCCAAGAAAGTGTTGCTGCAGGGTTGGGAGCCTATGGGAGGAGTCTGGGATGCACGACGGTAGACATGGCGAAATTATGCGAGGCTGTAGCGATAAAACAGCTAGCCTGACGTACCTGGCTAATATGTGAACTGTATAACTCATTGAGCCCAACTTATTGGTTTGCTGCTGCATCTTGGCATATTTGTAGGTAATGGAGGGTGTTACCAATGTATGTCCATGGGTAGCACCCGTTCATACTTTTCGATAAATATGTGAAGCCTATCCTCCGGTAGCTTCGTGTGCCTGCAGTAGCGCCCTTTTCGGATGTTGTCACCGAGGAATAACGTCAGCCAAGAATTTGCATGTGAGCCTTACGTTCAACCCCAGTCGATATGGTATGTCTGCTCTCTTGCAGACTTGCTTGCTTGCGGAGATGATGTCAAGATACTCTGACGGCGGCCCAGCAGTTCTCAACCTAAGGCTACCTCTCACCGAACAGCCTCGCATTTCTAGAGGGCGTGTGAGACCATAACCTTCAAACCAACCAATCGCCACCCATGGCCGAGGGAACGAAGACACTGGACATCTCAACGCTGAAGACGTTCGAAAATGCTGCTGCGGGTCATGACGGCGTGCTCTCGGATCCATCTGGCCAGCTCTTCATCAAGCCATGCACGCAAGCCGAAGTCGACTTCTACCAACAGACCTTGATTGACCACCCAGGTTTCGCTGAGCTGATGCCGGCGTTCGTGGGTACGCTGTCGCTCGGCGCACCGGCCCAGGTTGTGGACTCGACAGCAGCGCAAGAGTTTCTACAGCGCAATCAAGCCCAGAAGGGCCCGCAGTTTCCTGGCCCCAAGGTCGCTGCCGGGACGGCTATTGTGTTGGAGAATCTCGAGCATGGCTTCACTCACCCGAACGTGCTGGATCTGAAGCTCGGGTCTTGTCTCTACGATCCAACCAGCACTGCTCCCGAGAAAGCAGCTCGCTTGGACAAAGTGGCCTCGGAGACTACGAGCGGCTCGCTCAACTTCCGGATCGCGGGCATGAAGGTTTGGAACGGCATGTCCTTCGACATCTACGACAAGCTCTACGGACGCAACTTCAATGCCGACAACATCAAAGACGGCCTCGCCACTTTCTTTGCTGGGCTAAGTGTCGGCCTCAAGACGGACGACGCGGCCGGGCTGCTGGAGACCATCGAGGCTGAGGTTTCAAAAGCACGGCACTCGCTCGAGCGTTTGGAGTCTCGCATGTACAGCGTCAGTCTCCTCATCATCTATGAAGGTGACAGTACGGCGCTAGACGCGCTCATGGGTGGTGTGCCGAAGACTCCGCGCGTTCAGGAGAAGGCACCGACGCTCGGTGAAGTCAAGCAGAGTGAGGAGGAGGAGGAAGAGGAAGAGGACGAGCCACCTGCTGCGTACAGGGTGAACATGATTGATTTCGCGCATGCTACTTGGACGCCTGGCCAAGGCAAGGATGAGAACATCATAGCCGGCTTGAAAAACATCGAGACGCAAATGGATCAGCTGATCTCTCGCCTCGTCGATTGACCGCCAAGTCGGACCGGCTGTACACCTGGTGGCGAATGGTGTTGGTTTTCGATCTTGAGATACCCCGTAGATCAGCTCCGTAAAGCGGACTGCTTCACAGTGGAATGCAGCAGTGCTGCTGAGCATTCTCCGGGCGTCGAGGCGCTCGTCAGGTCACGTGAGGCTTGATGTTCAGCAATCTCAATACGTGTTCATCCTGCGCAGATGACTCGCAGCCGAAGAGCATCGTGTCCGGCTTCAGTCTGCTCGGCGTTTGTGTCGCCTTCAATGGGCGCTCCTGCTGAGCTCCTGCTTGGTACGGGACGTCAGCTATGCCTGCTCTTGCACAACGCGGATGTCACTATCGCTAGGCACTCGTCGAGACTAGCGCTGTCACACTCAGACAGCGTAGCACAACGCCCGCGATGTGTTTTCTGGTGTGACGTCTTGCCGAGCACAATACAAGGACTGCGCGGAAGTCCGTAGCGAATTCCATGTACTGCAGAAACGGATCGGCCGCCATTGTCACTGGGAAGCGAGGGTACGGTAGGCGCAAGACCGCCCTGTATAAAAGTTTGCTCAAAAGGGTAAGGATGCCCTTCACGAGATACTGGAACCAAGGAAAGCAAAGGGCAAAAGAAACTCTCCCGGTGTTGATTGAGAGTAAGAAACTCAGTACCGGATGGGCGCACTTGCGTGAACACCCTCTTCAACGAACTTGGTTTGCTTAGTGGCCTATTTTTGCGAGGTCGAAAGCAGAGCCCAAGTCGTGGAGGACCAAGTACTACGCCAACACAAAGTCTGGTCGAACCTGACAAGACAATCTTTTCCGGTCCGGTGATTGGAACACCAGAGGTAGAGAGCTTGGGTAAGAGCGGAAATTGTCTTGGCGGACGAAGAGTTGGACACGACTCAAAGCTGCTGCTCCAACTCATTCGCTGGTTAGTATGTTCTATCACGCATGTTGGATTGTTTATGTACCCCAAATATGGCTCCGGAATCTGGCCGGCAAGCATGTGACAGGGCAAGCTTGACGCCCAGACATTGGTGGCACTGGCCTCTCCTCTGCACCTCTCAGCTCGGTCGCAAATGCAAGAGCAGCATTAGCGACCTGCAACCGCTCCAGCAACGTCCTACGGCAGCCTATGCCCAGCCATGTGGGAGCGGGTTGCTGGAACATTGGAAGCCTTGGGTGTTCCCTACAGGCCTGCAAAGGCCTTCAAGCGCAGTATCATGCCTTGCGTATACGGTACGCCCGCTGACTCCTTGAAGACTGTACTGTAACCTTGTCTTCCTACCTTTTGGAACATGTGCAGTATTCTGCCATCTTCCTTGACTTCACAGCGTTCTTGGATGTCTGTCGCTCCGCCTTGTGATCTCACTTCCGGAAAGGGTGCCTTGAAGACAGGTGGTTGTCTTCTTCCGTTACAAGTGTCCCCAGGCGAGGGCATCCTCACACATCCATAGGTTCGGTCTACGTCCTGGGTCGTCCTTCCGCCTGACGAGGTGACCCCTGATACTGGTAAGCTTGGATATAGTAAGCTTGCTGCTAGCGAGCTCGCAACTGAAGTGATCATTGGTACTGTCTCTGTCTCTGCGCTCATGCAGATATGGACAACGGCGAGTATATGAGCGTTGAAGACCTTGACTCCGGCGGAGAAGCCATCAAACTCAAGCTCATTTTGGCGCTTGGTGAGGAGCCGCCGACTGAGGCCATGGTAGTCAAGGACGGGCCCGTGTTGGTGTTTGTTCTTGCTAGGTGGACGCTCATACGACTCCGGAGGGCCGAGAAGGCAGTGATGAGGCAGACGGGGAAAAGGACAAAATCACACAAACTGATATACATCTTAGTAGTATGGATGTACCTACGTCCGCTATGCCGCCATCACATCAAGCGATGCCCAGCCGCGGAGGAGTTCCGCGTGCGTGCCATAGCTACAGGTACCTTCTGCTTGCAGTCATCCACACTTCCCGCGCGCCAGCGTATTGCGTACCAGCTCACCAGCGGCTGCCAGTGCGACGGAGATACACACACCCGGCGTGCAGCTACCCGAGCGCTTGTTATTATTCACCCTCTGCCTCGTCGCTGTCTGGATACGCGACCAGGCTGCACGCGCTGAAACGAGGACGCTTGGGCGTACCGCGCTCGTCACCATCAGAATCTCTCGCACGGTGACCGGATGGAGCCTCGATGCCAGGGACGGAGGCCTCACCGGTGCTCTTGCTCTTCTTGGCGAATGGTCCCGGAAAGGTGAACGGGATATACGGCATGCCCGCCGCACCTTTCACGAGAATGCCCTTTACTTCTTCGTCGGGAACGGTACGGAACGTGCACTGCTTTATGGTCTCAGCAATGCTCACAACCCGCCGCTTGTGGGTCAGGCTGAGATGCTTTTGGAAAGCATACCCGCCCTTGTAGAGCGTGGGAAATGCCGTGCCCCTGTTCGTGCCGCATTCGGCGCAGCGAAGCTCTACCCAGCCGTCTTCGCAGTATACGATGGTGGAAGCGTGCTCGAGGTATTGGAAGAGCTTGAGGTTGTCGAGGGATGTGCAGCTGTGGCGGTTTGCTGGCCCACTTGAACGGGCTGGGATGGAGTGTGGGGGCTTCAGAACGGTGGACTTCCGGGTGGGCGCCTTGATGAGCTGATTGTCTTCGGTGCGCGGTTCCACGGCGATTGTGTCGACGACCTCTTCGTCTTCGGCCAGCTCGTTGGCCAATTTGGTACGCAGGTAAGCTGCAGTGTCCATCCCTGAGTTTCATCAGCTCTTGTTCTACTGCACACGACGGGATGCATGGCCCACGTACGGACGGGTGCAAGAAGTTGCTCGAGGTCAGTCCCTTCAGCCACAGCCTGTTCCCTAGTCTTGCCAAACAGCTTTCCGAGCTCGCAACGGCGCATGTTGATCTCCTCTTCATCCTGCTTTGCCGCCTCCGCGAGGCGGCTGTGGTGCTCCTGTGCATCCTCGAGTGCCCGGCGTGCCTCATCCATCTCGCGTCTAGCCCGCTCTACAACGCAGGTGACGGTCTTCTCGATCTTGTTCAGCGCATCGATCCCACTCACCAGCTCCTCGTTGAAGCTCTTCGGCTCCGCCATGACGGCCTGACACTGATTGGGGATGACAAGGATAGAGTAGCGATGCGGAGACAGATCGGTGAGGTCGCAGGGAAGGAATGTGCGGCGCGGTGGAAACTTCTGCGTGGCGGAATATGAGTGTTTACGTCCGACGTAAGCCGTCCGGTCCAAGCGTTGTCACCTGCCTTGCTAAGCCGAGCAGACCAGCAAACACTGCGGTGCATAGGACGTCAGTCTGCGGGCATGCACGAAGACAGGCAAGCCAGACTACTCTTTCACAGTGTCACGCACGACCTGTCTATTTCTCACGGCTCCCGTTGTCGCTCCATCGAGCGGACGACGGTGCTTGGGATATTTTACTATCTTGCCGACCGCCATAGAAACGGGTGTCAACCCTCGTGGGGGACATGAGCATCTCCAGGGTAGCTACAGGGCCTGCGACCATTACCCGAAAGCTGGGTGTCGGCTAGGACTGGGGGAGGATTGGTTTGGGTTCCTAGAAAGGCCTCATATGGTTCTAGCTACTATGCACTCCTCCAGCTTCTTGACGGTCGGCTACGATTTGGAGAAAGTTGGTTTGGTATCCCAGAAAAGCCTATTGCGTCTCCAGCTACCTTATGCTCATCCAGCTCCTTCGCACGTTCGGCAGATCTTACGGGCAGTGGCTGTACTGCTGAGCTCAACCCGGAGAGACTGCGTCCACTGAGAAGTAGCCCCAACTACTGTTTGACTACCTCTCTATCGCAAACTCCTCGAATATCGACTCGTTGTGCTCGCCTACAGCGGGTATGGGATCCATCCGCACATCGTACCCTTCTGCAGCTCCGGCGGGCTTGAGCGCTGGTATCACGCCGTTTGGCGTGCTGACTTCCGTCCACCTGTCTCTCGCTTTGAGTTGGGGATGCGCCCATAGGCCAGCCATGTCGTTCAGCTTGGCGTTTGCTATCCCGGCAGTCTGTAGCTTCCCAAGCACTTCTTCTGCCTCATAACTCCCGAACACATCCTCGATGATGCTCCTAAGCTCCTTTCTATTCTTCGAGCGCACAGCCGTATTTGCGAAACGTTCGTCTTCAACCAGCTCGGGCTTCTGCAGAACGTTCCTACAAAAGATGCCCCACTCTCGCTCGTTCTGCATACCTAGCATTACCGTGCCGCCGCCACCGGTGTCGAAGGGCCCGTAAGGATAGATACTGGCATGCTCTGCGCCACTCATTGTAGGCGGCGGTGCGCCGTCAGTGGCGTAATACAAGGGGAACGACATCCACTCTGCCATGCATTCAAGCATGCTTACGTCCAAGCGGCAACCTCTGCCGGTCTTGCCTCGCTGGATGATCGCCGCTAGAATGTTGTTGAATGCTGTGGTACCGGCCGCGATGTCTGCGATACTGACAAAGGATCAGGTTCAGTTCTAGTATAATGTCATTAGCGCCAGTCTCGATACACACTGCCCGACGGTTAGCTAGCTTGTCGTAGACTGGTAGAACAGACGTGATACTTGCCCTAATGCCTGACTTGGCTGGCTGTCCAGGTGAGCCCGAAACGGACAGGAATCCACTTTCAGCTGTCGAACGATGTCGTTAGCATGTAGTTCAGAGTGTTGCAAGCTTGAGCGTGTGGCTGGCGTGGCCGGCCGGACCGTGACACAAAGCAAGAAGAGCCACGTTGCCCTGACTACTCCGGCTCTGGCATCATTGAGACAACCAGCCTTCTCCGAGCCGGCGGTCGTCGCGGCCGTGTATCGTCGACCAGTAGTCTGAGAATGAGCATGTAGTGAAGAGATGAACCGCTGGGGAGCCGCGTGGACGCATTGGTTCTAGTCGGTGAGCCCAATGTCGATAAGTTTCCATGAGCTGAAGGGCGGAGGAGACAATGTTTCGCATCTCTCAAGTAGCTACGAGCTAACGTACACTTGATGTGCTGGTGCTTCTGAGATCACTGGCTACTGCAATGATGTCGTGACCGTATCATAGCGAGAATGGTTCCATCTAGTTCCGAGCACCTCCAGAGGTCCACGGTGGGCTCATGTCTTGCAGCGGCGTTCTCCAAAACATAGGCAGCCGCGACCGCTATCATATGGGTGATTCGATATGTCATCCCTGAAGTCACGTACCTTGTATTAGAAGATCATACGCCTTTTTCGCAGAGTATGGCCCGGTAGATCCGTATCCACTGATATCGCAGACGATGAGACCAGGATGCCGATTCTTCAGGGCTTCGTACCCAAGGCCCATACGTTCAGTAGCTCCCGGTGCCAGGTTCTGTACCAGCACATCTGCCTTGGCGACGATCTGTTTGAGAACATCCAAGTCTTTGGGCTCCTTGAGGTCCAGCGCTAGGCTCTCCTTACTCCTGTTCGTCCAGACGAAGTGTGAGCAGAGGCCTTTGGCTCGCTGATCGTGACCTCGATTGAAGTCTCCTGTTACAGGACGCTCAATCTTGATCACCCGTGCGCCAAGGTCGGCAAGCTGACGAGTGCAAAAAGGGCCGGCAATGGCCTGCTCCAGAGACACGACTGTGATACCCGAAAGCGGGGGGCTGTATTTGGTATTGCCTGGGATCGCCGTCTTAGCCTGACAGTTGCAGTTTGACGTGCTGAAGACTCTCCGCAGGCTGGCATGGCTGCGGCGGATAAGAGAGTGCCCCAAAGCGTCGTTTATTGGTCGATGATGCGGAAAGCGCGAAGCTTGCGGCAAGCTGTTGCGTCCGCATACTTGGCTCACTGCTCCTGAGAGGGCGGCAAGAGCAGTCAACCTTCCGCTCATAGTGCCAAGTGATAATAGTAAACCACGGTTGATTGTTCAGAAAGGAGCGCAACAGGACGGATAGAGAAGGACAGTCTACCTTGTAGAGTGAAGTGCCAGCCTCGCAGTGGAGGATCAGGACATCTCCGCTTTCGGCAGCAAGCTTATACCCGATCCATTGATGCTCGCTTGTTGGAGCAGAATCGTTACAATCACTGGTGTCGTGTTATTATTCCAAGATAGTAGACGCCCATTCCGGGGCAGTTAACCAGACCTAACGTCGATACACACCTACTGAATGATGAGCAGGCTCCCCTGTTGCTAGGTAGTGATGGCATCTTCTACATCCCCTACTTTCGGGGCAGTGACCGACCGTTGAAGCAGTATCGCCGCTCATAGCAGCTTTGATGATGTGTTGATCTGGTGAGGATGCCGCTGTTCTGCCGGTAAGGGGTGCTGTTGACGTCTGGAAGTTGTGGCCTAGTGTGAAAGGAAGGTATCCGCACTCTCCCGTCCAAGTCGGTGTCGACCATACGGTCTCGCACTCAATGTACGCCTCGATGTGAAGCTGAGGCGGCTGCTTTGCACGACTTCCTGGCGAGCCCGTGAATGGCGAACAGCAAAGACTGCGTGCTCGGTTTGTTGTTGCCTCGCAAGCACGGGCCAACATCTCACTTTAACTCCGACGCCGGCCACCTTTTTCCGAAGCATCAACCTCCGCCGCTCCGCGATCATGGCCTTGCCAGGTCTATCACTACCGGGTCTCGGTCTCCAACCCAGTGCGACTCCAGTATATGGCGGAGCCGCTCCACCACCAGTTGAGCAGATTGCACGAAGGGAGGACCTTCCGCCTCAGTCGGAATGGCGATTCGAGGCGGCGTTCGGCCAGCAGTACAACATCCGCCTGCTGTCTGGTCAAGCCGAGTTATTCGGTGTCGAGCTAGCACCCAAACAGACATACAACCTCTCTGGATGCAAGGGAGCAATCTTCACGTGGCAAGGCTGCCAGCTCGAGATTACCGGTGACGCAGAAAGCGAGTACTCGGCTAAGGAAACGGAGTATGCTGTCGAGTGGCTGAACCTTCATGGCATGCTGGAGACTGCTAGAGACGAGGCACAGCCGGATGGCGGACCGAGAGTACTGGTAGTTGGGCCGGATCATGCTGGCAAAAGCAGTCTCGTGCGGAGCGTGGCTGCTTGGGCTGTCAAAGCCGGCCGTACGCCTACCGTCGTCAACCTGGATCCACGCGAAGGCATGCTTGCCCCTCCAGGGAGCTTGACAGCAGCTGCAGTGGCCTCGCAACTGGATGTTGAGAATGGCTACGGCATCCCTCCAATATCAGGACCCACCGTTACGCCAATCCAGACGCCGTTGATCTACAGCTATCCATACGCTTCATCGTCCGAAAAGCCCGCTGTCTACAAAGCTCTGCTCACGCGCATGGCTCTCAGCGTGACGAACAAGCTTGAGGAAGACGCCACAGCGAAGCAAAGCGGCATCATCATCGACACGCCGGGCAGCTTGAACGATCCGAAGAGTAACTACGACATCCTCAACCATATAGTATCAGAGTTCAACATTAACCTCATACTCTCAATCGGCTCGGAGAAGCTATTGAACGACCTCACACGCCGCTTTAGCATGGGCAAGGCGCCCGGGGAGTCCGTACCGGTTCTCCGCATATCAAGGCCGGGTGGCACTGTAGAGAGAGATGCAGTCTACATGAAGCAACTACGGATGTCTCAACTCCGACAGTACTTCTTCGGGAACGCCAAGGAGCCACTCAACCCCCATTCCCATTCCATCAACTTCGGCGAACTCGGCATTTACCGTGCAAAGTCCAGCTCCGACGCGAGCAATACCTCCACCGGCTTCGGCGCTGACGATGACGACTATACGCCAAACTTCGGCACGACGGGCTCGGACGGCGACTTCGAGAAGGTCACGCCCAGCGCTGCCATGACCGGCTCACTGATCGCCATCAAGTTCTGTCCCGCGAGCAGTGACGGAGATGCTGTACGTGATAGTGCGGTCATGGGCTTCCTGTATGTGGCGGAGGTCGATGAAGCGAGGAAGAAGATGCGCTTTTTGGCGCCACATCCGCAGCGCTGGGGTGATAGGGCGCTGGTATGGGGCTCCTGGCCGGAGGTTGTGGCGGATCTGCTAACGTAAAAGAGTGATGTGGCCCAAGATCATTGAGGCTAGATACTGTGTTGTGGCATGGGATTACGGGCTGCATACACCGACCCTACACCGACCCGCGAAATTATGCCAGAGCATGAAAAGTGGTCCTGTTCTGCGTGACACGCGAGTACTGGCTCCGGTCTTTGAGCGACCGAGTAAGGTCCGCATATGTATCGCCCAGCGCCCAGGGCGCCGTCATTGCTGAGGAGCGGCGCTATCGACTCTCCAAGGTATGTAACATTAGCTACCCGTATGCATGAGACCAGACACAGCAGCTATCCGCCGTCCCGACCTCGCCTCACACAAACATGACCCTCCCAACCAGACTCCCATTCCGGACGGCGTGCCGCGCCTCACTCAGCGGATCAGTAGTCCACACCAGCCTGCCATTGATCCTAATGCCAGCCTTCAACACGTCACCTTGGAGGAATATGCCGTGCTCAGCAAGTCTGCTCTTCAGCTTGCCTAGCTTCTCATCCTCGTTCAAGCCTGGCAGATCCAGAAAGGCTCTCCTCCAAGAGGCAGGATTGGTGCAGGTCTCGCTGCAGTCGTAGCGTATCTCTTGGACTAGCTCACGTTCTCTGTTCGACAAGCCCAGCAGGAACTTCGAGCACACGGCAGGGTTGTCGAATTGGAAGACGGTGGTGCTGTAGAACATGCCGCCGCATTCCTCTCGCGTCTGGCGGCAGACGTCAAGGATTGGCGGTGATAGTCGCTCTTGGGTCAGTAGGAAGGGCTGCTCGATGTCAGCGAGGAGCTCGCTGTAGATGCGATTGCGTAGCTCAGGCGGCAGCCGGAGAATGGGAGGTTGGATAGCGGTCGCCATGGGGTTGATGCTGCCACAGCATCCAAGAGAGACTAGAGAAGGACTGTCAAAGTAAAAGGGAGTAGGCAGCTTGGTAATTCTGGACTCTAAGCGACGTTTAGGCTATGCTACTGGGCGGAAGACAAAGAGGTCGCGGGAAGTGCGGTAGTCGACGAACAAAGGCCGTCTCCGCGAACGTGCATATCCTTTCCATTGATACATGTACCCCTCGCACTCTCGGGACCGCTTCAGTCTTGCTACGTTGTGCTATCGCAGGAAGCTTCATCGCTTTCAATCGACCACCGAGCAGAGGAAACTTGTACCGCCTCAGATCAATGGTATCTCGGTTTCGACCAAAGCGCCCAGAGCTACCGTACACTCCATCAACACTCGGTCACTAGCCGCTGGTGGCGACCGATGCAGGGTGCGTCTCTGACGCTTGATTGCCTCTCGAGCTTCTGTATATGGTGCCAGCTGCCATGCAGCCCATGTCAGAGAACGAATAGGTTGAGCATGCTCTCTTTGTCGTCACTGTGTAGCATGTCGATTCCACGCGCGGCCTCCGGCCCGAGCGTGCCTCAATGGATCACCAGCTGGCAGGTGTACAGTCTGTGCGAGCCGTTCTTGCATCTCTTGCGGCAAGTAAGTGCTCGTAATTCGTAATCCTCCTTCGGCGCCTCTGACCACAACACGTCGCCTTCGGGCGTCCTCATGCTCGCTTTGAGGACCGTGATCACTCTCGCCCCGGTCACGAAGCTCATCCCGCGTGTTGTCATCAGCGTTGCATGTGTAGTCAGTCATGTTTGGACGTACTCGGAGAATGTTGCGAAAGATTTACGCGTGGAGGCCAATTGTAAGCCAGCGGCCGTGTTGTAAGCGCGCCTGCGGGAACCAATGCGGAAGGTGCGGGGAGCTTGAGCGGGGCAATGTGGGTATAGCGTCAACGGCCGACAGCGGCGAGCATGCCGAATGCAGTGCAACACGGCCGGGTGTTCCTCCATGATCACACGCCTGTCATACTCTATAACATTGCATGTCTCTCCCACGTCTCCTCTCATCCCCCATCCGGCGCGCAACGGCACTCACCTCCCACCTCACCCGTCCAAACCCAGCTCCAGTCCGTCTCACCCGAACCATGGCGTCCATCCCCGACAAGATGAAAGGCGTGATCATCGAGAAGACCGGCGGCAGCGACGTCCTGCAATACAAGACCGACCTGCCCGTGCCCACGCCCAAAGCAGGCCAAGTCCTCGTCAAGAACGACTTCATCGGCATCAACTACATCGACACCTACTTTCGCACAGGTCTCTACCCTGCGCCCTCATTCCCGCACATACTTGGCCGTGAAGCCTGCGGCAGCATAGTCAAGACTGGCGGAGGCGAGACATATGGATTGAAGGATGGGGACAAGGTGGTCTGGATGGCCGAAGGCGCGTACGCGGAGTACACTGCTGCGCCGGCGGAGAAGGCGATCAAGGTGCCGAAAGAGCTGGATGCGCACATCGGCGCTGCGGCGCTGTTGCAAGGTCTTACAGCACTCACGCTCATACGGGAAGCACACCCCGTAAAGAAGGGTGACTGGGTGCTTGTGCACGCTGCTGCGGGCGGGACGGGATTGTGGCTTTGCCAGCTGTTGAAAGCCGTCGGCGCGAACATCATTGGCACAGCCTCTACACAGGAGAAAGTCGACACGGCGACGAAGGCCGGCGCGACGCACATGATCAACTATAGCCAAGACGATGTCAAGAGCAAGGTCATGGAGCTTACGAACAACGCCGGCTGCATCGCAGTCTTCGATGGTGTTGGCAAGTCGACCTTTGACCTCTCCCTGGACTGCCTAGCAAGAAAGGGTAGCTTGGTTTCATTCGGCAACGCTTCAGGAGCCGTGCCGCCCGTGACAATAGCCAAACTGAGCCCGAAGAACGCGAGGCTGATGCGGCCGACTCTCTTCGGCTACATTGCGTCGAGAGAGGAGTTCGAGCACTACACCAACGAGCTTTTCGACTTCATCCTGAAGGACAAGATGGATGTGAGGATCCACAAGACGTACCCGCTGAGCGAAGTAGCACAGGCACACGATGATCTCGAAGGGCGGAAGACGAGTGGCAAGCTGTTGCTCGATCCGTCGAAGTAGATACCTGTATGTACGCGATGTGAGCTGGACATGGCGACAGTAGCGTAGCATATCATGAACTAAGGCAGTCCTGAACCGTAAAGCGTACGGTCTTGGACTCAATACGACTGGCCTACATCTTCGAGCTTTGCGCCGTAGGCTTCCTGTACATGACCGTCGCCGCTGCCTGCACGAGATGTCAGACGCGTATCTACATCTATCCTTTCCTGTGCATGACCGTCGCAGCTGCCTTTGAACATAATCAGCTCCGAAGCACGCGAACTGGAAACACAACCAACTCACCTGATGGTTCGGGAAGATGAGCATATCCGCAATCACCACGTTCTCCGGCCGTGCAGCAGCGAAGACGACCGTCTCCGCGATGTCAGACGGCGTCAAGGGGTCCACACCCTTGTATACCGCATCCGCCTTGCTCTTGTCACCATAGAACCTGACGACTGAGAACTCCGTCTCCACCTGGCCCGGGTCGATCTCCATCACCCGTATCCGCGTCGCAATCAACTCCTTTCGGATCGCGTCCGTGAACGTCCGTACCGCAGCCTTCGTGGCGCAGTATATCGCACCGCCCGGGTACCCTTCCCGTCCAGCGATGGAGCCAATGTTGATGATATCGCCGGCTCCGCTCTCGCCCCTCTTGCGCATACTCTGCAGCACCGCTTGGGTCATGTTGATGAGGCCGTGCACGTTGGTGTCCATCATGACCTGTATGTCATCCTCCTTGATATCGCCGATCTTATCCACGCCCTTCACCAAGCCCGCGTTGTTCACCAGCACATCGATCTCCCGGAACTCTTCTGGCAGATTGCCGACGAAGTTTCGGACTTGGTCTGCTTTGCTGACATCTAGCTGTACGGGTAGCACTTTGACGCCCTCGCCGACTTCCTTGGTGATTTCTGCGGCGATCTCCTTGAGCGTGTCGATCCGTCGGGCTGTGATGATGAGCTTGAGGCTTTTGGGCGAGGTGCGGGCGAACTCTATGGCGGTGGCTTTGCCTATGCCGGAGGAGGCGCCGGTCACGACGATGGTCTTGCCTTCGAGACGGCGGGACATTGCTGAGGCCATCGTTCTGGTTGTTGATCGGTTGAGGAGTGGTTGGAAGGGAGATGCTGCAGAGGGCCGCGGAGGTAGAGAGGCTATGCTGCTGAGGATGCGGAAGAAAGATGAGGTGCGATTGAGATTCATATGAGGAAGGTGATGCTCGGGGGAGACGGAGCCGAGTACTTAACAGTGGAGAAATGTTCAACAGCGCGCATGTCCACGACGGAGGTCCAATGCGTGTTAGCAAGAAGAGAGCTCGGCTCGGCCAAGGAGGTGGGGGTTTCGCCGATAACGGCGCTGTGCTGGCAGCGAGGGCGACCCCAATGATTGATTGAGTTTTGATCAATTCGCCCAAATTGTCCGGCCCCCCCTAAACGCATGTGGCCAATTCGCCTTTCGAATCTGCAGAGCAACACAGGTTCGACTCGCTCGCTTCCACTGCAAAATGGCATCACCCAAGATAGGCATTTTACTTCGGATGAGTACGCTGCCGAGCGATATTGAGCGTTGGACACCTTTAAGCCAGCCGAAGCTCGCTTTAGAATGACTGCATATAACTTATGAAGCGAGATGAGCTGGCCTACCTCTTGCCTTGATGTTTTGCCGTTGTAACGGTATCTGCATATCGTCCCTACTCTCGCCTCCGATCAATCGTAGCGATACATGATGGCGGATCACCTTGCCAGGATCGAGGCAATCCTGCAAGAAGGCGTCGCGGCAGGAGTCCCCGGCATCTCAGCTGCGATATCCACGGCCCGTGGACAATGGATGTTGACCGCAGGCGTCTCCGACCTCCAAAGCCTCCAACCCATCGAGGCGGCCCATCTCTTCGGCATCGGCAGCATCACCAAAGTCTTCGTTGCCGTCGTTGTTCTCCAATTCGTAGAAGAGGGAGCACTTCAGCTGTCAGACTCCGTCAGCAAGATTTTGCGCCCTGAGGTTTGGGACGGGATCGAGGATGCCGGAGAAGCAACCGTGGGAAACCTCCTTAGCCACAAGGCGGGTATCGACAGCTGGAAGACGCTCCGGCGTGGATCCGCTAGGGAAGGGGAAGCGAGGTGGATCCGGCGCACATATGGGAGAAGACGGAGGCTCTTGACTACGTTCGTCGGCCGAAGAGGACGGCACCGGCTGCTGGACAGTGGTACTATGCCAACATGAACTACACTCTCCTCGGCTTACTCGTTGAAGCAGTCAGTGGGAGCACGCTGGAAGCAGAGACACGTCGCCGTGTGCTCGAGCCGCTGAGGATGGAGAATACGTACTTTGAGGGATTCGAACGGATAACACATTCTGTTCTGCCCTGTCGCTATCACTGGGCCACCGTCACTTTTCGTAGTACTGCGGGAATTTGCCCAGCCTTTCCAGAGGTTCGAGGAGGCAGTCTCGTCGACTGCACGGTCTCCAATCTTTCTTCGTCATGGGCGGCCGGTGGTATGGTCTCCTGTCCGTCGGATCTGCTCAAGTTTGCGTCTGCAACCCAGCAGCCCGGGCAGCTTCTCAAGCCGGAATCCTTCTTCACTCTCACGGAGTGGAGTCCAACAACAAATGGACGCTCGGATGAGATGGGCCACGGTCTTTTCAGGATGAAACACGGTGAGAAGCAGGATGCGTGGCTAGGTCACTTTGGAGGTGTACTCGGTTTCACTTCCGGTCTATGGTGGGCAGATAAGGGTGACTGTACGGTATGTGTGCTATCCAATATAGGAGGGAGTCACGCCGGCAGTGTGCCGTCAAGTTCTAACGTGGTAATCCTGGAGTCTAGCATCTTGGAGATTGCACTCCAGTTGGCGGCCGAGCAAACAAGATGACATCGAATGCCATGTTCCGGCTCGACATGGGTTCCATCTTCTGAACACAGGCCACTGCAACAGGCAGGTTTCGTATGCATTGAGAATACAGTGCAGGTTACCAACAGCCGAGGGAGGTCCAACAAAGGTATACGTACAGCTTGTGTGTGTGTGTTTGTAGTATGAGAAAACAGCAAAAAAATCTCAATGATGAATATAAGGTCGTACCCTTTTGAGAGTTGTTAGACTCCATGATTTGGTTCAGATGAAGAATCTGACGGGAAATTGAACGTACCAGAATCGAACTGGGGTTCCCGGAAATCGAGTGAGGTCAATCAGAACTTTTGAAAGGTCAGATCGTTGACAGGTAGATGAACATCGGTTTTATAGACTAACTCCGATGTGATAACCGCTACACTATACAACCGAAGCGTGTGTGCATCATGGCGCTCGCAAGATTCTAATAACCTATATAGCGCTGATACCACGGCCGAAAAGGCGCCGACAAGGTGGGGCGGCCGATATGGCCTGCTCCAACAGCGGCGACTACCATGGCTAGATGCCCCCAGACCAGGCGCATCTTATGAGCCTACCGCCATCACCACGGGTCAATTCGCGAGCGAGATATAGCTCATCAAACTTTGGACAGGCACGAGACGGAACGAGACAAGACGAGATGATGACATAGCTCCATCGTTCTCCAACGTAACATAACATGGCATACAGCTATCATGCTTCAGATCATCAAGCAAACTCGCTCATCATCCCATCAGTAGTACGCCAATGGCGTATTGCCGTGCTTGTCGTCTTCCATTTCATCAGTAATCTTCCAAAAGGCCGTCGGACCTGCTGGGCCGTGCATATCGTAGTCTCTGTAAATGAGCGTCAGCAGGCACCTTTCGTTGACCGTCTCTCAAAGAGCGAATCACGTGCAGAAAACTCACTTGTCAAACCAGTTCCCCAGCACGCCTCTAGCGCTCCGCAAGCCACCGACCTGGATACCCTCCGAGCGCCAGCGCTCCTCGCCGTGGAAGATGGAGAAGGTCGTCCAGCGTATCTCGCCTTCAGGTGTTTGCCGTACCGTACCTGTCATAGAGTCAGTGATGCATACTCACGATCCTTCATCGTCTTCAACGCTCACCTCGGATCCGGCTATTAGCATTCGGATCCCAACTCGCATGCAAACTCCTCGAATTGCCCCTGAAATGCACCACCGGCAGCCTCTCCCCCTGGAACCCACTCCAATCCATCCCATCACTCCCACTCTCATCCCCATCCTCGGCATACTCATCCTCGTCCCCACTGCCGGGAGGCTCGATCTTGGTGACTTGCAGCTTGATCTTGATCAGTCGAATGGCTACACGAAACACACATCAGCGACCGCCTGGAATAGGTCATACGTACCGCTTCCGCGAGATCAATAATACCTTCCTCAGTGTCGATGGGATCGCGGAGTGCGTCTTCGGGGATGCGCTGGCTGAAGTTGAAGGCGTAGAGGTCGTTGTAGTCGAGGAAGCAGACTACGCGCATCCAGGTGCCGCTTATACCATAAGGGTCTTGGGCGTCGAGTGACAAGGCGAGCTCGCGGATCCGCAGCATGGCCGGGTCGTCGGTGGGCGCGGTTCCTTCCTTGTCAGTGGGTTCGGCAATGGTAGGAGCGAGGCTTATGTAGGAGCCGGGTGTCGCGCCAACGAATGGTTTGTGCCAGACACGCGGCCAGCGACCGTCAGAGCGCTCGGAGAACTTGTTGAGGTTGAAGCCGAGCACGATCATAATGGCCTCGACCTTCTCCCAGTCGGCGCGCTGGCTGCCGTCGTCCGTGAAGGGTCCCCAGAGCGTGCCGTCGTTGTATTGGCGGAGATCGTATACTTTGCTGCGGGCGTAGGTATGGGTTTGTAGTGGCCGGGATTGGAGGCGTGTGCAGGATGCGGGCGAGAGCAGAGGGTTGGGTCGCTCGCGGGAGAAGGACGAGCGACTGGGTATGGGATCGATGGGCACGCCGAACAGGCAATGCAACTTGGCCGAGGCCTGTCGTAGCTCTGGTGTTGGAGCTTGGTTCTGGTGCTCGCTGCCCGCCCGTGCGAACAGCGAGCTGGCGCATAGGAAGGCATCGATATTGGTGGTATCATTGAAGTACTCGCTCAACATGCGCAGATTGAGCGAGCTGCCACGATCCGTACTCGCCGTCACAATCAACCTGTTGATCCGCTCGGCCACGAACTGCAGGTGCGCCGACTTGCTGTCCCTGGCCTCGCACTCTAGGATCTTCTCCAGCTGCACCAGCTTCTGTATCTCCTCCTCCCAATCCGGCTCCACGTGGCCTATCCGCGGCTCATCGTATCGTCGCATATACAAGTCCTTATGGAGCAGCCTATTGCCTTTGACGTAGCTGTTCAGCGCGCGGCATGTCTTGCTGAGCGATGACAGGTCGGCCGGCTCGATCTCGCAGAAGATGCAGTGGAGGAGCTCGTGGCTAAGCTCGAGGAGGGACGACATGGCGACGGCGATACAGAACTAGCTGGCAGCGGGCTTCGGACGGAACAGTGATGAGAGCACGACAGTATTCATGCTGCGACGGCAAGATGGGACGACAGCGCCTCGGCCTTGTATATTAAGTCTACCGGTGTTGCGGAGCTTGATGCCTGCTATCCCCGGCGTGGAGGTGGACTGGTCTATGATGATGGCGGATGATGGCGGCAGTGCCGCGGCATGGTGGGCCAGGTGGGGGCGCAATAAACCACGTCCTTCCAGCTCGTTCGTCCAGTCCGTCACCAGTACATGTCTCGCCACCAGGAAAGCGAAAGACGCGTATGCCGGTAGCAACGATAGCGACTACGGTTTACGGAGCGCAACAACGCGGTAACGCATACCGATGATAACCTGGAAGGTGCAAGGCAAGCAGGACCACAAACCAATACAGACTTAACAATCGCAACGCTGGATGCTGGTAATGTGATACGACTCCTTTGCTGTCCTACCTATCTTGCCTCTCATGAATATGCTCCCTTCTCCCTTCCGTCTCCGATACGCAACAGGCACGCGAAACGAGAACACTCCTTCTCCTCGCTCAGCATCTAGCAGCACCCACCACACCTCGCCTTCTTTCCAGCGCGTCTCACAGCGCGCTCAGCCTTCCATTGCGCACATTCAGCCTGGCGAGCCGTCTGCTTCTCCGCCTTCCTCGCCTTCCACATCTCCACAAGCGAAGGCCGGCCGGCCGCCACCTGCGCCCTTGGCATGCTCGTACCATCCGAGACATCATAGAATGTCTCCTCCTCGCTCGGACCGCCGTGCTCGTTAAGCCTGTCTTCGCCTGCGACGTCGACCCATCCTTTCTTATTGTCGGTCACGGTGTGAGGCTCCGGCGGCACGATGGCGCGACTGACGACGAGCTCGATGTAGCTCGGTGGCATCATGCCGGCCTTCTCCTGGATCCCGCTATTGGGCTGATCGGAAAGAGACTCGTGCGAGAGCCTGCTGTCATTCTCGGCGGGAGAAGCACCATGGGCGATCGCCCGCTTTTCGCCTTGGTGCTCCTGGTATCTGTCGTGGGCAAGCTTGCCGATAGCGACTGCGACTGGAGCACGCTGACCACGGCGACGGCAACACATATCGATGAGCTCTTGCTTGATGTCTGTCGGTTGTTGCTCGACAGATCGACGTGGTATTGGCGAGCTGTGATTGGCCGACCTTGTTGGCCTTTCGGTGAAGTTCGATTTGATCGATTTCTTCTTGTAGTGAGTTCGAAAAGGTGAGCTTGCTAACTGTGATTGCTAGGTGGCCTACACATTCTCTCAAGTGCGCGGTCCAATTTGTATATGTCCGCCTTTGTTACGGCCTAAACTCGAACTGCCTTGGCGGAGCAGGCGAACTATTCCTCCGCTTCACTCTTTCGGCCGAGAACTTTGTTCGCTGCGTCACTGCACTTCGCAGACCACTTCCACTTTCGTCCACTACACCTGCAACTTCACAACCACACACCCTGTTTGCTCACGGAATACCTTGCATTCCTTTTCAAAAAAACAACGAAGAGTCGAATGGCTACTCTATCTGCCCGCCTCACGGCACATTTTGCTTCTTGCCAAGGAGAGCATGAGATCGAACGCTCTCTTGCGATCGTGTATCGAGCACAGTTGCCCAAGGAAACTCGGCATGATGAACACGGCCTGAGACTGGTCGCTGTGTGTGTCCTCCTATGGCCGCATCTGATCCGCCTTCACGCGCGCAGCTTTTTCTGCCCCCATCTTCTACAGACCGAACGCTCTCATCCTTGTCTGGCTCGGATATGCCGCCCGTAACATGAGCATGGCGATGTTATTGCAGGCCGACGTTGATGCCTTTAAATCCGAGAACGAGGTAGCGTCTGCGGCGCACAAGGAAGCTCATCTCTCTATCCCTGTTAGGACATGTGCGTCTACCCTTCTATTGGCTCGCAGACGCCGATATCCAGGTTCACTTTCGGTGCCAATCGCCGGATGAACTACACACAAGCAAGTCTGGCTTAAGTGATCGGCTCTCCAATCAGAATGGCAGGGTCCCCTTTTGTGTGTGTTCTAACATGGCAGCAAGTCGCCGCTTCTACACCGGCCTTTCTCTGCGCCGTGCTCAAGATGATTTCTCATCCTTGAGTTCCTCGGGCACCTCCATGTGCTCGGTGGAGCCACCGGCCCTCTTCTCGATATCGGCCTTCAGACTCTCTTGCACGGGCTGTGATGGGCCGGTCAACGCATGCACACCACTTCTGCCATTCTTGATGAAGAGATAGTCCACCTCCTCTAGCGTTAGGTTCGAGGTTTCCTGCGGAGGCCGGTCAGTACCAATGCACGGTCAAGTGAGGGCTGGAACGATCGTTTGCTTACGGGATAGCAGAAGTAAACCAAGGGTATGAAGGCCGCATTGGTGACCATGAAGATCTACGACAGACCACAGTCAGCATGTGCATTGAAAGGAGCCTTGGGCTGTTGGAGGTCGTACCAGATAAGCTTTCCACTGCAGCTTCCCAATAATTGTAGGCGTGATCATCACGATCACGAAGTTCTGTTGCAACGTTAGCGACGATGGGGTGTAGCTCAAGATTGCAACAAGTGCCCACCCAAAGCCAATTACTCGATATGCCAATAGCTGTACCCTTTGCACGCGCATGCAATGGGAGGATCTCCGGCACATAAACCCATGGAATGCAGTCTGATCGGACAGCAGAAGGGATCAGCAAGCATCCAAGATAAAGAGAAGGCGCTCATCATTTGATAAACGTACTGGCAGTCGCTCCGAAGAACAACATATAGGTGAAGAAGAAGGCGACACTGGCGGACGACGTGGCTTTGGCTAGGGTTTCCGAGTAGCCTGGCCGCTGGAAGCTGAGCAGCACCGCGATGAGCATCATCGAGACGGAGAGGCCAGCTGATCCCCACATCATTGGGTTCCTCCTGCCCATACGATCCAGGAAGAAGGTGGGAATTAAGCTGCCGAAGAAGAACATGGTTTGCACGCAGCCTCCTATGACTAGTGACAGGTTCCGAGTGAGCCCGACGTTGTCTTGTAAAGCTGTCGGAACAAAGTAGACGACGAGGTTAATGCCGCCGACTTGGTTCATAAATCTGAGGGTAGATGATCAGTATGAATTTGCTGGTGATGTGCAAATCAGTCCCAGTATACGCACTGCATGCCGTAAGCAAGTAGGACTCGTTTCCCAGTCTGGACGTCGTCTCGCTTGAAGAGCTGGCGCCACTTGTATTCTCCATGCTTCCTTTCCAAATGGAGAGCTTCCAAGATCTCCCTCTCCATCTTCGCGACCTTCTCGCCGTCGGGCTCGCTGTCCCAGACATCGCACATGACCTGCAGAGCTTCCTCGTTGCGACCGTGGTAGTAGAGCCATCTCGGTGACTCTGGGATGCCGAATACCAGGAAGATTACGACGAAGGCGAAGATGGTTTGGCAAGCTATCGGGACTCGCCAAGCGACTGGTCCGCCAACGTAGCTCATTCCGTAGTCGAAGAAGTAGGATATGACAATCCCGACACCGACGAAGAGTGGCTCAGATGACACCAGACGGCCACGCTTGTCAGCATCACAGAGTTCGCTCTGGTACATCGGGACGGTGCTGGTTTCAATGCCCGTACCAATCCCTGTGATGTAGCGCGCTACCATGATCTGAGCAACTGAGTACGAGGTGCATTGCAGGATGGCGCCGACGATCTGATGATGTGTTAGAAGAGTCCATTCCCTTCGCCGTTTCTCTGAGTATACTCACAATCCAGCCCATGGCAATCCACATACATAGTCGTCGTCCGCACTTTTCTCCGAAAAAGAACGTGAGGATGCATCCCGAGAATGCGCCCAGATTATATATGGAGACGATGATGCCCTCGAGACCGGAGCCAGGGTGACCGAACGTGTTGAGCCAATCCTCATTGGTGACGATTCCGGAGAACACACCCTTTGCAATTGCGTTTTAGCTGAGGGGCCTGATTCGCCCTGTTACGTTGAACGCTTACTTGGTCGTAACCGAATAGTATGAAGGCCTAAGCATTACCAAGGTCAGCGAAATGCTATGACGCAGCCCATAGTCGTAGCATTGCATACCAGTTGACAGGCTATAGTAATGGCAATCTGAAGGCGTAAACCTCTGCCGAACAGGTTAAGCTTGATCATGTTGGCAACTGTTCGCACGCGTTATATTTGAAGAAAACGGAGGCTGAAGAGTTCTTGCCATGGCGTAGGGTGACTACCTTATATGTCGAGCGGCGGGAATGGCGAGCGTACCGCCATACTACTGGGCAGCCTGACGGGCCACGGCAGTGGCTGCGGAGAAGCTTATGATCTTCAATTCGGTTCTCGGCAAAAGAGCACGCGACTCTGGGGTGTGGGGACTCGGGAGAGAGGGTGCAGGTGGTCCTAAGAAGGAAGCGAAAGGCGCAGGAGCACGCGGCAGTGCCTCGACCTACTCGAAATGGGTAACCGGGCGGGTATACCGCTTATGCACCGATGCAGCCCGGGCGTTTCAAAGATCCGGCTACAACCCCCCGCGAGTCGGCGCCGTCAAGATACAGGCACAAGCATGACTCTAGCAGCTTCCTCTCGCGACCATATGATTCATGAAAATGCTCCCGATGCTGCATATGCATGTCAGCCAGACACTCGGTCATGATAAGCTCAAGACTGCCATAGAGACAACAGGCCGAGTGTTGCGGCTCAGGCGAGTATCTTGTAGATACCTTGATGACTGTCCAGTACCACGACGAACCTACCTCCCAGTTCAGACCGATCGAAGAAGAAAGGTCACTATGCGAGTCAGTCATTAGACCAGCGTCAGTTCTTGGCAGCCACTGCATGCTACAACCCCATCTTAGCACTTCCGCACCCTACCAGAGTACCTCACTTTCTCGAGCTTTCAGACAATCTTGACAACCAAGAGGAAAAATACCAGTCTTCCCAACACGATCTCGTACAACAAAATGTACTTCAAGCACACGGCTGCCCTGGTCCTGGGCGCGCTAGCTTTCGCTGCCTACGACATACCTATCGATTCGTCCTTCACCCCGGAAGGAGGTAAGTACTTCTTGATCCCCTCACAGCCGACTAACGGTTGGCTACGGCCATCAGCTTTCCTCGCCGTCAATTCGAGTGGGGTTCGGAGAAGCACCGCATTGACAAAGCTTTCTTCCGGCACTCAAGTTGCGAGGAGTAAGAGCTTGGGTACGATCTGGATCTGCCAGAGTATGAAGATCATTAGGGCGTGGAGAACGGCGTATGGGGTCGGACTGCTAATGTCGGTATCTGGAATGCGAGTGCTCCGGTCCATCAGGCCTCTATCTTCGCCATCTCCGTCCGAGAATCCAGCGCCTCCGAGTTCTTGAGCCCGGCTTCTGGATCCACGACCGAATTGCCTCTGCTGGCCGCATACACAAGGTCTGGGTTCTCCTCCTTGAGCTTCGCGAAATCCCGTTCCGCGGCCCATGCCCATGGCGAGTCCGACTCAAAAAGCAAGTCGATCTCTTCCAGTGTCCTCTGGTTGGTTTCAGGATATAGCGCCCATACCATCGGGATGGTAATGATGTTGCAAGCGCCAAAGATATATAGCGTCTTCTCGCCGATGGCGTTGAACATAACGGGGCAAAGCAGGGTGAGCCAGCCGTTGCCGATGGACCATCCTACTACACCCCAAGCGTTGCCTTTGGCCCGCACTTCAAGCGGGAAGATTTCGGCGGGATAGAGCCATGGTACTGTCAGCCAAGTGGCACCGAACACAAACGTGAACAGGTACACAAATGACGCCGCGGCGATGCCGTACGAGCCGGCTGCGGCAGTATCCCCGGCCGCTGTCGCGTTGATGCCCAACCTTGACATGCCGCCGGCAAGGAACATAGCTATGCCCTGGCCCACTGAGCCCCAGTACAATGTGTACCTAGATATACCGTCAGCATCTATGCATGTCACCACAGGCTTGAAGGGAGAATTTAGGCCTACCGACGTCCGATGCGGTCCAGTGTAAAGACGCATATCAGCGTTGAGAACATATAAAAGATGTTATTGAGGCCTGCAGGATGAACGAATCAGCGCATATCGTGTGGAGATCAGTCTTTCACGTTGCCTTGATGCTTGTGCCTGGCTCGGTGCATTCCAGCTGGCATCGCGCGCGCTGAAAGCCGCTGTACTGTCCACTAGGTACTTGAAATCAAGTCTCTCATCGCTGTGCTTACCAGAGATCCACTGACTCTTCTCACCACCGAACCCGGCAATCCGAAAGATAGTAGGCGCATAGACGGTCACGCCAGCGATGCCAACCCACTCCTGCATAATTTGCAGCCAGATCACCAGCTGGACCCGGCGCGCCGTGTGCAGCTTGCCAGATCCTATGCCGAAGAGCATAGAGTAATAGCTGTTACGGCCGGCCGTCTTGCGCTCATGAATCACGCTGTTCTTGATATCGTGGAACTCTGCGTCAGCTTTGGCTGCACCCTCGGCGTCTTCGCCACGAAGACGGCCGAGAATGTAGCGCGCCTCCTCGTCGCGGCCGACTTTGGCCAGCCATCGAGGTGATTCTGGAAACACCCAGACGATGGCGAATCTGTACACACAGGTAGCAGGGTTAGCAGATGTCTCAGACAACGACCGAGGTTTCTACTCATGGGCAGGACGAACAGGACCAGGAGCGGGAGAATCTGGAAAGCAATCGGAAAGCCTGCAGCGACATTAGCAGGTCTCTCGGACAACTGGCAGGCGCTTCGGTATACTTACGCCATCGTATTGCTGAGTTGCCGCCGTCGACGTAGCTGAGGCCGAATTCTAGCCAGTAAGCGACGACCACGCCGAAGATATTCAGCGTGAACTGCGAAGATTGAGTGGTCTCAGTACACATGTCTCATTCGGAGTCCTCGCAAGTCAAGAGCGCTTTACACACCTCGATCGCAATGAACTGCCCTCGAGACGTGTGCTCGGCCGTCTCGGTGGCCCAGACAGGAACGATGGCGTTCAGAATACCCGTCCCAATCCCGTTCACGGCTCGAGCACAGATCATCCAATTGTGGTTCTGCGCCGAACACTGCAGAGTCGCTCCTAGGATCGCCCAGACGGCTCCGAGGGCGATGGTACGCACTCTGCCGATCTTGTCGCCCACCCAGCCGCCTAGCAGGCAGCCGAATAAGGTACCCAGGTAGTACACCGACACAATTCCACCTTGGAGCAATGAATTGGTCACTACAGGGTCGCCGGCGTCGTTGACGTAGCCAAAGCCCATGAGGTCTATGTAATCTTTGGCATTGTTGACACCACCCATCATGCCTTGGTCATATCCCTTTGGTGTCGTCGTCAGCAAGAGAGACCGCCAAGCGATACAGTGTGCTCACGTACAAAGAAGAAGATGGAGAGTGCGGCGACGCAGTTGATGGCGAACAGCAGTTTATGTTTCTCGTATTTGGCCGCTATGCGGAAGCCTTTCATCTGATCCATCTTCGGCACTGTCTGTCGTATTGCGAGTAAAGAATGATGACATTCGAAGAAATGAAAAGAATCTGCCTCTACCGCATGCGTCACATCACCTCTTGTACTTCTGCTGTTCGGAGTACCCACACTGCACGAGAAACAGTGCATCGGCAGAAAATCATGGGTAGGGTCATCAGACAACACGCCGGCCCAGTCTCTGAGCGTTCCTGGGAGGGACGAACCTTGTTCCCATGTAAGAACGCCCCAGAAACGGGATGCCGAAGATTGGTGTTAAGCCCCGCATAGCCGATCTTCTCCATGTGGAGTCCCGATTGAAGTGCTTGGCGCAATACCTTGCCAGGTTTCTTCGAGCTGCCCAGTGGACTGTGCCACTGTGGTCGGCTTAGTCTGTGGATCATATTCTTCCGTCGGGTCAACTTCCATGTTGACATGCCTCGCTGCTAGCAGCTACGTCCTAGTAGCTACCACCGACTGCTGGTTCAGCACGTACTGCAGAACATGCCCGCCACGAAGACTTGCTGTGCATTGCGCACGCCCACTCCACAGAGAGGCATGTTCTGGCGCCTCACGACCGCAGTGGTGCCAATGTGTGTTGGTGGGGTAGGCACAAGTTCTTCGTAAGACTTCACTGTAGTCAGTGTGAAGTCGTCCTGCGGGCCATAGGTTTGGACCTGCAGCAACAAGAGTGTCTTCTTTTTATGTGCAGAGATGCGCCGGTCTTCCGGCATGACATGGCTGTTCTCGCCGAGTGTCAAGCTCACGCCTTCGGGGGCTCCAAGATGATATTGTCGATCAACCTGACAGGCCCTTGATCGCCTCCCATACCGAGCTTCTCGCCATCGCGTACAGCCTCGAGCGGCATCATCTTGATGGCACCACTCAGCACAGCGCCTTTGCTC
Organism: Oleoguttula mirabilis; assembly: GCA_035135055.1. Classification (NCBI taxonomy): domain Eukaryota; kingdom Fungi; phylum Ascomycota; class Dothideomycetes; order Mycosphaerellales; family Teratosphaeriaceae; genus Oleoguttula; species Oleoguttula mirabilis. The sequence goes on along the minus strand of JAVFHQ010000025.1, from coordinate 151,726 downwards.
TCATCCACCGTCTGCACCTCCTCAAGTGTATCCGGGTCCGCAAGCGAGATGTAGTCCACCTCAAACCGCGCCCTTTCCGTCTCTGGCAGCTCATCTTGCTCCATGCTCATCCTGTTCGCAACATCCCACGCCAAAGCTAGCATGTCATCCCTATCCCTCTTGCCCATATTATGCGCAGCTTCTGCAGCTCTCAATGCCTGGGACAGCACAATACCAACCCTGCGTCTCCGCTCACCAAGATAGACGTTCCTACTGCTCATGGCTAAGCCATCAGGCTCTCGCTTCGTGGCACCAACGCGCACCTCGGTGTTGAGGTGGAAATCCCTAACCATGCGCTTGATGATGACCGTTTGTTGCACGTCTTTCTGACCAAAGTATACGCGCTCGGGCTCGACGGTGTTGAAGAACTTCATGCAGACCGTTGCTACTCCGCGAAAGAAGACAGGCCTACTCTTACCTTCCAGCAAGTTTGCCAAGGGTGTAATAGTGACGAAGGAGCCAGTGCCGGGTATTGTCGAGTCTGGTGGCAGTGTGGGGTACATCGTCTTGGTTGTCGGCGCGAATATGGTTGTGATCCTGCCTTGGCCGCTACTCTTCAGCTCCTCATCCAGCTCCTTTAGCATGGCTATGTCCGTGTCCCACGTCTTCGGGTAGCTGGCCAGATCCTCGTTGACGCCGAACTGGGTGGGGTTGACGTAGATTGACACAAACACCTCGCTGTTCTCGGATGCTGCTTGGCGAGCGAGAGACAGGTGGCCTTCATGCAGCGCACCCATGGTAGGAACTAGGCCGACCGACTTGCCGTTGACTAGCAGCTCCCGCCTGTAGGCTCGCAGGGCAGGCACATCGCGGAAGATGTGGAATGCTCGTGCATGCTGCCGGACAGGCTCATGAAATGGCAACGAGACAGCGCGGACATTGGGTATCGGCAGGGTGATGCGCGGCGCGGCAACGCATCGGAGAATGGTGCTGGCCATGTTGATGGTCGATCGAGGGCGGGCTGTTCAGGGCGGCTTTGGGTTGTCCAGGTTGCTGGGTGCACACTGGAGTGGAGGGGCCAGGATGTTTATACTGTCGCGGGTCATGGTGACTCGATCGATGAAGCTGTCGCAGACATTGCCGGAGAGCGTGCAGCTATTCACGCCGAACACTTGAGCATTCACGGACGCCAACTGCTCGACCGAGGTAGAAATATAAATATGTTCGCTAACAAGAAATACAGCTCAGCTCCCTCAGCTGCTCAGAGCTCAGCCAGGCGCTACTATCTACCTCCTCTACCGTGTCTACCTCCTAGTCCTAGGCAAGCGAGGCAAGCTAGGCTAGGCCAAGCCAAGCGAGGCCAAGCAGGTTTGGCGGGGTTGCGCGCACTTGCCCGAAGGAGGCTTCGCCCGCTCGTCTCCAGTGGCATCTCCAGACTGTGGACGAGTTGAAATTTCGAGATCGCTTTATTGGACACGAGAAGAGCAACACTTTGGACAAGCAGTCCACCATGGCCGACGATGGTATGCTGCTCAACTTCGAGCTGGCACCCGATGCATTTGCGCCAACGAAGAAGATCAAGGGCGGCAGCTGGAAAGACCGCTTGACGGCGAGGAAGTCGGCCGAATACGGTCGACAGAAAGCGCAGGAAAGAGCGACGTCTGGAAAGACAATACCGCAGTATGGAGAGGTGCTGAGTGAGGAGGAGGAGCTCATCCTGCCGGGAGAGCGCCCGAGCAAGCGCGCAAGGACTGGAGAGAGCGGAGAATCCAGATCTTTGGCAAAACCAAGGACGCAGAAGTCCGCGCACAGAGGAGACAATCTGCCCAAGACCAATACCGGGGAGGTCATATCGTCGCTGTTTACATTCAACCCAACATCGACCGCAAATCAGACGCCTGCAGTGGTCGAGGACGAGACTCCGGTCGAGCCCTCAAATGCGCCTTTGAACGACGAGCTTGCCACTTTCACCACCCTCGGACTGTCTAGCACGCTTGCCAGCCATTTGCTCAAGAAACTGGAACTCAAAGCGCCGACAGCCATCCAGCGCAAGGCGGTCCAGCAGCTGTGCGCAGCAGACACCGATGCCTTCATCCAAGCTGAAACGGGATCCGGCAAGACGCTCGCATATCTACTGCCCATCGTGCAACGTATCTCGCAGCTATCACAACAGATGAAGGATGCCGGCCAGAAATTCACGCGTGAGAGCGGCCTCTTCGCCATTATTCTAGCGCCCACCCGCGAACTTGCCAAGCAGATCACTACCGTCCTGGAGGGCCTCCTGTCATGCTGTCATTGGATCGTGGGCGGGATCGTGATCGGTGGCGAGAAGAAGCAGTCTGAAAAGGCTCGCTTACGCAAAGGTGTGAATATTCTCGTTGCTACTCCCGGTAGGCTAGCGGACCACATCAATAACACGGAAGTGCTGGACGTCAGCAAAGTGCGCTGGCTGGTACTCGATGAAGGTGATAGATTGGTGGAGCTCGGCTTCGAGGAGGACATCCAAAAGATTGTCAGTGTGCTGAATTTGCGAAGTCGGAAAGCGCAGGAGACTCCCATTCCAGGCCTGCCGGAACGGCGAACGACCGTGCTGTGTTCGGCGACCATTAAAGCGGACGTTGACCAACTTCGCTCGATCGCGCTCAAGGATCCAGTCTCCATTGCTGTAGACCCTGCTGAGGCTGTAGGAACTGGGGACGGCTCTACCGTAGAGCAGGCCTTTTCCGCGCCTGCGCAGCTCAAGCAGAGCTATGTTGTCGCGCCGGCGAAACAGCGGCTTGTCACATTGGTCGCTGCTTTGAAGCAGGCGTTCAAGCGGAAAGGCAGTGTGATGAAGTGCATGGTTTTCATGAGCTGCGCTGACAGTGTGGATTTCCACTTCGAGGTGCTCACACGGCCAAGCTCAAGCAAGTCGGGTGCGGAGCAAGGTGGCGACGCTGGGCGTGATGCTGCACAGACGCAGCGCGTGCCAGTGGCGAACCTGAGTAGGTCGGACAAGATACCGCAAGGCAACACCATCTCGGAAACGCGGACGCAGGGACTAGCCACGGCTTTCGGGAGCGAGGAGACACCGGTTCAGCTCTTTCGGCTGCATGGGTCCTTGCAGCAAGCTACGCGTACGAGCACGTTGAAAGGCTTCACGAAGTGCTCGGATCCTGCGGTGCTCATTTGTACGGATGTAGCGTCCCGAGGACTGGACTTGCCGAACGTTGACCTCGTCATTGAATATGATGCGCCTTTCAGCAAAGAGGACCACCTGCATCGTGTCGGTCGTACGGCACGTGCTGGCAAAGATGGACGCGCTATGATCTTCCTGATGCCGGGCTGCGAAGAAGGCTATGTTGACATACTGAAGGAGGGCAAGCCCCGCAACCTGACAAGACATGACGCGGACGAGCTTTTGAAGAAGGGATTTGCACCAGCGGTCGGCGTCGTCACGGACAACTCTTGGGAGCAGCTGGCCACCAATTGGCAGATTGACGTCGAGCGCTGGGCATCTGAGCATCCCAAGCACTTGGAACAGGCTCGCCGAGCATATCAGAGCCACATCAGGGCTTACACTACGCACGTCGCGGCCGAGCGACCCATCTTCGACATGAAGCAGATGCACCTCGGGCATCTAGCCAAAGCGTTCGCTTTGCGTGACAAACCGGGCAATATTCGTGTACCCGGCCAGCGACCGGGCAAAGATGCTGGCGCTAAGAACAAGGAGTCCCGCCGTAACCAGGCGGCGAAGAAGGCGCCGGGCGCCAAGCGGCCGCGTGGAGACGATGATATGGATGTGCCGACCGCGACGGATGAGCACGATGCGCGTCGGAGGATGCATGCGAAGATGAAGGCTATGAGCGGTGCCTCGGAGTTTAATCTGGGTTAGGTAGTATCGTGGTGTTCAGTAAATATCCCACAAGGAGATCTTGCCGTCTTTGCTGCCGGCCGCGAGCCAGTGCGTTGACCTTGCCTTTGCCGTGCGTTGTTCGGATACTGTGAGGTCGCGTTTGACAACGACTCCATTCCCATCAGTCGCCCCGTCCTCCACGTCAATTGGATCGACGTTGGCGAATGCCAGAGCGTAGCAACCTTCCTTGTGCCACTTTAGCACAGCAAGCTCCTTCATGGTCTTGGCCGAGTACACGCGCGCCCTGCCATCCCAGCCTGCTGTCGCGAAGATTTTCTCGTCTGAGCGGACAGTGAGTGACTGCTGGCCGGCATGCTTCGTCTGAACGAGTCTCGTGTCTGCACTGCCTTCGACAAGAGGGTGCCGTGCGATCACAGCGTCTGCGGAGGATGTGTAGAAGTATCCCAGACCGGGCGCTACGTCAAGCGAAAGGATGGGCTGCGAGTGCGCTTTGTTGCTGTAGGATGTTTGCCACTGCTTCGCGGTATGGCTCTGCTTCCATATGCAGGCATAGCCATTTTCGTAGCCGACAAGCACGAGAAGATCGTTCCCGACGTAGTGCAGTCCGAGTGCCATGACCATGCCCGTATTAATGTCCATTGGGCTCACGATGGTTGCTATTCGCTCCTCACTGGGTAGTGCTGTGACGTTGACGTGGCCGTCTTGCAGGCCCGGTACTGCGGTCAGAATGCCATCAGGCTGCGCTGCTCCATTCCTGGCGGCTGCTGGGTTTGTGATCCGCAGGTGGTCGCACTTCGTGAACGAGCAGAAGTTGAGGGCGTTGACTGGTAAGCTGTGCAGCAGCACGGGCTTGGCCCTCTCTGTGACGGCATCCTCGATAGGGAGGACAGTGGAGAATCGGGACTCGTCTCCCTCACACAATCGCCACACTATTAGCTTGTTATCTCTGCCATGCCTGAGACGTCATCATCAGCGCGGTGACATGTCCTCTCAATGGTTGTCAGACGTACGTGATAATCCGGTCCTCGCCCCAGTTACTCAGGCCCAGGATGGAGCTCTTATGGGCCCGCCATACCGCCACAGGACGCTTGACGGGCAAGTTCCAGAGGACGACCCAGCCATCTGCGTCGCCAGAAAGCAGCCTTAAGTTCTGGCGAAAGAACAATACCGAGTGGATTTGTGCTGAGTGACCACGAAGCACGTAGGCTGGCTGAGCTGGCGGCAGTGAAGAGTTTTGTGTGATATGCAAGGTCTCAGCTGCCATGGTCTGACTTACGGAGCCTTCTGATATTTAAGTGATGGTTCCAGGTCGTCTCGTTGACTGACAGATCGACTCGTACTATGGTGCCATCTCACTCACCGATGTGAGGAGCAAGACGATGCGCGGGCGTGCGTTCTATCACGGTCGCAGCCTCGAGCCGTCGTTTGCGGAAGTCTTTTAACTACAGTGCTCAAGGAATGATGACATGCGACCGAGCGTGAAGACAAGACGGTGGCTTTCGGACTTTATGTAAGGATCAAGGGTCTCGCCTCATCGAGATGCGCAGAGGACAGCAACACGAGCACGAAGTTTGAGAATGATGGTTTGTGAATCGTGTGCCATTTCTATCCTGGAGCGAAAGTACGCATTGACATCACGCCCCGTCCGTCCTTTTGGTCCGTCTGCTATGCCCTTATCTACAGTGTCGTCATCCATCCCTCGCTATGCCAATGGTCTCATGAAGCATATTTGCCACTCCCGCCGCCGCCGATGCTGCCATTGTCATTCGTGATTGCCTTGAGCACGCTCCCATACTATGTTGAGGATGCCTGTGGCTTCTGGTTCTCCTTCGACACAGCTTGCTGCTTCAATGCCTCGTGCTCTGCCGCAATCTGCTTCTCTGTCTTCAGATTGCCGTGGGAGATGAGCCTGTTCAGGAAGGTGCCTGGCCTGCCCAGCGGCTCGTTTGCCTCTTCGGCCTTCTCGATCTCGCGGTGGACTAGAGTAGTCAGATATGATCAGTATGTGCTCGAGATAAGCCGGACAGCCCTCGGTTTCCTTACGATGGCCGCATGTCTCCTCGTCAACGTCTTCCGGGTCGAACTCTTCATCGAGGTTGGCTGCTATCGTCAGCGATGTGATAGATGGTCATAGGCTCCCGCATGTGCCTACGGTTCTTGTCGTGGAGGGACAGCTTCCTCTTCAGCTTCTCTCTGATGCTCTGCATCTTGCTTGAAAAAGGTGGATCGAAGGATTGACGGAGTGGATGATGGTGGTGAACGATGCCCTTGCGTATTGCTTGATGCAGAAGATAATTGGTTCGACGATTTCCAATCACTGATCGTGTGCTGGCGAAAGAAGCGATGAGGCCGGACAAAGACAAAGAGCGGGACATTCAGCATTGCCCTCCACGTTGCCTGTGACGGAACCTTGGGCCACCATTGCCCCGCTTTTGACGCCATCTGCGATTCTGCAGGCACTTCACGGGCATGGACCAATGACGAGGCTGTGTCGGAAGTCTGGACCGCGAGCGGCGAAAGGGACAACATTGAAGGCTAAGCGGATACCAGTATAACGTATACATGTAGGCATCACGGCGGAAGACGGCTAACGCGCACACACGCACACCCGGAGTCACAGAGCAGTAGAGCTGACCTCCCATCGTAAGGTCTTGCTGACCGGTGCAAACTGATTGAGGAGCAGCTCCTGTCCCTGGACTTGGACGGGAGAGATGCCCGGCGCGTCGGAAGCCGAGACGCGTCAAGACGGTCAAGTGTCGTTGACGAGTTTCCTGACCCAATAAGGCTGCAGGACAGCGACGGTTCGCTTGTCCGACACCACAATGCTGCACGAGGTTCTGCTCGCTCTCTCGGGCCATCCGTCACCATTGTTCGGCGAAGGGAAGCAACCGCTCACCGACTTGCTCTCGCCATCTGAAGCGGCTCTGCTCCAGTCCATAGGCAAGCTTGCAGAACGACACAGACAGCTACGGCGACATGCGCGATGGATCGCATCACATCACCAATCCATCATCTGCCGCGCCGTGGCAACGTCCATACAGCAAACGCACCTCGCCCGCTTTCAACAGAAGATCCTCGACGTTGAGAGCAGGATACTGACCAGAGATGCCAGCATCGTCGGTGCTTACGATATTGTACCTCTTGCAAGCGTCGTGAGTGAGTTCGATGAGTGGCACCGACGGATGTCGTGGCTTTGGGATATTGCTTGCCTCATGCAACCTATCTCGAAGTCATATAGCGACACTCCATCCCATGGAGGGTGCTCTGGCGCTGCGCTTGTCAATGCGCTGCGTACGGCAGCGAACACTGGCTTTCCAGATATCGAAGAAACCGCCATAGCACTCAGCAAGGTAGCGGAGACTGCGTGGCTGAGGCAGCTTACCTCCTGGTTGTTGTACGGCAGGCTGCCTGCGTTCGGAGCACAAGACTTCTTCATCAAGGCCGGATGTGCCGCGGACGGCGGGAGTACGAACTTCCGGAAGGAGAAGGAGCTGCTGCCGGGGTTCGTGACGGCACCCACTGCTTCTTCCATCTTGTTCATCGGCAAGTCGCTTCATCAAACGAAACGACTGTCGCATAAGCCCGGCAGTCTTGCACCTTCGGCCGCACACGGCACAAGTGAAGCAGAGCTTGCGAAAGTGCATCTGCAGCATCTATCGAGCTTATCACTGCCACTTCAATCTGCACAGCTCTCAAGAGCAGTCTCCGCCGTCAGGCTATCGTTGTCCCAGAACGTGCTGCAACATCTGTTGCCAATGCACGAAACGCTCAGGTTACTGTCATGCTTACGGCAGTACATGCTGCTCGGGAGAGGCGAGTTCTCGCTGGCCGTAATCAGCCAGGTGGAAGCTAGGCTCGAAGCGCGCCAACAGAGTATGGGCCGCCTCCTTCAGCAGGATCCTGCCAAAGCACTGCAAGGTCTTTCTGTCAAAGACGCAGAGCTACAGCAGACTATAGGGCAGGTTTGGAAGACGCTTGCGCGGGAGGACGAAGCGGGCGAGGACGATGTGCTCGAATTTGCTTGCAAGCATGTGACGCTTTCTGTGCCGAAGAAGGGTGACTCAAGGCCGACGACGTCCGATAGCGTCAACGGCTCGATACCACAGATGAGCCCGGTTTTATTCAACGACCTGTTGTTCCCGAGCGCGACGTCACTCGGTCTCAGCGTGGACTCACCACTGGACTTGTTCATCTCCTCGAGAGAGACGGAGACCTACTCGTCGATCAATTCCTACTTGTTAGCCATCAGGCGAGCGCAAGTAAGGCTGTCAGACCTGTGGCGACGGACCGCGGTCAGACGTGATCACCCTTCACCCTCTGGGCGTGCTGAAAGGGACGCCACGACCTCGCAGGAGTCAAAGCTGCGAACGAAGCAGCGTAGCAGGGAGACGCGGAAGGTTTGGGCCACATGCAGCGCCGCCATCTTCCTGATATCAGAGATCTCTACGTATCTCGAAGGCGAGGTGATAAGGGAGTCCTGCAACCACTTTGAGACGTGGGTGAAGACACCAGCTTCTACCGATGATCCTGACACGTCGAGAGCGAGCTTGCAGAGCGATCGCTCGGCGGAACTCGGCTCAGCAGACGTGGCGCAACGAGACCCGGAAACACTTTCCGCAGGGCATCGGTCGTTCTTAGCGGCGTTGACTTACGCTCTGCTATTGACTGACGTACATTACACGCGAGAGCTACGATCGTTGCTCGGCAATCTCGATGCGTTGATAGCTCTCTTCAACCGGCTTCTCGATCTGCAGCAGAAGCTGGACCTGGAAGTTGACGATGGAGGTACTAGCAGCCTGACGGAAGAGGACGAGCGAAGGGTTGCACTTGAACTAGATCGTGCGCGGAAGAAGGTCGATAGTGATTTGAAATCTGTGGTGAACCGGTTGCGGCAGTTGGATCACGAGCGGATAGGGTCAGCGAGGTATCTCGATGTAAGGCCTGCGGATGGCGGAGGATTCGAGGCGTGGAAGGGAGGTGGCGTGGACAGGTTGCTGATGAAACTGGAGTTTGGGAGGATGGTTGAGGATGGATTTGATCTTGTATGATGGTCTAGCCGTGCATGAGGGCGAGCAGCTGTCTCAAGAGGATATTACCTTGTCAAGACGTACAAGGCCTGCGCATGGTGAGGTACATATATGTCCGCCTTGGTGGGTGACTTTTGGCCGCAGCAGAAAGCTGTGGCGCGAAGCGAAGTCGGCAGATCTTCGGCGACTGTCCTGCCTGCGATGACGGACTAGGTCTCTCACGCCCGCAAACGCGTTCTCTGCGATTACAAACATCTCCACCAAACAGCCACCGCCACCGCCCACTACCAAGCCTGCTTTCCGTCCACCGTTACCTCTGCGTTCCGGCCTAGTCTCTCCCTCTCTGTGCGGCGATAGAAGCACCACACAGCGACTGGGAAGTCGGCAAGCTGGGTAAACGACGTCTCTCCGGAGAGGAGGCAGTGGCCAGCCCGCACAAGAAGATCATGACAGGCAGCAGCGGCAACGGCCACGGCAAGATGGACATCGACGTCGACGTCCCGACGCCCAAGGTCGAGGAGCTGAAGCAGGCCCAAGACGGCAACGGCGAGATCGATGAGTCGCTGTACAGCCGGCAGCTGTATGTGCTCGGGCACGAGGCGATGAAGCGGATGGGCTCGTCGAATGTGCTGGTCGTGGGTCAGCGCGGTTTGGGGGTGGAGATCGCGAAGAACATCGCGCTGGCGGGCGTGAAGAGCCTGACCCTCTACGACCCCAAGCCGGCGCGCATCGAGGACCTCTCGTCACAGTTCTTCCTCACGCCCGCGGATGTCGGCAAGCCTCGTGCTGCCGTCACCGCACCACGCGTCTCCGAGCTCAACCCATACACACCCGTCGGTGTCCACGAGTCCGACAACATCACCGCCGATCTGAGCCAGCTCAAGCGCTACCAGAGCGTTGTCCTCACCGATACGCCACTCAAGGACCAGCTGGCAATCGCCGACTACTGCCACGAAAACGGCATCTACCTAGTCATCACCGACATCTTCGGCCTGTTCGGCACCATCTTCACAGACTTCGGCAAGAACTTCACCGTCGGCGACCCGACAGGCGAGAACCCACTCAGCGGCATCGTCGCGGGCATCGACACGGAGGGCTTGGTGTCAGCGCTTGACGAGACAAGGCACGGTCTGGAAGATGGGGACTTCGTGACGTTCTCCGAGGTGGAGGGTATGGACAAGTTGAACGACGGTACACCACGCAAGATCACAGTCAAGGGCCCGTACACCTTTGCCCTTAGCGATGTGTCCGGGATGGGCGAGTACAAGCGTGGCGGTCTGTACACGCAGGTGAAGATGCCGAAGATTCTCGACTTCGAGCCTCTGAGCACGCAGCTGAAGAAGCCGGAGCTGATGATGTCCGACTACGCCAAGTTCGACCGCCCAGCTCAGCTGCATGCCGGTGTCCAGGCACTGCACGAGTTCGTAGCGAGACACGATGGCGAGTTACCACGTGCTCACAACGACGAGGATGCGGCGGAGGTGCTCAAGCTCACCCAGGAAATTGCAAGCAAGAGCGAGGAGAAGCCGGAGCTGGACGAGAAGATCATCAAGGAGCTGTCATACCAAGCGCGAGGCGACCTATCACCGATGGCAGCCTTCTTCGGTGGTTTGGCAGCGCAGGAGGTCCTCAAGTCGGTGTCTGGCAAGTTCCACCCGGTCAAGCAGTGGCTGTACTTCGACTCGCTGGAGTCGTTACCGACCTCCACTCCCCGCAACGAGGAAGAGTGCAAGCCTCGTGGTACACGCTACGATGGCCAGATTGCGGTGTTCGGCAAGTCGTTTCAGGACAAGATTGCCAACGTGCATCAGTTCCTCGTCGGCGCCGGTGCTATTGGCTGTGAGATGCTGAAGAGCTGGGCTATGATCGGTCTAGCGACAGGACCGAAGGGCAAGATCAGCGTCACGGACATGGACCAGATCGAGCGGAGCAACCTCAACCGGCAGTTTCTCTTCCGGCCAAAGGACGTCGGCAAGCTCAAGAGTGAGTGCGCGTCCCAAGCTGTGCAGGCTATGAACCCGGACCTGAAGGGCAAGATCAACATGATGAAGGATCGTGTAGCGCAGGACACCGAGCATGTCTTCAACGAAGACTTCTGGGAGAGCCTTGACGGTGTGACCAATGCGCTGGACAACGTCGAAGCGAGGACGTACGTTGACAGGCGATGTGTCTTCTTCCACAAGCACCTTCTCGACAGCGGCACTCTCGGCACGAAGGGCAACACGCAAGTCGTGATACCACGGCAAACAGAGTCATACTCAAGCTCGCAAGATCCGCCGGAGCAATCGTTCCCAATGTGCACGCTCCGTTCCTTCCCCAACCGCATCGAGCACACCATCGCTTGGGCCAAAGACCTCTTCCACACCTACTTTGTCGGCCCACCAGAGGTTGTCAACATGTACCTCACAAAGAAAGACTACCTTGGCTCTGCGCTCGCGCAATCCGGCAACGAGAAGCAGACGCTGGAGACATTGCGCGACTACCTGCAAACAGACAAGCCGGAGAGCTTCAATGACTGCATCGAGTGGGCGCGCACGCAGTTCGAGAAGCAGTACCACAACGCCATCTCGCAGCTGCTGTTCAACTTCCCGAAGGACTCGCAGACATCATCGGGCCAGCCATTCTGGTCTGGACCGAAGCGCGCGCCTGACCCGCTGAAATTTGATCCTAACAACGACACGCACTACACCTTCGTCCTCGCTGCCGCCAACCTGCACGCCTTCAACTACCAGATCAAAGCGTCGTCGGACCGCAATCACGTCCTCTCCGTGCTCGACCACATGATCATCCCTGACTTCAAGCCGGATCCGGGTGTCAAGATCCAGGCCGACGAGAAGGAGCCTGACCCGAACGCCAACAACGGCTCCACGGACGACGAGGGGGCGATGGGAAAGATTGCCAAGAGTCTCCCGCAGCCGAAGACGCTCGGCGACTTCCGTCTAGTGCCGGTCGAGTTCGAGAAGGACGACGACACAAACTACCACATCGACTTCATCACCGCGGCCTCCAACCTTCGTGCGGAGAACTACAAAATCGTGACTGCAGACCGTCACAAGACCAAGTTCATCGCCGGCAAGATCATCCCAGCCATTGCCACTACCACTGCGCTAGTCACCGGTCTGGTGGTGCTCGAGTTGTACAAGATCATCGACGGCAAGGACGACATCGAGCAGTACAAGAACGGCTTCATCAACCTGGCGCTGCCGTTCTTCGGGTTCAGTGAGCCGATTGCGAGCCCGAAGGGCAAGTACCAGGGCCCGGATGGGGAGGTGACGATCGACAAGCTGTGGGATCGCTTCGAGACGGAGGATGTGACGCTGCAGCAGTTCCTGAATGATTTCAAGAAGAAGGGTCTCAGTATCAGTATGATCAGCTCGGGGGTCAGCTTGCTGTACGCCAGTTTCTATCCGGCTGCCAAGAATAAGGATAGGCTGCCGATGAAGTAAGTCTACACTTATGTGTCCGAGTGACAAAGGCGTGTGCTAATGCAAACTCGCAGGATGTCCCAGCTCGTGGAGCACATCAGCAAGAAGAAGATTCCGGATCACCAGAAGAACGTCATCTTTGAGATCACGGCTGAGGACGAGACGGACGAGGATGTTGAGATCCCTTACGTAATGCTTAAGCTCAGCAAGTAGAGGATAGCGACCGCGAGGCGAAGTTTCGGTAGATTGCCTGCATCGCATTTGCACCGGCGCTGGGAATACCAGCTGGACATGGTGGATATGGCAAGGCGGATACAGTGGGGCTGGTATGGTAGTGCTCAAGGCGCAATAAGGAGCATCAGGCTGGACACAGACTGTGAAGCTTCGACAAGGCACATAGATGGAGCGCAACGTAGATAGCATATCGTTGCTTGAGGTATACTGCATGCAATCGAAGCTCAACCTTCTTCAATAGTACTCCAAGTGGGTCGGATTCGAGAACGCAGCACACACATTACCGGAGCGCTCTACCGAAGCTCGAACTACGATAACGGAATTGCGAGACAGCCACTCTCTTCCGGCCACGTAGTGTCAGAAGGTATATACAGTCTCGTTTTGCGCCGTCCTCCCTGAAGCGCCGAGAAATCATTTCAAGATCAGGAATGGACGCCGCCGCTATGCTTTTTCTATACACCCTTACACGCCGTAGTGTAGCAATCCCGTTACGGAGCCATGACCAAGGCAAGCAACGCCATCCGCACAAACATTCCGTAGCGCATCTGCGAGCAAAGTCAGTGATGGTCCGCTGGTCAGTACGAGTGTCAAGGGACTTACTTGTCTGAAGTACGCAGCTCTCGGGTCATCGTCAACCTCCTCATGCAGTTCCGTATTCCTCGGCAGCGGGTGCATGACGATCATGTTCTTCTTCGCATCTCTTAGTGTCTTCGAGTTGATGACCAAGTTATCCTTGACCTTCTCGTAGAGCTCCGGGTCCTCAAAGCGCTCCTTCTGCACGCGGGTGCAGTAGAGAACATCGCTCTTAGCGACCATCTCCGGCGTTAGGCGATCAGACTCCACGGACAGCTGACCGCGCGCTTGGAGCGCTGCCCGAACTTTACTCGGGATGGCCAGCGCGGCGGGAGCTGCGAGTTGGATGGTGACATTGTAATGCCTGAGCAGCTCGCAGAGGGAGTGCACGGTGCGGCCATACCTCAGGTCGCCGGTGAAGGTGATGGTCAGGCCATTGACGGTACCAAGCTCCTCACGGATGGTGAAAAGGTCAAGGAAGGCTTGCGTTGGGTGCTCTCGCGAACCATTACCGGCGTTGATGACCGGGTGGTCGGCAGCCTTGGCGGCGACCTCTGCGCTGTCATTGTCCGGATGGCGCAGAACGATGGCATCGCCGTACATGTCAAGCGTGCGGATCGTATCCGAGAGCGACTCACCCTTCCTTGTGCTCGAGTGCGATTCGTTGATCATGACGCACTCGCCACCCAAGCGCTTCATGGCCGAATCGAATGAAGACGACGTCCGTGTCGATGGCTCGAAGAACATCAAGCACAGCACCCGCCCTTTCAGGATGTCCAAGCACCCGTCGCGCTCGACACCCAACCGCATCTCTGCAGCCACGGTGAAGAGCAAATGCAAGTTCTCTTTCGTGAACTGCTTGACGGATAAAATATCCTTGCCCTTGAACGGCGACATCTTCAGCAGATCCGTAAGCGAGAGCGAGGACAGCGGCTGCGGCTGTGGCTCTGACACCACAGTAGACGATGTGGGTGCTTCTGCGAAAGTCATGTAGTCGACCTTGCTGATGTTCATGTCGTAGTTGCGCGAGATAGCCTCGATTAAGATCTTCGCAATCTTGACGTTCGTGACAAGCGGTGTCTGGTAGTCGACGGCCATCCGCCGTGTACGGTAGCCTTTGCTCATGTAGCTCGCCGGCCGCCTGAACTTGTTGCTCGATGGGAGATTGATGTACAGGTCGATGAGGTTGTTCGCCAGAGCGTGCGTGAGCGAGTACTCTTGTCTCTGCTGGTCATCATGCAGAGCCTCGAGGAACTGCACCGAAATCCCATGCTCTTCCAAGAAGTCGGCAGTACCAGCAGTAGCATACAGTTTGTACCCCATCTTATGCAACTTCTCGACTGACGGCAGCATCTCCAACTTGTCCTTGAACGAGCCGATGGACAGTAGGATGTTCTTCTTCGGGAGCTTGAAGCCGGTCGAAATTAAGCCCTTGATGTATGCTTCGTACTTGGTGCGACCAAAGCAGGCTACCTCGCCGGTGGACGCCATCTCAACACCCAAGACTGGGTCCGCGCCAGACAGTCGCGAGAAGGAGAACTGCGGCACCTTCACCGCCACGTAGTCAGGCGGCATAGTGACTGGCGGATACTCGCGCAAAGGAATGCCCGTCATGGCTTTGGTGGCCATCTCGATCAGATCAAGACCCGTCACTTTCGACACAAATGGGAACGATCTCGAGGCGCGGACATTGCACTCGATGACCTTGATCTCGTTGTCCTTGGCAATGAACTGGATGTTGTACGGTCCAGTCACGTTCAACGCATCGCCAATCTTCCTCGTGGCGTCTTCGATCTTGCGAACAGTTTCCGGGTCGAGATCCTGAGGCGGCAGGATGAGCGTAGCATCACCGGAATGAACACCAGCGTTCTCCACGTGCTCGGACACGAAATGGCCGATCATGATGCCGTTGCGCGCGACTGCATCCATCTCAATCTCCTTGGCGTCCTCGATGTACTTCGTAACGACGACCGGATAGTCTCTAGACACCTCCACCGCCTGTGCCAAGTATGCTCCCAGGTCGTGCTCCGAGTAGACGGTGTTCATCGCTGCACCGGACAGCACGTACGACGGCCGGACAAGCACAGGGTACTTGACCTTCCGGCAGAACTCCTTCGCTTCTTCGGTGCTGGTAAGCTCTTTCCACTGGGGTTGATCAACGCCTAGTCTGTCAAGCATGCGAGAGAACTTGTAGCGGTTCTCCGCCGTGTCGATCATCTCCGGCGAGGTACCGAATATCTTGACGTTCGCCCGGTACAGCGGCAGGGAGATATTGTTGGGCGTCTGGCCGCCCATGGAGAGAATGACGCCGCTCGACCGCTCAAGGTGATAGATGTCAAGTATAGTCTCCAGTGTGATGTTTTCAAAGTACAAACGATCGGCTTCATCGTAATCGGTGCTCACCGTCTCCGGATTATACTGCCGTCCGATACGTTAGCTGATGCATCGTAGAGTGTGTTGAGAAGTGCCTCATCCCGAGCTCAGTGCTCGGCTGAAACAGCACCCAAGATCTCGGCGAGTCCGCCCATTAGTAAAAAGAAAAAAGCAACTCACATTGACCATGACCGTCTTGTACCCATTCTCGCGGAGCGTGCGCACAGCCCGGACAGAGCACCAGTCAAATTCGACAGACGAACCAATGCGGTAGACACCGGAACCGAGCACCATCACACCACGATCCTCGAAGCTGACATCATGCTCCACGCCATTGTACGTTGTGTACAGGTAGTTCGTGTACGCCGGAAACTCCGCGGCAACGGTGTCGATCTGCTTGACCACAGGCAGAATGCCCGCATCCACCCTCACGCGTCGCACGTGCTTCTCATTGCTGTCCCAGAAGAGCGCCAGCTGCCGGTCGGAGTAGCCAAGCTCCTTCGCTCTGCGGAACGTCTTGGTGGGTACGCTGTCGACCGTATGGTCGTTCATCAGCTCCTTCATCTGCTTGCCGAAGTTGCTCAAGCCTTTCAGCTTCTTCAGGAACCACTTGTCGATCCTGGTCATCTGCCAGATCTTCTCCACCGAGTAGCCGTTGTTCATAGCGTTCGCGAGGGCGAACATGCGCTGGTCAGAGGGTGTCTGCAGCTCCGTATCGATGTCGAGCGACATCAACGCCTCAGTCTCGTTGAAGCCCAGATTGCCAGGATCGACAGATCTGATGGCCTTCTGAATCGCTTCTTCGAAAGTTCGCCCGATCGCCATGACCTCGCCAACACTCTTCATCGACGAGCCTAGCAGCGTTGATACACGGGTGAACTTCTTCAGGTCCCAGCGTGGGATCTTAACCACCACGTAATCCAGGGAGGGCTCAAAACAAGCCACAGTCTTCTTGGTGACAGTGTTCTTGATCTCATTCAGTGGGATGTTCAGACCCAGCTTAGCCGCAATGAAAGCCAGTGGGTAGCCTGTCGCCTTCGACGCCAGTGCTGAAGATCTTGAGAGACGTGCATTGACCTCGATAATGCAGTACTCCCTGCTGTCCGGATTCAGTGCGTACTGGATATTGCACTCGCCAACGACGCCCAGATGCCTTATGACCTTGGTAGCTGTGCTCCGAAGCATGTTGTAGTCCTCGTCCGACAAAGTCTGCGAAGGCGCCACGACCACGGAGTCACCAGTATGAATGCCGAGCGGGTCGAAGTTCTCCATATTGCACACGGTGATGCAGTTGTCGTGTGCATCACGGACAACCTCATACTCGATCTCCTTCCAACCCTTCATACTGCGCTCAATGAGAATCTGCGGGCTGGCGGCGAATGCCTTGTGGCAGAGGTCCAGCAGCTGCTCCTTGTTTTCCGCGAAGCCACTTCCTAGACCACCCAGTGCGTAGGCGGCGCGGATGATGACAGGGTAGCCGATGGTCTTGACTGCCTCGAGGGCCTCCTCCACGTTGTTTGCAGACTTTGATTTCGCGCATGGTGCGCCGATGGACTCCATACTCCGTGCGAAGAGCTCGCGGTCTTCTGTAGTGATGATGGTGTCGATTGACGTGCCAAGAACCTCGACACCAAGGCTTTCGAACTCGTCCTTCAGCTGGATACCAACCTGGAGTGCCGTTTGACCACCAAAGGTGACGTATATCGCATCCGGGCGCTCATGCTTGATGACCTTGCGCACAAAGTCCGCATTGACGGGCAGGAAGTAGACCTTGTCCGCCAAGCCCTTCGATGTCTGAATAGTGGCAATGTTGGGGTTGATGAGGATGGTGTAGATGCCTTCCTCCTTCAGCGCCTTAATTGCCTGACTGCCTGAGTAGTCAAATTCGCCAGCCTGTCCAATGCTCAGACCGCCACTGCCCAGCACCAGCACCTTCTTCGGGTTCAGCTTCGGATGCTTCGCTGCGTTCTCAGCAGCGTCGCCACCTGGGAAGCTGACTGGTTTTTGCATTGTCTTCGGGTCATCAATGGCGTTCATGATGGTCTGGATGAAGACGTCGAAGAGGAACTCCGTATCACGCGGTCCCGGTGCGCTCTCGGGATGAAACTGCACGCTGAAGTACGGACGGCTGACGTGACGGATACCTTCGTTGCTGTGATCGTTCGCATTAACGAATAGCTCCGTCCACTCCTTAGGAAGCGTGTCTGCATCGACGGCGTAACCGTGATTCTGCGACGTGATGTAGCACTTGCCGGAGAGTAAGTTGGTGCACGGGATGTTGTGGCCGCGGTTGCCGAACTTCATTTTGAGCGTATCCGCACCGGCGGCGCGAGCGAGCAGTTGATGGCCAAGACAGATGCCGAAGATCGGTGTCCGAGCCTCTTGCATAGCCTCTGCAATATGCCTGACCGTATCCGCCATCATGGCTGGGTCACCCGGGCCGTTGGAGATGAAGAGACCATCGTACTCCTTCCCAGCCAGTTTCGGGAAGTCGTAATCCCAAGGCACGACTTCGACCTCAACACCTCTCTTGACCAGGCACCGCAGCTGGTTGTACTTCAGACCGACATCGACGCAAACAACACGCACGGGTCTACCTGACGGATGACTCAACGCAACGGACGCACTTGGAGAGTAGATCTTTGGCTTGGGCGTTGAGACTATGACAACGAATCAGATTTGGTGGGCTATGACTACGAGCTGGCAAGGCGGGCTTACCATCAGCGACCAAGTTCCTGGTGTTTGGATTGTACCAATCGATCTCTTCGTACGTCGCGACGTCTTTCATCTTTCTCTGTGGGAAGTAGCCATTGGCGCCGTTGGCGCCTTTCGTGCTGTTGATCGCCAGTCGACCGTTGACATGTTGCAGGTTGGGCTGCTCCATGGGCGTGCCTGCCGGGGTCGCGGTGCCGTGTGGCGTGAGCGCACCTACGGGTGAACTATCGGGTACCTGCTCCGTGCCATTCTGCATCAGCAGCCGTCCGAGCATGCTGCCCTGATCCCGTATCCGCTTCGTCAACGCCCGAGTGTCCACGCCGCATATCGCCGGCACATTCTGCTCCTTCAGCCATGTGCCCAACGATGAGCTGGCGAGGTGGTGTGAGTAGTCCTCCCCTGCATATGAAGCGACCACCAACCCGGCAATGTGGATCTCGGCTGCTTCGAAGTGAGCCGGCAAGTCTTCGAGGATTGCGTCGCGGTCTTCGCGCGGCGGCACGCCATAGTTGCCGATTAGCGGGAATGTGATGACGAGGATCTGGCCGCGGTACGACGGGTCTGTTATCGACTCCGGGTAGCCCACCATGCCGGTTTGGAAGACGAGCTCTCCAGCGACGCTGCGGTGGGCGCCGAAGCTGGTGCCCTCGCAGAAGCGCAGCGCTTCGTCGCCGTTCTTCACCTCGAGAGCCATCATGCTCTCCGCCTCTTGGTCGACCATCTCCAAGAGCTGCTAACTTCTACTGTATGTAGCGATGCGAAAGAAGTTGCTTGACCACGAGCAGAACTCGATTTTAGCAAAAGCGAACTAGAGCTTGTTCAAAAATCTCGAAGCGCGGCATTACCTCGGACAAGGGTCTGACGCTACAGTCCACCTCCAGCTGCGACGTCGATCAGGGCAGAGTGACACCCCCGCAGATCAATCATCAGCGGCGACGACAATTGCAGATCGACATGAGTGGTGGGAGCACACAGGCGACGGCGGACATGGACGTGACGGTGTAAGATGTGTTCCACAAAGCTTGAGCGAGAGTCATATTGACAAGGTAGCGGATACATCAGGTTCGCCACCATTCAAAGACATTTGTATGACTACACTTGCACCAGTGATTGTACTACCCTTCCTTCTTCACCAGTCTCGGCAAGCCCGCCCAGGAGCCCAGCATGATGCAGCATGATGATGCGGAAGCCAATGCAGCCCGGATGTAGCACGAACGTCCCTGCAGCCTGAGCCAAGAGGCCCAAAAGCCCGACGTCACGTACCCAACCTTCCACTGTTCGCCGTGCAGTTGAATGAGGTACGCAATGTCTACCCCGACCTAGATATTTCGGCGCCCTGGTAGTCGAATACTAACAATGCACCGATGATCGTGGTCCGCCATCTGAGCGCGAGGCCATGAAATTTCTCGCCCGTGTCAGTCGTGACCTGCTGCGAGCTGTCGGTGGCGTGAGTCGTGGCCTCCTTCTCGTAGTCAGTCCCAAAACGACCAGCAGACAGGCAACGCCCGACTATGCGCACGCCGATCATGGCCAGGAGAGTGCGAGACCAGAGAGTACCGTTCGGGATCAACGCATACGCAACAACAGGTCCGAGAATGCCGCCAACCGCATAACAACCATGTGCGGCACCGACAATGACGGTAAAACTGGCTAAGTTGGCGCAGAACACATTGTTGAGCGCCAGATTCATGTTTCTACCATAGCCGAGGGGCAGGTAGGCCACAGCCACGGCCGTCAAGGGCGGCGAGCCGGTGATGATGATGGTAGCCTGCGATCATGAAAGCCTTTGAGCCCATTAGCAACTTCGGTCGTCCGACACGCTGTTGCATGAAGTCCACGCAGGAGGCGGCTAGGAATCAACCGGCTGCGGAGCTAACCCAGATGAGGGCGGTTAACGAAGTCGACGTGGTAGTGGGCTTTCATGTACGGTATCAGAACTCCGGAGGCACTGTCGTTCATGCCGTTGCCGAGGTAGACGAGCAGCATGATAGGACGCACCATTCATTCATTGCTGGGTACGACCAGCTGGGCATAGCCGTGGCTGCGTCTTGTGTCCTTCTCGGTGTCGGTGGCTGGTTTGCTTCAAGGTTAGTGGGCGTATCCGTAGCCTCCTTGTCTATGTCTGTCGGCCGTCTCCTAGGGTGCTACAGCCATATGGCTCCTTCTCCGAGTAGCTGTTGTCACGGAGCTCGGGTTCATGGGTCTCGCCGTTTGGAGGCTCTCGTCCATACATTCTTCGTAGCTGACGGACTGGAGGTCTCTTTCTCCCGCTTCGCGTAGGCCTCGGCGGCAGGAGCGTGTGCAGTCATTGTATGCGACAATGAAATCGACTGATGGGGTGCACATAAGAGCCGCAACAGAACATGTGAGCAAAGGAAACGGAAGCGTTCAAAACTAACTACCTGCTAGAGGCGGAAGGGCTCGATTAGGCAGTCGTCGATGCATGCTCGTTCCGGCAGTGAGGGTAGTAGCTACCGCTTCGATCAAGCTGACCACGACGCTTAGAGAGATCAGGAGCATGAGTGTATCATGTGTGTCACTTTAGTAGCATGACTACCTACGCACGTATTCGTAGTGGTATAGGAAACGAGAAGGGAGATGGAAAGCTCGGAAGGATGCGTTGCGAAGAGGAAAACGTGCCGAGGATTTACCGGCATCACTAGTGAGACAGCACTTCATCAAGAGAGACGCATTCCATCGTCTTCTTACTCTGACAATGGCTGATGATGTCTCGGACGCCGGACGATGACAAGCTCGCGACGCTGCTTGCTCAGGTGGACGAAGCAATCGAATTGAAACAGCTGGCCAAAGCTGCTGACCTACTGCGGGAAGCCTCACAGATCAAGGCCGACGATGTGGAGGTCAAGAAGCGGTGGCTCAAATTGCAGAACCAGGAAGGCGCCGTCGATGGTGCAGCAAAAGTACTGCAACGGTATCTAGAGAGTGGCAAAGATGAGGATGGCCACAAAGTTATCCAAGCGCTTGAACACATACGGCTTTCACCAGTTGCCGCCAACGCTGCTTACGACCTTCTACTCGGAGCCGACAAGAAGCTCGGTCTGCTTGATGAACTGACTGGCACACTTTTGGGTCGGCAGTTCGAGGTACAGAAGCGTGTCGCTGCGGCTTTGGTATCAAATGCCACCGAGGTCTTTGAACGCATGTTCCACACCGGCACTGAGAGCTTCAAAGCATTTGCCGGCGTACCACTCGACAACGCTGTGTGGTCGTCCAAGGAGGCCCAAGTTGCAGCGCAGCAAGATGTGTTTCGACTATGCATTGCTACCCTGATGGAGGCCGGTGTAGAGCGGCCAGAAAGCTTGATGAGGGCAATTGCTCGCCAGCTTGCGATCCAACCCGACAGTGTCGCATGCCTGATAGACGAGGATGTTTTCGATGTCATACTTGCGGACCTGGACATCCGTCTCGACAGCACTTTGAGGAGCCAGGCTATGCTATCCACGTCAAAACTGCTAGAGGTGAGCCAGCAGGCGGGCGAGACGCTGTTCGCGGAATTTGTTACTGTTCGGGTTGCAAAGCAGACCAATGACGATCTCATCCGTGCATTTTCTGCTGCTGCTGCGGTGTTTCCAATCCTGCCTGCGGTAGCGGCAAAGCTCTTCATGACCGATGGGTTTGTGCAGCAACTCGTGCCGAATCTGGAGAGAAACTCGGACGCCGCTGTGGCTGGCAAAAGGTAATACGATATCTTCTAGCGTAACACTGTAGCTGTGATTGATCGTTGGATTTGGGCAGTAGCTGATGAGTCGCAGGAAGAGTAAGACGCTCGAACAAGCAGCGCTCGAGCTTCTAAGTGCTGCATGCATTGATAAAGCCTGCCGTGGGGCTATTGAGAGATATTGCACGCATTGGTTGCTGGGGCTCTCTGATGAGCGCGAGGGCGTGCACAAAGCGCTCGCTGCACTAGTCTTGGCCAAGGTTAGCGAGCACTCTGTTGACGAGGTGACCGAAAAGCTATTCGTACTAGTACTCCAGGAGGATGCAGAGAGCAGCCAGGCCATCGAGGGTTTGGCATACACATCTCTACAACCTAAGATCAAGGAGACTATTGCGAGCAATAGGCCATTGCTACAGTCGCTAGTGGCGGCCCTCAAAGACCGCCCAGCGTCCGCGTTCGGCACCCTCACTGTCTTCTGCAACATGACAGCTTATCGCCAGACTCAATCAGAAGAGACGAAGAAGATGTCGCAAATCAAAGCCTACGCCAACTCGATGAAGCCCACCACTGAGGATCCGCTAGACGGCGAGAAGCGTGTCACAGCTCGCTGCAAGAAACTACTGGATCACGATGCTGTACCTGCTCTTGTAGCATGTTGCAAGCAGACGAGATCACCAACCAGTATCGCTCTCGTTGTGCGCGTCTTGCTCGCCGTAGCAAAGGAACAGAAGCACCGAGTCAAGATGGCACAGCAAGGTGCTGTCAGGCTCTTACTGCAGATACACAATCGGACAGCGACCACTGACAAGAGTACCAGCGAGGCGGCACTCATCGAGCGAGGCGCGGCGCACTGTCTGGCCCGCCTACTAATCTCAGTCAACCCAGCGCACGTGTTCTCCTCGGGACTGCCAGCTACGTCAGCGGTCAGCGCGCTCGTACTGCTGCTGCTCGACGACAGTGGCAGTGAGCAGCGTGATCTACTACCTACGTTCGAAGCGCTCTTGGCTTTGACCAACCTTGCCTCGATGGAGGACCCAACGGCTCGTGAGTTGATCGTCCGGTCCTCGTTCGAGAAGATAGAGGACCTACTATTCTCGCCCAACACACTTGTACAGCGAGCGAGCGTTGAACTGGTTTGCAACCTCATGGCATCACCTTCCTGCGTGGCCAAGTTCGCGGATGGCAGCAAGGATGCCCAGAGGAGGATGCAGATCTTGTTGGCTCTTTCCGACGTTGAGGATCTAGCCGCACGCCGCGCTGCCGGTGGTGCACTGGCTATGCTTACCGAGTGGGATGCAGCGGTGGATGCTGTATTGGGAGCGAAAGAAGGGAAGGGCGTCAAGAGTGTCCTGGTGATGTGCCAGGATGATAACGAGGAGATGAAACACAGAGGCTTGGTGTGCGTGACCAACCTTGTCAACGCTCCCGACGAGGCTGGAATAAAAGCCATGGCCACGATTAAAGAGCTGGGTGGCATGGAAATAGTAAGGGAAGCATTGAAAGGGACGAGAAACCCAGACATACTGAAAATCGGTGTGGAATTGTTGAAGAAGCTCGGATGATTGCATCTTGTCGGTACCCTGCTATAGCATGCAGACTTCCACAAACGAGATAAGCGGCGTGACGAGGTCGCCTCCGTGGCGGTGGGATGGTGTGAGTACGAGCAAGAAGTCACTGTTCAATGCTAGAAAAAGCACCCCGAAGGACCATTTCACCCAGCTTTCAGAGCAGAGAAGCATCAACACTGCCTCCCAAGCATTTCAATCACATCGCCCAGGCCCTCCATATCCTCAAGATACGCATCATGCTCCTTTCTTACGACCGCTTGATCTTCCCACACATCGTCCGTCCAGCGGTACACATATACCGTCTTCATGCCAATGGCTCTCGCGCCGCGCAAGTCATATGCATGCGCTGCGACCATGACGCATTCCTCCGGGGCGCGCTTGATGAGCTCTAACCCTTTGTTGTAGGCTTCCGGTGCGGGTTTGTAAACGCCGAGGAGCTGCGAGGAGAACAGCATGTCGAAGCGCAACCCTGACGACTTGACGAGGTCGAGCTGGAGACGGGTGGTGCCGTTGGCATGGACGTACACTTCCCACCCTCTCTCGCTCAAGCTTTGTATTGCCGCTCGAACGTCAGGCCAGGCTTTCTGCTTGTGCCATGCCGCAACCGCCACGTCCACTACCTCCGGCGTGAAGAGCGTTTCGACACTCGCTTGCTCCGGCCGGGAGAGCAACTCGTGCAGGGTCCTGCGGTGCGTGATGTCGATATCTTCAGGTGGCTGACCTGTCGCTTGTCGCTCGGTGTTGGCGTCGAAGTAGCGCTGGCGCCACTCGAGTGCAAGCCTCGATCTCTCCGTTTCCGAGAGCCGGTCGGGCAAGATGGCGACGATGGAAGAGTGCCAGTCGAGACAAGTTCCCATGAAATCGAAACAAACAGCTTTAATTCGACCTTGGCCTATAGTACCAGACATTCCGAGGACTCAAGTGTTCCGATGCGGAAGGGAGATGATGCCCAACTGACATCGTCTGAGGAAAGCGATCCTTTTGTTACCGGACCGATGGTCCACGCCCCTCTGCATGGCACACGCCCTTCTACAGCGTACCCCGCTAGGGCAACTTCGCTAGCCACCTTCGCTTGGGTTGATCGCCTTGCTGTTGGGCTCGTGTTGTGCCGTTTGGAGAACAGTGAGCATGCAGAGTATTGAGCTCAAGATGAGCTCATGTGAGAGGCGTCTGTGGACTTCCCCAAGTATAGCGATGACTCCTCCTTGCCAACAAAGGATATGCTGCTATAGAACTGACCTCTCCAAGACCATAACGCGTCTGAGATGCACAGAGTGAGGTACAGAAGCCTACAAAAGAAGCCACGTTCGTTCCTAGGTAGTCGACCAAGGCAAACTGAAGCAACGGCGAACTTGGCGGATATATTCGCACGGCACCTTGATGGTCACGCGGCACGCCATCCGACCTCACCTGTTGCCTTCTCTGCTCGAGTCTCGCAATGCTCCCTCCACCATCGACTCTCGTTGCAGGTATCCTTTCTCACCTGTATGTGAGAGGTGTGCACACGACTGGTACGCGCCGGTGACGAACGATGAGCACTGATAAGCGCCAGGTATAAAGCGATTGTTCATTGAGGTCAAGATCCACATGCGTGCTGGGTTACCAAGAGTATGCGTCCCAAGCAAAGCCTTGAAGTGTTGGACAACTGTCAATCGTGGGAGGCTGGGACGTCCCAAGGATTCGGAAGGAATTCTGGCCGAGGTTGAGCTCGAGACGAACCATTGTGTTACCTCTTTCCTGCGCCTGGAAAGCGTTCATGGCTTACACAGCACCTGTCGCGGCCAGAGAATACCGCAACGAAATGGTAGGTCTCGGTTCTGCACCTCCTCGCTGACGTCACGCTCCCCTCGGGGCGTTGTGGACACCCCTTGTGCCGGAGAGCTGGAGGTATAAGAGCAGACGTCTCGCTCGCCCATGGTAAGTATCACTTCCTGTTTCACTTCACCAAAGCCCAAAATATAAGCACCAAAGCCCTTCAACGCAACCAGCTGACCTACCATGTCTCGCGCAACAGCCACCTGTTTCTGCGGCACCGTCCAGATTGAAGTCGTTCGTCAACGCCAAATTCCAATATCTTTCTTTCCCAAATAATGACTGGAAGTCTAGCCGACGGAGAAGCCCGGCCTTGTCGACACGTTCATCTGCAATTGCACCGACTGCAGAAAGATCACCGCCTCCATGTTCGCCTCTAATTTCGTGGTCAAAGACAGCGAGATGAAGCACACTCGCGGCCAGGACAAGCTGAAGCAGTACGCCACACGCAAGACCATCGCCACCGGCAACCAGATGACGAACTTCTTCTGCGGCGAGTGCGGGACGTTGATGTACCGTGTCAGCACTGGGTACCCCGGCTGCAGCATTCCTCGGATCGGGACCATTGATGACTTTAGCCTGCACGAGACGAAGTTCAAGCCCAGGATTGAGACGTTTACGAAGGATAGGGTGGCGTGGCTAACTGGTGCTGAGGGCGTAGAGCAGATTGAGGGAGGCTTCTTCAATGCGAAGGAGAAGCTTTGAGGGGTAGCGTTTAGTGAGTCGACCAGTGCGACTGTTGTCTTGAATGAGGGGATATAGATACGAGTGATCTCGCGTGCGAGGACGATCACATCAAACGGCCGAACAAGATGCTGAATATCTCATGTGCCTTGTACCGTATAGCCAGCCTGGTCACTGTGAGTAAGATGGCAAGAAGCCCTCATGGTGGCAACGTGATGGATTGGCCAGATTGTTCACTTGCGGTGGGAGGGGACCGGCAGTACCGCGCTGGCTCTACTGATGAGGGACCAGCTACTTCCGAGAAAATTGGTAAGCCACACACTTGTCCCACGAACGAGTGTTTGTCGAGCTCCGCAGCTCCCGATGAGATGATACTCAGGTGGTCTGATCTGCCGTACGCTATAGTGCTGACAAGTGGAGTAGAGTAAACAGGCGAGACGGTGAAGCAGACACCCATCACCCTCGTGCCGCGGCTGAGCTGCCAGATCGGCACTCCATGCCCTGCTCGGTACAGAGTGTATACACTGCAGTCACTCGTCAGTTCGTAAACTCGAGATGGTAAGGTCGTGATTCAATCGCATCGCGGACTGTCAGGGCTCGAATAATCATGCTCAAGAGTGCCTGCATGATACGCAGGGCGGGTGCTCCGCTCATCTCCTTGTACGCCACTGCATGTCCAGTCCTTCACAACAGTGTGTCTTGCGTCTTGCTTTGCTTTGCTCCGCACAGGATGAAGCCGCGTCAGAAGACCAGGAGTTGAAGCCACTAAGGTTGACAGCTTCGCCCGTAGCCGTAAGTACCCGGCCGTGCCACACATCATCCAGCAATGATCGTGTATCAAGGTGCTGTAACAAACATCTGGAGCGGGCACGGCACAATTTGTACTCTCGAGGCGGGCAAGCCCATCAATCTTGGAGACGTAGCATATCCTTGACCTCCACCCACGATACTGCACCCTCCCTGTTCACCTCAAGCACTTTCTCAATGTTGTCCTTGCCCAAACCTCTCCGAGTCCCATGCAGATGCGCAAATCCGTCCACGATGCCGTTGTTTGGATCGCTCGAGTACTCAATCTTGCCATCTAGAGCCTCTGGCTTCAGTCTCAATATCCAAAGCTGCTCGCAGCGCGCGAAGAAGAGCTTCGCGGTGATGGGCGTCTGTTCGGCGGAAGAGAGGTGAATGAAGCCGTCCTTGGCATCAAGCTCTGTGGACGGCAGAGTCTTGGGCAAAGGTGAGGGCGGAGGTGCGTCGAGGATCTTGTAAAGATACGTAGGTGGTGGCATCCCGCACAGTGTGCCCACGTAACGGTACGCGAGAGGGATTTGGGAGTGTAAATGTCCTTGTGATGGGCCGGGAGGATGGACAGTTGGACTATGGAGCAACAATAACCGTGGACCTTATGCAGCTGCTTATCTTTACAGTGCCGTTTGATTGGACGCTTGTAGATAGTAGATACCCTATCTGGAGGTGCGGTTATCCCTTCACCAAGCCACCAAGCGTCTGCCAACCAACGGCCTGGCCTCTCTGCTTAATAACGTGTTGAACGATCGCTCAGATGGTCTCTCTACCACTTCACGTCGCATCGGAGTCCGTGCCTCTGTGTACCACGAGGACACCGCCCCGATCGATCAGAGAAAGGAGGAGCGATATGTGCCGCCAGCACAGCTACGGATTGAAAGTCTAGCCCCGCCAGCCGAGCTACGCTGCAACTCCGAGGAGAAGGATACTGGTACTTGAGTTGTACGGGAGGGTCGATGCACCGCCGCGCTCCTCATGGACCCCAATCCGACCGGTCGCATAGGGCAGGCCGATGCGAAGCGACTCTTCAGCGTTGAAGCGGAGGGCAGCATAGATTTGAGCGCACGCGCACATGCACCGGCGGCATCGAAACAGGGAAGACGAGGGAGCAGGCGCAAGAACAACGCGGAAGCGGAGGCGGATGAAGCTGCAAAGAGAAGATGTACGAGCATGGTACCGCTTGAGCATGAGTAGTGCCGCACAGTATACTAAAGTTCTGTAGGCGTCAGTACAGCATGTATAGCTTGCAGGTTCGTAAAGTGCAGCCCTACGTTGGCGTACGAAGGGTTGGCTGACATGTCATGTTTGCATGTAGGAAACGCAAGTCAAAGTGCGACGGGAACACACCTGCATGCGCTGCATGTTCCCAAGTGTACGGAACCGAGTGCATCTACGATCCCAACTCCGATCACCGACGAAAAGGCGTGTACAAGAACGATATTGACAGCGTCAAAACCCGAAACACCACCCTTCATACCCTGATCCAAGCCATCCTCAACTACCCAGAGGATGATATACCTGATTTGGTACGTGAGATACGCACGTGTGAGAGCTTGGATGCTGTGGCAGAGAAGATCGTAGCCAAGGAACACGGTTTAGACGCATACGACGACGACGATGAGATCGCGCCGTATCAGAATGGCGGCTCCCAGGCGCCCACATTCGAGACACAGCTGTATGGCAAGCTGGGAGACCTCAGGCTTGATGATGGAAGTGTACGATATATCGGCGGGACGTCTAACCTGATACACCTGACTCAGGAAGACTCCAACGAAGGCGTGGACGAGTACTCGCAGCAAGAGGACCCCATCACATCATGGACAGAGGTGACGGACGACCCGGAGCTCGTCGTACACCTCCTCAATATGTACTTTACATGGCACTATACGTACTTCACGACTCTATCGAAGACGCTGTTCTACCGAGACTTCTTGCTTGGCCAGCCACCCGAAACGACTAGGCGGAAGACCTACTACTGCTCGCCTTTACTTGTCAACGCTATTCTAGCGCTTGGCTGCCATTTCACATCGCATAGTGGCGCACGGGAAGACCCGGAAGACTCCGCGACAGCTGGCGACCACTTTTTCAAGGAGGCCAAGCGTCTCATCATGGAGAACGATGAGCACGAGAAGCCGAGGCTCGCTACCGTCCAGGCACTCGCGCTGATGTCGGTGAGAGAGGCTGGCTGTGGTCGAGAAGCTAAGGGTTGGGTCTACAGCGGCATGTCATTCCGCATGGCCTGTGACATGGGCCTGAATCTGGACTCTGGCCGACTGACCAGCAACAAGGGCGTTAACGGCGACGAGGCGGAAGAGGATGTGAGGCGTATCACATTCTGGGGCTGCTTCTTGTTCGATAAGTGCTGGTCAAACTACCTCGGCCGTCTTCCGCAGCTGCCAACGTCCATAATCACGGTGCCGAAAGTCGAAGTTTTTCTTGACGAGGACGCCGCGCAATGGACGCCTTACACGGATTCCGGTTTCACGCAGGCGCATGCGCAACCGGCGAGAACGCGAACAGTGGCGCTGCAGATAACGAAGCTATGCGAGATTAGTAACGACTTGATGAAGCACTTCTATAACCCGACCGACATGGAGAGGACCAAAGGCAAAGCTGCGGAGCTGAAGAAGCTCTCTGACATCCACACACGGCTGGAATCGTGGCGTCGGGACTTGCCGAAGGAGCTGGAACCGAAGGAAGGCGGACTTTCAAGCGTCCTGGTCATGCAGTAAGTCTGTTTCTCGCTCAGTCTCGAAAGATGGCGACGAGTAGCCGTCCGCCTCTGGTCAACGGAGCGACTTGTTGATGATGATAAGCAAGCTTGCTCTGTACTCGGAGACTTCACTGACATTTGGCAGCATGTTCTTCCAACTACTGTTCATCCATCTCTTCCGCCCGT
Organism: Oleoguttula mirabilis; assembly: GCA_035135055.1. Taxonomy (NCBI): domain Eukaryota; kingdom Fungi; phylum Ascomycota; class Dothideomycetes; order Mycosphaerellales; family Teratosphaeriaceae; genus Oleoguttula; species Oleoguttula mirabilis. The sequence continues at coordinate 122,104 of JAVFHQ010000025.1, read as the reverse complement.
TCCTGAAATACACACAAGCGACATCGCCGCTGCCGCACACGGTCAGTCCGCGCAAGCTATGTACCCAAGCTGCGTGCATGATCTCGAAGCTCATGCGGCTGTACAAGCGATCACATGGTCTTAGGCAGATCTGCAACATCGCCGTATACATTGTACACTCTGCATGTACGATCCACCTGCTGAATATCCCGGAAAAGAGCTCAAAACGAGACATTGTGCATGGCGTCAAGCATCTCGAAGAGATCGCAGAAGGCTGGCTGTGTGCACGGCGGACGCTTGGCATACTTAGCGTGCTTGCCACCAGGTGGAATGTCGAGCTGCCAGACGAGGCTTCAGCAGTCCTCGCACGCACTGATGCCAAGTTCGGCACCTACAATGGGGAGATCTCGTCGCCGTCGGGTCCTGCGCGCCGCTCACCGCAAGCACTGCCGATTGCACCGCAATATGCGCCACCAGCTGCTTGGCAGAGTTCAGGCCCCATCCCCAATGCAAGCAACTACTTTCCAAATGCTGCAGTAGGCGCTGGCGCATCTAGCGGTGCATCTACGGTACGGAACAACAGCAGCAGTTACGCTTTGCCGCCCCAAGATGCCAACGGCTTACTCGCGCAACAGCATCCGTCCGCCGTGGCGACTCCAGCCTCCGCACAAGGTAGCCAGCTTAGCAAGGAGTCCGGAGGCACCAAAACTGCTACCAGCCCGAGTGATATATTCGGTGGCGTCGACCAGCTTATACGGGATAGCCAGGATTGGGTCTACCGCGACCAGGCCCAGTTCGCGACCGGCTTCGAGAACTGGAATGAGCTTGACCTCGACCCTTCCACATGGACCAACTCGGTTGCTGGCGAGGGCGTGATGACTGGCGGCATGGACGGCGGTATGAATGGCGACATGAACGGTGGTGCAGTCGGTGGTCCTGTGACGCGTGGCACGTCAATGCCGAACGTCAGCGCAGCGTACGCGAACGGGAATGGGAATGGGACTCACCCAAGCAACGCTTCCCCGATGATGAATCGCTACAGTGGCACGACTCCCTACGGCAATATGGTCTCTTATAATGAAAATGAGTGGTATTCGTGATCACGAGAGCGATGGCGTTGGGGATACTGGACGGTCTCACAAGTGATGACCGTGGATGTGGCATGAGCATGGCGATGCGAAGACGAGCATTGTTAGCTATGATGGATAACTAAGGCTAGACGTAGATTCTTCTGCACAGTTCTGTGGTATGCGGAAAGGAGCACACCAGCAATGGGTGACTGTTGGTCTGTCTCATGCCATGCCAGGACAACGGGTTTCATAGACTGCACTCACCCTCCGTCATGGTTTGGTGTCTCCAGATGTTCGGGAAACACATACTACGTCCAGCAGTCCTTCAGTGTGCTAGCGTCGGTTGATGCGTTGCGAGTTCTGAACCGCGGTTGTGCTATATAGTTGTAGTGTTTGTTGACCTCACACGGATGTAGTGCCTTCCTCATCAAGACGCACACAATGTGACAGTCGGTGGGAGTTCGTCCTCGGGGCCTTGAGGTTCGGAGGAGTTATCAGCACCTACTCCGAGATCTCGGCCGTGAAACGATGTTCCGTACGGAGCAAGGAGATAAGCCTCGGACGTTCGGCCCAAGGCGTCGCGTTCATTGGGCAAGCCAGTACTTGGCGAGTGACAGGCCAGCATTAGGGCCACTCCTTGTCTATACTCGTATAATCAAGCCAACAACACCTCCGCCGTTCGTATATTCACCTCTGCGCGCTCTTTGGACAACCGCTTCCTTTGCGCCAGGATGCCTTCGCCCTTCCGACGGTCTCCGTCAGCTGATCACGATCGCTCGGTCTGGCTCTTGCCGGGCCTGGAGCTAGCCAATGACGCCCCGCGGCGTGCATGTCATGGCTTTCTCCTGCTTCCGCGCCCTCAAGGTTCACCCAGGATCTGATACAACGTCGAAGAGAGCGACCTTCCGATTTGGGCCGACCCGCATCACCGAATCTGGTCACACGCGGCCACGACGATACGCGGGCAGTGTACCTCAGGCCCAACTGCCAACTTGTTCACGACGATCGATTTCCACTGGAGCCAACCAACAAATACAATGGCCGCGAGACTCGACTCACCGAACACGCGCGGCGTGACAACAGATGAAGATCAAGCACAAGAGCAGCCGCAGACACAGGCACAGGTACGTCGCACTCGGGCTAGATCGCTGTACGCCTCCTAATCGAAGGACGCCAGCGCAATGCGAACCTCGCCCGTATCCGAGACAATCAACGTCGGTCGCGTGCGAGACGCAAGGAATACCTGCAAGAACTGGAGGTCAAGTACCGCTCCTGCGAACAGGCCGGTGTTGAGGCATCTGCGGAGATACAGGCGGCGGCACGACGGGTTGTCGACGAAAACAAACGCTTGAGACAATTGCTGAAGCAGCAGGGCCTCTCGGACGCTGACATCGATGGTATGCCTGTCGACGTGCCGGAGAATCCTCAGTACCCAACAGCCGCGAGCGGGTTGGAGAGCATGATCGCTCAACGTAGAAGTTGCGGCTCAGGCAGCGATTGGGGTGGTGGTGCTGCAAGCGGCAGACGGTTTAGTTGTGATCCGTCGCCGCCGGCCCAGCCAGCGAGCGCTCAACAGCATCTTCCTCAGCAGTCGCAGCTGCAAACGCAGCAACCTCAGAGCCAACTTCTTCCGCAACCAGTGGCAACGCCAAATTTGCAGGTGCTTAGCCCGCTCTCTGCCGTCTCAGGCGAAATTTCTACTCCGAAGCATGCACAATTCGCAACATCGCAAACAGAGTCCTACGGAAGTACGATCCCAGCGCATCAACTACCTCTGGACTACGACTTCCAATTCCACGATTCGTTCGCGTGGGACAACCAATATCACGTGTCACAGCCCGAGACTGGCAATTCGTCCTCATGCTACGTCGCAGCAGGCGCCATTCGCAACATCAAGCCGGACATCGGCTACGAGCTCGAGACCGAGTTGGGCTGCGGCGATGGACGCGAGTGCGATGTTCCAAACTCGCACATCTTCAGCATCATGGATCGCTACACTGCATGAATGTAGCGCACCGCTCTGGCCGTGAGATATACGACTGGACAGATTGCACCAATACCAAGCAGATCGAGTCAGAGATGGGCTGGTAAATATGGCGCGTGATAGGGCGTATTCGACTATTCGTGGGCAAAGCAAAGACATGGAGTTTTGCACTTGGCTCCGCAGACAGCGGGTCTCCGCAAACACCCCGCACGGGCCGGTGAGGAGGAGGTGACGCGGCCTCGGTCGCCGGTGGCGGATGTTACGCTCGGGCCACGAAGTGATGATGCACAACACCCAGAGAAACGGTCCATTGACTAAGTTTTCACGACAACTGTGAGCAACACTCGTCTGGCCAGGCATATGGCGAATCAGGATATCGTATCCGGATGCTGGTATCAGTCCAAGGGAGATACTGGACTGTCTGGACCAGGGCTCGTTGACTCTGGACGCCGTGCTGCACGGCGCGGCCGTGGAGCTAGGAGGTAGCTGCGAGGAATTCCGAGCGCTACCGCAGCAGTAGAGATACAAAGCAACAATGATTGTACTGGTATGTCATTGTCGACCGAAGTACGTATTGTTAGAGACTGAGAATGCACAAACGTTCTGCTTAAGCCGTATTCGTCCCTGTGGCACACTCTACACCGTCTACTCAACAGTGCTTGATGGCCACTGTGATGAGCGTGTTTTGATGTGCTCGATAGGCGCTTTTTCAGACGAGGTCATTACTACTACGCAAGCGTCTACGATGTACTTCTGGCGAGGTAGACAATGACACGGTATGTCTTGGGTATTATCCTATTCTTCAGAATGATGCCCATAAAACCAGGAAGGGACACACGCCAGGACTGCGAACGTATACTTGCATAACTGCGAAGTCACTGGAGATTTGGTGGGTCCGGTGAGTAGTCAGCCGCGTGCGCTCAACGACATAAACTTCAGGAAGCCTACATTGCTCCTCGACATGAAACTCATCTCACGATGCGTCTGTAGAAGAGCCGCAAGTAGATCGCCGGGTTGGTCGGCTGATCTCTACATTCGCAGGCTTCTGATACTGGACGTCGATGGATCGGAATGATTTAACTGGCTAAAACAGTAATACAATAGCGACACAACACACATCTCTTGCTTCTCGCAAACGAAGCGCACGCCAAGCCTGCGATTGACGGAGAGACACTTCGAAGGCGGTTCAGACGCTCTCAAGATGTCTTGTTGACCGGCGCGTTGTTGCGCCGAGTCCACTTCCCCTGCTTCCTACCAGCGCTCTCCGCATTCGCAGGACTCGCAACCGGTGCCGCTGAAGCCGGGACAGGCGTGACCGCTTTCTGGAAGCTCGTCTTCCTCGACCCTGCATTCGTAGGCGTACCGTTCGTCGCGGGTGAGCTAGCACCACTGCCTTTCTTGCTGTTGTTGCCACCTCTGGCCTCCCTGGCAGGAGCCTTACCGGCGACACCGAACAGCCCAGAAGGCTTCCTCTCATGCTGCGGCTGCTGTTGCATAGCACTGGCCTTCCTGCTCCCCGTCACTGCAGCCTTCACAAGCCTATTGCTGAGCTTTGTGCCGGGAAGCTTGACGAAGTAACCTTGCGGATGCTTGTGGAAGTAGAACGTAAGATTATGTCCCGCCGTCAGGTCCACACCCGTTTGCGCATCGATTGTCCTCTGTAACTTGGAATTCATGCCCATCTTCAGCATGTTAAACTTGCTGCCGCCGTAGACGTCCGGGTCGTACATCGCCTGGCTCGGTACATTGACCGTCGGCAGAGAGCCGAAGCTCAGCTCCTCGGTGAAGATCGGATCGATGGTAGGCTTCGAGACGATATCGGCGCTCTCATCAATCGTGAAGCCCTCTGGCGTGACGTTCTTCTTGACCGCATACTGTGGCAGCGAGACCGTGGCAGCAATAGCAGCCGGCAGCTCGTCCATGGCTGTTCTGCTCGAAGCAGCAATCGCAAGGGCTGGGCCCTGCGACTTCGGCGGCGTCTTCGGTGGGGAAGGCGGCACTTCCGTCGTCATAGGCGCACGGTTGAACAGCCCATTGAAGCGAGCCTGCCAGTCCTCGTTCATCACAAGCGGCCGAGCGACACCCGGTGGGCCCCAGACCTGCACTGGGCGCTGCGGCATCGCGACCGGAGGCTGTTGCATGGATGAATGCGTCTGGGCTGGGCTTGCAGGCGGAAGCCTGACTCTTGGTGGCGGAGGCGGCAGCTTAACGTTCGGGTGCCGAGCATCACCGTCGTTGGCAGGATGGCTCGAGGTCTCAGGGGGCGGCGGTGACTGCTGTTCGGCAGCAGGCGACACGCCGGGCAGAGGTCCAACGGGGAAGTTGACTTGCCCTTGGTAGGTAGTGGCCGGTGCTTGTTGGGCTGAGGGTGGACCAATAGGTGGCTGCTGCAGTGGGAGGCCGCCATGGGCCGGGTTGAGCGAGCCGTCTGGGATGCGGACGGTGTTCTCGGCTTGCTTCCATGGGTCGTTCGGCGACGCTGTTGGCACTGGACCAACGGGCTGGGTCTGGGTGCTTGGCGGTGCTGGGGTGAGCGTAGAGACTGACCTCGAGCCCTGAGCATCATGAACGGTGTACTCCGTCTTATCGAAGCGACGTGGTCCGCCAAGCCTGCCTTGAGTAGCCGCTGTCTGCTTGAAAGTCTCCTTGAAAGTATCGTCTCGCGGAGGAGCAGGCAAGGCTTCTTGCTGCTTGCGCTCTGCAGCGTTGGCATCGGCAGCATACTGGTGAGGTAGCGTAGCTGCTGCATTGTTCCAGGCCGAGAGTGGATCCGGACGCTGTACAGGCGGCTGCTGCTGCTGTTGAGCACGCGATGGTGGCGCAATCGGGCCTGGGATATGTGTCTGGCGACCAAGGCCTGGCGCAGGAGAGACACCATTAGTTCTCGACTGGCCCCACACAGCCTCAGGACGCGACTCGATGCCGGGTGGCGGAAAGATCCGCTGCTGCTCAGCCAGCGGCGGCTGCTGCAAGCTCGGCGAACGCGTATCTTGACCGAAAGCCTGTGGCGGTGATATCATGTTGGATGACGGTGACGGCCGCGACATACCGGGTGGTGGCGGCAGATTCTGCTGGGACATGGGCATGGGCGCAAAGCTACCGGCCTTCTCGAACGTGCCATTTCCGATGCCTGACGTCCCCCAAACACTGCCATTGGGAGCAGTCGTGTTCCAGCTGGAGAAGGCGTCGCTGTTGGTGAGCGGCGAACGTCCGAAAGCCTGTTGCTTGCGGTCGCCAGGTGACGAATACGAGGACTGCGGTGGCCTATACGGCGCTGGTTGCTGGCCAAACGGAGTACGAGGGTTTGCTCGTGGGGATAGGTGCGTACGCGGGGTTTGACGCTGTGCTTGATCAGTAGAAGAACTAGGACGGTCTGAAAGGCCAGCTAGTTGCTGTGGCTTTGGTGGCAGCGGCGATGGGAGCTTGTCTTGAATCGGCGACTGCAAGGGAGCTGCGTCGGGTTGCGTTGGCGGAAGCGATTGATCTTCGAAAGCGGGTGTCGCTGCAGCAGAATCCTCTGCTGGCTTGAGAGACACACCGGGTCTCTCCGCCGGAGCAAGAGGCTCTACTGGCTTGGTGGCGGCGCTCTTCTGTGCAGCAGCGGCGGCAGCGGCCTCTGCCTCACGCTCTTTTCTTGACTTGCCAGCACCTTCAAGATTCGCAAGTCTAGCCTTGAGCCTCTCCTGCTTTAGCTTCTCGTCGCGCTCGTCGTCTTCCTTCTTCCGTTTTCTAGCCTCTTCACGCTTCTCGCGCATAATGCGCTCTTGAATCTTGTTCGGGTCTTCGGCCTCGGTGCCGGGCTCAGGCTTGGGTGGCATCTGCTGATCCCAGGCTGATTGCTGTGTGAAGTTTGGCTTAGCCGGCTCAACACGCGCTGACCTTGGTGAGGCGTGCATCTCATGGCCCATGACCGAGCTCTGCCGTCTCTCCCTCTCGAACGTGGGCGGCAGATCGCTCGGTCGAGACACTGACATGCGTCGACCAGGCGGCTGGCTGCCTTGGCTGACACTCGAGCCTCTCCTACGGGGCCAGGAGCCTTCCGTTTGGCTGCTAGTCCGCGTCTGAAACGCAGCAGAGGGTTCGGCAGGCGACTGACCAGCCTGCGACGGCCGCTGAAGAACAGCGGGCTTCCGGGGTGGTCCATCAGGCTTCATGGAGCTGCGTCGACCTTCTGGCGCTGGTTCGTAGCGACCGTTCGCCGAGTTGAAGAGCTCTCGCGGGGCACCTTCACCTTCACGCCAAGACCGCTCGAAGGTGTCCGCAGCTATCTCTCGCGCGGGCTGCGGCGGATGCTGTGGCTCATATGAGCGAGCGTCTTGCGATGGCAAGGCTGATAGCAAGGTTGATGGCTGCGCTGCTTGTTGAACAGGCGTAATAATGGGCGAGATGGTCTCGACAGGTGGAAGTGCGGCCCACGGTGACTTCGCGGGCGTAGGGGCCGGGCTCTTGGCTTTTAGGGATGGCTTGTCCGTAGATGATGTGGTGCCTGAAGCTCCGTTTTGCAGCCTCGCTGCGAGAGCAATGCCAGGCTTGAGTATCGTCTTGGGCGGACCCATCTCGCTTGGTCTCTTCACGGCAAGACTGGGCTTGGCACCTTCGGCTGGCTTAGCAGGTTGCGGTACTTCTGGCTTCAGCTCCAGTGGAGGAGCTGCGGCTTCTGCTGGTGTGATCGTGGACTTCGTGCCGTCCATCCATACGACAGCCTCCGGCGCCCAGTCTTCCTCGTCCTCGTCAATATCCGCCCACTTGGATTCCTGCCCACTCTCATCCGTCTGCAAGCGAGTAGCAAGGTGAATGCCGTACTGCTGCTTGAGCTCTTCGTCGGTAAACTGCTTTGGTGGTGGAGGAGCCACGGCTATAGTACGAAGTCAGCGCTTGCATGTTTACGACAACCCGTTCCGCACATACGTTGGTTCTTGTTCCACACCTTACTCGCGTCCGGGCCACTTGCGCTCTCCGAACCGGCTCGCGGCTTCTGCAAACTCTTGAGGGCCACAGTTTTCGCAACCAGTCTCGGTCTAGCGGCAGCTGCGGGTTGCGGCGCTGCACTCAAAGAGCTTGGCTTGCTTCCTATCGCTGGAGCTGCAGGCGCCGGCGACGCAGTCTTGGCCATGAAGCTCTTGGTCGCAGACACTCGACTGAACGTCGTCGGCTTCTTAACCGAGTTTGTCCGAACGTGGTGACTGCCCTCCTTCTTCTGCTCCGTACTGTCTCCTTTGCTGCCTTCGGTATCGGAGTTCACGCTGTGATCCGCCGATCCATCTACCGCACTGCCTTCCTCGACGCTTGCTTCTCCGTCATGCAAACCATTGACCACAGACTCGGAGGGCGCCTCTGTGGCTTCGGCATCCTTGCCCACAGCCTCGCCAGCACTTGGCTCGGCTGTAGCTACAGGGTCCGCCGCGGTCAAGCTTTCCGACTTCGGATCGGTTGTGGTGGGCTCGGCAGGATGTGCGCCGTCAACGGCGATATCGATATCGATTGGGTTCGCAGCAACGCCGGCCGACGCCGCAGCGCCAGCCGACTCGGACTGATTTACCACATGGTGGCTAACCTGCTCTGCCATAACAGTACTCCGCACTGTCTCGTCAGTTACGCGCTCGTCGGGGTATATATTGTGTGCATCCGGTGTTTCGGGATTGTCTTGCATAGCGGAGAAGCTGCCACGTGCTCACCCGCGAAGGCGCGATGGCGACTGGTACCGCGTCCGCAACCCCGGCGGAGGGTTCGACAGTGAACAGAAATGGTGGATGTACCTAATGCCAAATGTCTGTTCTCGCCACGGTGGTGACTGCCGTCAAGATGTTCGTGCGGTCCGGGCGACGTCAGGCTGAAACCCTGGCTCGGAGCTGGAAGAGCTGTCTCGGTTTGGTGTCGCGGAAGGTGCGCTTCGGGGGCGTTGTATGGAGGGGACCTCGTGCTCTCGAGAGCTGAGGCGAGTGTGTCGGAAAGGTGTCGCCGTGGAGGAGGAGGAGGATGTGTTCCTCGTGAAAGGAGCTGGCGCAGTCAAGCCTGGATGTCCGTTATCCGATGTTGGCCCGTGCGAGCCTGACGTGGCGCGTCAAGAGTCACACAAGGCGCAAGCGGCAAGAGAAGTTGCGAGGGAAGCAGTGACTGGCCATCTCCCGATCGCATCACCACGCCGACATGGGATCTTATGGAGCTGGAGCGCTGTACATGACTTGAGGTGTTGCTGCGAAAACGCTCACAGACGTCACGGTTCATGGAATACGGCTATCTCACCTTCGCCACGCCGCCACGGATGGAAAGGGACGGTCTTGCTATGCAGTGGCTCGAGGGCCCAGTAGATCGCTGTGAGCGCCGGTATCATTCTTCCAGACTCACAATATGAGGACGGCTGAGTAGACGCCATAGCACCATCACGAACGATCTTCCTCTCCCCAATATAGGCACTCTGTGTCCTACCGACAAGCTCTTTCGTAAACTAGACGACATCGCCTGTAATCATCACGTCTGTTACTGTCAAGTGGGCGGCAAAGAGGACTGCATATTACCCGCCCAAAAAGACGCATGCATGAGGTGATCGAGATGACGGGGAGTGGCGCGCGTCGTGTCGTGCTCAGTAGTATCGCATTGCTAATATGTACACACTCGCTGCTCCGCTCCTTTCCTCGGCCGCAATCTCCATCCCGGTGTACACCTAGTGGGCGTTGTTCTTGTGGTGGCCTTCATCATGTCAGCAACATCTCCTCCCGCCCTCAAACACACGCTTGTACACTTACGAAGATGGAAGTAGTAGTCCTGAGCGTAGTTGAGGAGCATGAGACCGCCGATGGCGTGCACAAGCGCTACCACAACCTCCCGTTAGCCTCAGTTCATACCCTGTCTCCAGCTTCTCCGACTACTTGTTTCCGGTGTACATACGCATAACCGACGGGTTCCTGCCGCTCATATACCTCAGCTGGTAGCGCTGCAGAAGACCGCTGGCCTTTGGCTGGGGCGCTGGGCCGCGTGGGAGCTTCTCGTAGAAGCCGACGACTCTTTGCATGCGGGCTGCGTCTGCGGCGCCGCCGATGGCCTGAGTACCACGGTGTTAGCCTGCAACCCACGTCCTCATTCATGTCCACTCTGGTCCAGTTTCTGTATCGTGGTCCGGCGCAGGTCGAGAGCTGGGGTATGCTATCGGAGGTGTCGCAAAGGGAGGTTCGGAGGGAGCGGAGGGCAGACGACTTACGTTAGGCGACGCGATCTGCGAGCAGGTGTCAGTGTACTGCTATTCTCTTGATACCCTTCTTCGCCTACCTTCGGGGGAACAAGTGTGGAGACCATGACTGCTGTTCTTTATGGTTCTTGATGGTCGATGTCCTGTTGCGCAGGTCTTTGAAGGTTCCCAAGCCCAATGCCGCCGACGCCGACGTCCGAGCTTAGCCGCATCTCGACTCCACCACCAACATCGCGGGAACAGCTTGTCTGGCGCTTGCAAATCACATACCACCATGGCTTCACTACACAGAGTCGCGGCCAACACGCTGCGAGTCGCAGCGCGTCCAGCCGTAACACGCCGAGCACCGTTACTCACACGGTGGGCGTCAACCGAACCCTCGCCGTCAACCTCGACGGAGGATGCGCCAGGAGGGCGGCCAGGCGCTGGTCAGGAAGGAGGGCAGTCGCTGGTGAGGAAGGAGGGAGCAGCGGAGGGCCAGCCGAAGCATAGCCCGGACTACAATGTCGCGGCGGACTACAGGGCATCGTGAGACAGTGGCATTGGGCAGCATGGAGGGGGCAGAGGTGCTGATGCTGTGCTGTAGGACCTTCTCACCCATCCCGAAGAGGGTCATGGATGGTAGCGAACCAGGCACTAGTGTTGCCGCCGCCGTACTGTCTGGCGCACCTACCGATCTTCAAGCGCGTACAGTCCGGTACAGTCAACCCTACACCCTTCATCCCCCTCGCAATCAACCCCCACTAACGCTTCACACTTTATTCAGCATCTACCGCCCCGCCAAAACCGCAACCCAATCCGGCGACTGGCACTCGCACCAATGGCGCATGGACTGGGACGTGCTATCCAAAGGCCACCGCTGGGAGAACCCGCTCATGGGCTGGCAGTCCTCGGGCGACTTCATGCAGGGCACGCACCTCAACTTCCAGAGCAAGCAGGATGCGGTGAACTTTGCGAATAAGCAGGGGTACGAGTACTTTGTGCAGGAGCCGAATGAGCGGAAGATGGTCCCCAAGGCGTACGCCACGCAGTTCGTGCACGAGCCGGGGAAGTTGAAGCAGGCGAGGACGAAGTAGAGGGGAGACTGGTGGAGAGGCGTTGGTGGCGGGGTTGTACATACTGTTAGTAAGTCGTCAAGTGATTTACTGATCCTTTGACTGGTGAGTTCGCGAATATGCATGTGCTCCTTACGTGTCACGTGTGACACGGAATCCTTACAAGGCTCGCCCGCATAAATCAAGCGAAGTCCCGCTGGGCGCAATCAGTCAAGGCAACCACCTGACCTTGTTTTCTCACCCAACGCTCGGTACAACACGACCGACGTACCAACCAAGCATCCCGCATCAACAGGGACGCCTCGCCGCGCGGTCGCTTGTCCGCAGAACTGCGCAACAAGATCTACAAGCTCTGCCTCATTCAACCGCACACCATCCACGTCCCACTCCGCACAAAACGTGAGCACGGCTTCCAAAAGAGAGCCTACCTACAATCGACGGCAGATGGGCGTTCCATAGAGATACCACTACCCCGCCACATGCTCGCACTTGCTACCGCCTGCAAGCAACTCCGCAACGAGGCCGGCGCCTTCTTCTACGGCTATAACGCATTCAACGTTCCCTCTGCAAGCCGACCCCGCTACACTCTTCGCGATGATATCGCTATTGCGACCGCAGAAAAGCTGGCGCCACTGCGCTTATTTGTAGCGGGGAGTGGTCCTCGCAACGCCAATGCGCTCAGCAACGTGACCGTCGACCTCGGGCGCTTCCTCACGTGCACTTTACTTTGGACGAGCCTAGATGTCATTGCCATACGCGTGCTGCAAACGCTGGCTGCCGACATGGCGAGGAAGCCGCGCTGCCGGCTGACGGCGCAGATCCGTTTCGGGGCACTGTTGTTTGGCGGAGTGCGGGAGCTCTTCGAGGCGGAGATAGGTGTGCTGACTTGGGCGCGGAGCTTAGTCTCCTGGCCGAAGTGCTTGGGCTCATAGGCAGTGAACATGGATCGGTCCATGCTGATAGCGCAAGAGATCGTCGATGTTCGCAGAGTGATGAGGCGGTGGGTGGAGATTGTTGGCGTCGGTGGAAGGCGGTAGAGGCATCAATGCAGGCGAGATGCACACAAGGTTTAGGGGCATGATGAAGACCCGTTGCTTCTTGCGCAAGCGAGGCGAGTATGCATTTGTGGGACTCAAATGGACCTTACACATCTTCCAAGGAATGTGCCGGCGACCGTGTACAGAATTCCCACGATTTCGCTTCTCCACGCTCACAGTCTTCGGTACATTGAGAGCGCCTTCGGTCACACGAGCTCGACAACATCCGCGTGAAATGTCTCAATCAGCGCCGCAGAGCAGACCAGAACCTTCACTCGATTCTACCCGTCTCAAAGAGCGCCAGCTCTCAACTTACCTATCGTCCCGAGCCTATAGCATCCGTGATGCAGTGCGCGGAGGCAGCAGTGGCGTTTGTGGTTGCATGAAGGGGCTGGTCTCCAAGGAACGAGCGTTTACCAGCTTTGCAACGTCAATGTGAAGCTTTGTCGCTTCCTGCCGTGGCATCAAGAGTGCTCCAGGATGATTGGATCATCCTTGTCGGATTGTTTGCTGTTAGTGTGAGGTGCGGATGGAAGAAGAACGAGCATCGTCCTCTGTGATCGAGAACGTAGGATCATCCTGCGCAAGCTCGTTGCCATCCGTTCGCACACAAGATCCATGCTAACAACGCTGTTTGCCACTGTCCTATGCAAAGCTTGGCGACGCCGGAGCTTGGCAAACAAACGAAATCTCTTCCAAACCTCAGATATCTCTTGACATACATGTCTTCGAGCTGTGCCCATCCGCTTCGTTGGGCTTGACCAAGCACTAGCCGGCATCCTCGAACAACCACACAGCCAACAGCGTCACCAGCAGCATGGACGATTCACCGCTCGCCCGCCTGTGGGCTGAGCTCCGCAACAACATCTACGAGCTCTGCCTCATACAACCCGCTACGATAAGCATCAAGCCGCGTCAAGATTACGACCTCCCAATGGTCACTATGACCTCGGAGCTTCGCCACGACAAGCCCACCGATCCGGTCAACATGGACGATACACGCACCACGACACGGATGCCTCGCAATGCGTTCGCCTCACCCTCTCATGCAAAGCGACCCACCAAGAGTGCGGCCAACTGGTCTACAGCAGCAACCACTTCCGCGTCCAGCTTCCTCGGTTCGGCCTGGTTGCAAACCTCCTGAAGAGTGAGGGGCCTCATGAAGACCACGCCTCCAACGTGGGAGGGAGCTCAGCGCACCGTCAGCAGGCATAGCAAGCTGTGGCCCCGTGGCGCTTGTTCACCTTGAAGATCGGACCTCAGAATGCAAGTGCTCTTCGGGCCGTCGTCCTGGACTTCTTCCTGTCACAGCGAGAGTGGCAAGAGGCAACACGGCAAACACTGGCGCGTGTCATACTGGTCGGCTTACCTCAAGCCACACGGCCGACACTAACGGCTAGCATACTAATGGCATTGGCCAACGAAGCGGCAAAACAGCCACAGGTCCATATGAGAGTTGAAATTTGCATGGATCTGGGCGACGACGTGGATATGGACCCTATGACGGGTATGGACGCCGTTATAGACACAATGGTCGAGCTTGAACGCACTGCCGAGTCACTCAGCGTTCTTGCGGATGATTTCGTCCAGGGAGCGGCGAGCGCGTATGTGGGGTCAACGAAAGCACGTATGCTATACCGGGTGGCAGAAGCTCTCAAGATCTGGGCCGAGGATATCGTCGCATCGCAGCCTGTCCCGGTCGGTTAGCTGGCCACTAAGAGGATGAGGGAGCGACTGCGAAAGTGGGCTTTTCAAGCGAGTATACTGCTCGCGCGATGGCATACCACGACTCCGAGCTCGGCTTCAGCATGACGAACATGGACCCAAGCAGCCCCTCCCGCCCCAAGCCTTCGATCTACCGCGCGTTTGCAAGCAGATTCACGATGAGTGCGCCAAACTGGCACTGCACTGCAACACTGTCCATGTGAAGCTCCAACATTCTCGTGCGTCCGATAAGGACCCCAAGCGTGACGAGCAGAGAGCTACAAGAGGGATCTCCGCAACTTTGGAGCCTTTCAGCAACTTCATCGACGCGATTGGCAAAGACAATGGGACTGCCTTACGTCGTCTCAATGTGGAAACTGGGCTCGAGGTGGAGGCCTTGAACGACACAGTGCTGCCGTTGTTTGTGGGTGGCGTCTTCCATAGTCTCAACAGCACGACGACGACGAAGATGCCAAAACGTCAGCTTCGTACCAATTCTAGCTTTTGATACCTACAGGGTCCTTCGTTACGTTGTCAACGTCGGCCATGCACCGGAGTGGTTTAGAGCCATCGCTAAGGATCTAGAGCAGAACTACTCAACACCGGGCTGTGGAATCTCGACCAGGTTGTTTTGACAGATATCGGACGACACGTGCAGGAGTGGGAGGCCGTCGCTTCTTGGCAATCCGTGGCAGTAGTAGGTGGCACAGATGAGATAGCTGCCAATCTGCTTGGCGTTTCCCATGAATCCTCTGGCGGAGAGAGCAGAGGGCTTGCAGGCATTCTATCCGTGAGTGCGTGGCACAAGGTGGTGGCTATGCTGCGGAGCTCTACGTGACTTACCCCGAGAAGGATGAGGATCTATCATATCGTCAAACGACCTGACCATAGTGGACCAGACATGAACCTCCAACGATAGATTATAGGACGTGAATGCCCATCAACATCTTTTACCAATGAAAAGGAGTATAATAATAGATAATGGTAGTGATAACTCTAGAGTGTAGTGAACGTCTCGGGAGGCGGCGGTGAGGTTACGTGAAGCCAGTGAAAATGCCAAGGTCGCACGTTGAAGTTGGTATCGCCATCCAATCCGGACCAACCTGCATTCAGCCCTTCCCGTACGCCACCCGCGGTCCCGACCGCATCTTGCCAGTTGAACCATGCCCCTTTCGTGCAAAGCATCCCGTCGCCCTTCGCACTTCACAAGTTCACAACCACAGGCCACTGCTCAGCCGCTCGATGTTT
This sequence comes from Oleoguttula mirabilis, assembly GCA_035135055.1. Classification (NCBI taxonomy): domain Eukaryota; kingdom Fungi; phylum Ascomycota; class Dothideomycetes; order Mycosphaerellales; family Teratosphaeriaceae; genus Oleoguttula; species Oleoguttula mirabilis. The sequence goes on along the minus strand of JAVFHQ010000025.1, from coordinate 106,844 downwards.
CGCTCGTCAGACTGCGGCGGTGGGTTGACGTCGGGACGATGCATTGGCTCGCGATCCACTTCATAGTGCCAAGGTCGCCCAGCCGGACGTGCGATGTTGGCGGGTCTGAGCACTGCCTTTGGCGAGGCCTCCATTCGCTGGCTGCACCAATCGAGAGCCTCGCCGAACGAGCGTTATCGGGCCAAGCTTCTGGAAGTAATGAACGTGTGGCCCACGCGAGAAGTATGTTGCTCTTGGAACAGCAACAACATGCTAGCTCGCTGGGACGGGATTGCGGACGTCGGGGCAGTCCGGAGTATGTAAGGTGAGAGACCGCTGTCGCGCAGGCGCGGTAGGTTGTTCCCTCATTGTTACGACTCTGCTATCCCATCGCCTCTCTTCGGCACGCACGCTCGACAGACGCCTCGCCCACCATGGCGGAAGCTGTGAGTATCATTTCCACTCGTATCTTGAGGCGCAAACGGCGCTGACGCCTCTATAGCCTTCATTCGACCCAGCCCACCCGTGGGGCGGCAACTCCAGGAACGCCACAGTTGATGTTAATGCGCAATACGTCGGCTTCGAATATCATTACACCTACCTAGTATTCTGCGCCTTTATTGTATGGCTGATCATCCCTGGCATCGGACTCTTATATGGCGGCCTTTCTCGCCGCAAGAGCAGTCTCACCATGCTCTTCCAGAGTTTGATGGTGGCCTCGGTCACGACCTTCCAATGGATGTTCTGGGGCTACAGCTTGGCCTACTCGCGCACAGCCAACGCTTTCATCGGCGATCTTGCAAACTTCGGAATGATGAAGGTCCAAGCTGCGCCATCGCCAGGCTCTGTTTACCTCCCAGAGGTGGTCTTCTGTTTGTATCAGATGTTGTTTTGCGCTTGCACTGTGCAGATTGTCGTTGGCGGCTCCTTTGAGCGTGGCCGCATCCTACCGTCTCTGGTGTTCGGCTTCTGGTGGGCCACGATCGTCTACTGCCCGATCGCCTGCTGGACGTGGAATGCGAATGGTTGGCTTTACAAGCTGCCATCTCTCGATTTTGCGGGTGGCGGGCCTGTGCATATCGCTTCCGGTTGGGCTGCACTTGCCTACGCTTTCATGCTGGGAAAGAGAAAGCACCACGGCGAGAAGAGTCACGGCAAGCCGCATAACACTACACTGGTATTCCTGGGTACCATTCTCATCTGGTTCGGGTGGTTCGGGTTCAATGGGGGTTCAGCTCTGAACGCTTCTGTGCGCGCCATGTACGCTGCCTTTAATACGAACACTGCCGCATCCATGGGAGCTATCGGCTGGGTGCTCGTCGACTACATCCGCACTGGCGGTAAGTTCAGCGTGGTCGGTGCTTGCGAGGGCGCTATTGCAGGGCTCGTGGGTATCACACCTGCGGCCGGCTACGTTTCGTGCTGGCCCGCTGCTCTGATCGGCTTCTTCACTGCAGTAGTCTGCGCTTGCCTCCAGGACATCAACGAGTGGCTGAACATCGACGAAGGTCTCTATGTGTTCAAACTTCACGGAATTGGCGGCATGGTGGGAAGTTTCCTCACCGGCATTTTCGCTGACTCAGCCATCTCCGCTCTTGACGGCTCCACGCTGGCCCCAGGAGGATGGAATGGCAACGGCATCCAAATTGGCAAGCAGTTCGCCGAGATCACTGCCATCTCCAGCTACTCGTTCGTCGTCAGCTGCATTCTGCTGTTCATGATGAAGTACATCCCGGGCTTGCACCTCCGTGCCAGTGAGGAAGCTGAGATGCGCGGCCTGGACCTTGACGAGTTTTTCGATGAACAGATAGGGGAGTCGGACTGGTCCAACTTCGTGCGGGACGACATGATCGCACACGGCCTGCCAAAGCACGTTTCGACCGATCAGGGCGCCCTTGGCAGCACTGACGCCAGCATGAACGGGCAGGCAATGGAGCCAGAGAAGCAGAGTTAGAAGCAGAAACGACGGTCTTGGACATGTGGGTCTGTTGGTTTGGAGCACATACTTATAGATACGCGACGACATAGATCCTTCGATTGCACCATGGCCAAGCTGCTTCCATGCTCTCACTGCCATCATGGTTGCTACACAAGGGGCGCACGACCTCCGTGGTTACCCGTCTTGATGGCGATGCTCATGTGATGCGAATCTCACCGTATCACGACAGCTGATCGCTCCTTTTCGGCATGCCATGCGGTTCGTGTGACAGTGTAGGGTATGCAGTATCCACGAAGTCGGACGTACCAGTACCCGGGTGCCGGTACATCTATCTGCCGGCCAATTCACCCGAGCTGTTGCGCACGCTTCCAAAGAGCGCGGCACTGAGCACAGGCCCGGCAGCCCCAACTTCCAAGGCGGAGATCCTTCCCGTCGCCATCGCCATCGCTCGGTTGTCGGGCTCTCCGGAACAGCGCTCCTCCGCGCAATGGAGAACCTATATGTAGAAGGGTCATGAACTGATGATGCGCAGATGTTTGGCTGCACGAAGGAAACATTGAAACAGATCTCGGCAGCGAAATCTCACGTATCTACATGGAGGCTGCGCAAGTCTGTGCGGTTTCAAGTAGTCATCACTGATTATTGTGTCGCATCGCTCTTACGAAGTTACGCTCCTTGCCAGTTGTTGTTATCGTCATTGCCAGGTGGTCTCGGCAGGTCGACACTGACAGTCCCGGAGCGGGAACAGCCAACGCACTAATTAAAACCCCACCACTCGACGCATTCAGGGTTGTCTCACTACAAGTGACTTAGGTGACGCTTTTTGAGCAACGTGCCGGTCATAAAAAGTCACGATACGTCTCGACATTCGCCCCAGCCTGACGAAGAGGAGCAGGAGCGGTATCCCACGTAAGGACACTGCCCCAGTCAGCAGCGTATCTCGCAGTCAGCCATCATCAGCCGCAGTGGCCAAGCCGCAAGTGTCCTAAACGCCCACCGTCCGCTTCGGCACCATCATTCTGCTGCTGCGAAGAACCACGACGGTCACCGAAAGCAAGGCGGTTGAGGAGCAGCGAATATGGCGAAACTAGATACCCTGGACATCGCTGTCCTGGTAGTACTGCTACTGGCGACGATAGCATACTTCACGAAGGGCACATACTGGGCGGTGCAGAAGGATCCATATGCGTCCTCTCTCGCCAACGGCTCTGCTGGGAAGGCGGGCAAGAGCAGGAACATTCTTGAGAAGATGGACGAGACGGGCAAGAACTGCGTGGTCTTCTACGGCTCGCAGACCGGCACAGCGGAGGACTATGCGTCACGGTTAGCGAAGGAGGGCCACTCAAGATTCGGGCTGAAGACCATGACTGCAGACTTGGAAGACTTCGACTACGAGAACCTTGATCAGTTCCCGGAAGACAAGGTGGCCATGTTCGTGCTCGCGACCTACGGTGAGGGCGAGCCCACGGACAACGCTGTGGAGTTCTACGAGTTCATGGGAGGTGATGACATCTCATTCAGCGAGAAGGGCGGATCTGACGAGAGCCCACTCAGCACTTTGCAATACGTTGCTTTCGGTCTTGGAAACAACACGTACGAGCACTACAACTCCATGGTCCGCAATGTTTCGAAATACCTTGATCGTCTCGGCGCCAAGCGCATCGGAGAGGCTGGAGAGGGTGACGACGGCGCTGGCACCATGGAGGAGGACTTCTTGTCATGGAAGGAGCCGATGTGGGCCGCTCTGGCATCTGCCATGAGTCTCGAAGAGCGTGAAGCGATCTACGAGCCAGTCTTTGAGATCACCGAGAAGCCAGACATGGACGTATCCGATGACACTGTATACCTCGGCGAGCCCAACAAGAACCACCTTGAAGGACATTCCAAGGGACCATACAACGCACACAACCCGTACATCGCACCGATTGCGGAGTCGAAAGAGATCTTCACCGATAAGACCAGGAACTGCTTGCATTTAGAGATCGACGTTGCTGGCTCTAACCTATCGTACACTACTGGTGACCACATTGCTGTCTGGCCTACGAATGCTGGTAAGGAGGTTGATCGTTTCATTGATATCCTCGGCCTCACGGACAGGCGCCATATGGTTATTGCAGTCAAGGGTCTCGACGCAACAGCCAAGGTGCCCTTCCCATCGCCAACCACTTACGATGCTGTCATCCGCTACCAGATGGAAATCTGCGCGCCTATGTCGCGCCAATTCGTTTCTCAGCTCGCCCAGTTCGCGCCGAACGATGCGATCAAGGCCGAAATGACCAAGATCGGCGAAGACAAGGATATCTTCTCCGAACAAGTAGCCGAGAAGTACTACAATCTCGCGCAATTTCTCGAGTACATGTCCAACGGCGAGAAGTGGGAGAAGATTCCATTCTCGATCTTTATTGAAGCTCTGCACAAGATCCAGCCGCGATACTACTCAATCTCGTCCTCGTCGCTTGTGCAGAAGGACAAGATCTCCATCACCGCTATTGTGGAGTCCATTGAGAAGCCTGGCGCACCGCACGTTGTCAAAGGTGTAACAACGAACTACCTGCTCGCCCTGAAGCAGAAGCAGCACGGCGACCCTCACCCGGACCCTCACGGCTTGGACTACGCCATCACCGGCCCGCGCAACAAGTACGATGGGATCCACGTCCCCGTCCATGTCCGCCACTCGAACTTCAAGCTCCCATCAGACCCTTCAAAGCCGATCATCATGGTTGGTCCTGGTACCGGTGTTGCTCCGTTCAGAGGTTTCGTGCAAGAGCGAGCCCAGCAAGCGGAGAATGGCGAAAACGTCGGCAAGACCATCCTCTTTTTCGGGTGCCGGAGAAAGAGCGAGGACTTTTTGTATGAAGATGAGTGGAAGGTAAGTTGAGTCCTGCAGTCTGACGCCTACAAATGCCACTAACGCATGACATAGCAATACGGAGAGACCATGGGCGACAAATTCGAGCTCGTGACCGCCTTTTCCCGAGATGGGCCAGAGAAGGTCTATGTCCAGCACCGCTTGAAGGAGCGCGCCGAAGAGATCAACAAGCTCCTCGAGCAAAAGGCGTACTTCTACGTGTGTGGCGATGCAGCCAACATGGCGCGTGAGGTCAACGAGATTCTGGCTCAGATCATCTCGGACCAACGAGGCGTGACAAAGCAGAAGGGCGAGGAGATTGTCAAGGCGATGAGGGCATCCAACCAGTACCAGGAGGATGTATGGTCATGAGCGCGATGCTCGCGAGGATCTAGTAGTGACAGCGTACGGAGCTCGATACATACAAGATGGAGTTGGCAAGGCATAGTTGAAGCGATCAGTTTGGGAATGGCGAATCTGCTATAGACGGCGTTTGCATGGTGCATAGAGTATCTAGGCTCAAGGCGTATTATTGTGAATAAGAAAGCTCTGCTCCGTTCGTCTCATCCCGAACAGTTGACATTGCACGGTGGGAAGGGCAGCGCGCACTCGATGCCCGGACCCTTTCAGCTCTGTCAAGACTGTCAAGCTGATGATCGGCGGTCGGGCCATGAGAGCTCGCCCAGTGCGCTTGTCCGCGATAGGTAGGCTCATGCGACTCCACTCCAGCTGTATCGTTCTCGTGACAATAGTAATACGAACGTCGATTAGTGTTATCGGGCAAGTAGGAGATGCTAGGAGCAACCTGAATCGTTCAGCGAGTGGTCTTTGACAACGCGGACACGCTCTCGGGCCCCGAGCAATAGCCAGCCACAGACAGGTCTCTACCACCTTTTGCGACCTCACCGTGCTTCATGCGGACCCCGCCGACACAGATGCGCCTGATAGCCCGGCTAGCGTAGGGTTTACGATCATGCTGTATATGAAGGCTGGTTGCTTGCCCTGCCTTTCCTTCTGTTCCTCACAGCTCCTCTACCGTGGTACCACAGCCTCAACTCAGCCGTGTCAGCTCTCTCAGGAAGTCATCAAGTACACATCATTTGCCAAGCTACCGCTCGCCATACGTTCACCATCGAAAAGTCACCCCAAGGTCCTCCGGCCAGCATAATATTGATGTCGATTTCCGTGCACCTCTCCCAACAAAGATCTGGACGATCTTTCATCCCGCTGAGTAGTAATTGCAATCCGCAATCATGGACAAAACAATCGCTGCTGTGTCCATCTCAATTGAAGGAGGAAAGGAGCCAACCGTGAACTGCCGCGTTGGCCCGAGTACATTCAACAGGGTCGACTCCGTAATGGGAGACACAGCAGCGAGCAGCGGTGTCCGTGTCCTTGAGTTGCACGAGTGGAAGGAGGCTGCTCTTAGCCTCGCGGAAGCCTTTGCTGAGGTAGGTAGACGCTTCTGCGTGGATACAGGTGGGCGGGACGAGATCGACGCAGCTGACAGACTTACGCAGGACCACTCTTCCATGTACTTCCTGGAGACACCGGATACCGTTCACTGGACAGAGCAGAAGAAGTGGGACCTTCACTTGCAGATGATGGAGTACATCGTGTACGCCCACTTGCTCAAGGGTCTCGTAGTGAGTGCTGGACCCAACTATGACTGCGTCGGGCTTTGGTAGGTTCAATTTGGTGCACAATTGCATGAAAATGACCGAGCTGACAGTACCATAGGATGCCTCCCGGCGAGAACATGGACGATTATATGACGATCTTCCGTAGTGGCATGTGGCGACTGAACTGGCAGCTTTCGAAAGAAGGCAAGAAGCGCTTCTTCGAAGAGTTCCTGCCACTCCTACACGATACCAAGAGTCAGGTTTTGGCCGAACGCGACGACGACACCTGGTATCTCGTCTACCTCGGCACACGTCCATCTGGTCGTGGCAAGGGCTATGCCAGGAAGGTGGTGGAGCATGTGACAGGATTGGCGGATGCCGAAGGCCGGGCGTGCTACCTCGAAAGCAGCAACGAGGTTAACAGGATCATCTATGGCAAGCTTGGCTTCGGGCTTAAGAAGAACGTCTACCTGCAGCGTGCAGAGGAGCACGTTGAGCTCGACATTATGGTCAGGGAGCCGATCCAGAAGAAGGCCGCGAATGGGATCGTAAGGGTGATGTAGCCGCTGCTTTTGTCGGCGACAGACAGATTGGATAGAACATTGTGACGGGACTCGAGGGATTTGTGACGGGACTCCAGGAGTGAGTTGCAGTAGCGGTAGTTTCAGTGTTCATACGTACGCTAGGCGGTTGATGGCAATGGAAACAAGCTGTCACACATATCGACAGCTAGCGTGGCAACATTATGTGTACGCCCCTCTGTATGTGAAGCTAACCCACCGCCTCAATCAGATCGACACAAAGCTACTTGCAAACACGGTGATGGTACATGATAGCGAACACCCACATAAGCAATGTTTCCCGATCAAAGCAACCGAAGTAATATCATCTTTCGGGATCGCGCGGGATCAGCCCTCGTCTTTACCTCTGCCAGCTGGCATCCCCGATCATCATGCTACTTGGACGAGCTCAGCTCTTCGTGCGATTGCTGCGACGACGAATCGTCGTCTTCGTGTGCATGTTGCAGTGTCGTTTCCCTTCGGCGAGAAGTTGTGTCACTGCTGGCTAGCATTGAAGCGGTCTGTGAGGTGCCAAATGCATCTCCAATGTCATGTAAAGCCGCATCAAGAGTCTGTAAGTCGTCATCACTTCTGGCTGGAGAGGAGTCGGCACGCTCGGTGTCGGGCTGGTCGTCAAAACAAGACTCATCGGACTTCCGCAGGTCTGAACTATCGTCGGACTGGAGTACGGGTAGCTCAGTAGCGGCGTATTGCTCCTCGAAGTCGAGCCTAGGCACTGCAGCGGTGCTGTGGTCTTCATGCATTGCCACGGTCGATGTGGTTGGGTGCCTCGACATTATCGAAATACTTCCGGTTGCCCCGATAAGCGTCGAAGAGCTTGGGTCAATCAAAGTGTTTGCGAACAACCGAGCTTGTCGCGGTGAGCCTCCTGGCGGAGTATTGGTGGCCTGCGCCTTGAACGAGTCCAGGATTGCCTGCCTAGTCTTCTCAGCATGGGAGGTACTGGCCACTGGCCAGGTCTTGGCTGCTGGAGAACGAATGACCGATGGGTGAAAAAGTCGGCATGTGCACGGCCACCGCCGAAGTTCGTTGAAGCATGCCGGGCGCGAGAGACCGGAGATCCAAGGTGGTAGGTTCGTGACCGGTGTAATAAGGTCTTACAATGATCAAGCGATCCTCGCTGGTCGGAGTCAGCGGCGGCTGCGCGTTGTGCGCTTGCGGGCACTGTACTTTGGGACCAACGGCGGTGATCTCGGAAGCGCGAAGATTCGCAATGGCGGTGTTGAGCGTTCCTTGCTCCACAGCACACGAGTCTTCGAAGGCGTCGTCCACGTCGGCACGTGCTGTAGCTGTCGGCGAGGAATCGTGTTTGTAAGTAGGGTCGACCAACAAATCGTCACAAAGACTACCGATAACGTTGGCCGCATCGAAGCCTGCTGGTGTACTCCGGTCCATGATCTCGTTGAAGAGATGATGATCATCAACGTACTCTGCATCATGCCCGCAGCCAGCGAGATTACGTGCTGCCGGGGCGTCCTTGCAGAGTTCTTCGACGAACCCGGCGAGCTCGTCGGTACCAAAGGTACCCAACCCTGCCTGTGTCTTCTGCTTCTTCCGCGACTTGCCCGGCTTAGCTTTGGCCTTGACCGCTGTTGGCGAGCTACTCGACAAACTCTTCAGATTCTTGCGGGCCCTGAGTGGCACTTTCGCCGGTTGCGCTTCATCTATGTCGTCTTCATCATCGTCTTCTGTAGTGCTCTTGCGTTTATATGCGGTCTTGTATGGCGCCGGGATGCTCGGATCGTGACTGCGTTTCGCCTTATGCTGGAACCCTACAGACAGAAGACATTGTCAGCTCATCTATCGTATATTCGGGATACTCCCTGTTGCGTACCGGGCAGGCCGTAGTCTTGAGGATGGCTTTTCCGACTGTAGTTCACGGCTTTCTGAGCCTCTGAACGCGCCGAGTGGCGGCTCGCGCGCGGGTCAGGGGCTCTAGTGGGATTGACGTGGTTTTCAGCAGCACTGTCGTCTTCGTCCTCAGAGGCACCCTCTTCATCGCCGTCCTCGTCACGGGCTGTGGAGGGCTCACTTTCGTCGCCCGTGTCGTCGTCAAGATGGCGCTTCATCGACACAGACTTGGAGCGAGAGCCCGAGCGCCGATTGGCAGCGCGCTTCGGTCGCGTCACCTCGTCCATTGGGTGATACTTCATATCGTAGTCCACCGGCGCCTTGCCGTAGCGTGATGCACGTGTGCCATGAGCTGGCTGCTGTGTCGGCTTTCCATCATTCTCATTGTCACCGTCGTCGTTGTCGTCAGAGTCAAGGATCTCGACACTGGCCTGCGTCAATGGTGCTGCAAGGACGTTGTTAGGATTGAGGCCACGAAGCACGCCACGCTTTGGAGCTGGCGCTTCATTCTCCTCTTCATCCGAGGAAACCTCGACCCACTCCTGTGTAGGCTTCCGAGCCTTCGAGACCTTAGGCGCCGATGAGCGCGACATCGTGAACGACGAGCTCTGGCGGGCATCTTCAGTATTGTGCCACATGACGAGAACCATGAGACTTACGTTTGCGTCACTTCCTCGGCTTCTGTTGGCAGCAGAGGTCGTGACCCTGCCATTGCCACGCTTTTTGTTGCTCATCTTCGCGCCCGGGATACCAGTAGTGCTCGGCGTCGCTAAACGTGAATAGCGTGCCCTCGTCAGTTGTCTTAACGAGGTGCAAGACTCGGAAGCATTTCTGAAGAAGTGATGTGCGAGTGAGGCAGGAACTTGTCGCACCAAACGCGTGCTGCGCGTCTGCCTGCACGTGATGCTCATTGCTTTTCATCGTAGGTTACGTGCAGTGTTGTGCAGGAGGTAGGACCAGGGTGTACCTAGTTGCTGCATACGCAATACCACCTATATCTTACATATGAAACAGTGCCGTTTTGTGAGCACGTGTAGGGTATTTCTGCTCGCTTTTTTGAGCCTCTGCCCACAGCCACAGCCACTGCCGCAATTTTCTCCCATTCCAACCAGTACCAAGGTCCACCTAGGACACCATCCCAAACGCCAAACGACCGAACAAGCCAACACCAGCACCCACTAGTCTGGGCACAACATTTTCCGGACGATTATCCAGCCACATCTCCCGTGGCCGGGTAGAACCAAGCCGAGAGTGCAATGATGAGGTAGGTGACTTGAAGCATGATGCCCTCGAGCCAATGGCTCTTGCCGTCCTGGATTACGTAGTTGACCAAGATGATAGCAATGAACCTGTGGATGAAAGTCAGCAAAGGGTCTCCTGGGTGGCACGGTTTCGCAAGATACGTACAAGCACACAACCTGGAAAACATCGAAGGACAGGGTCAATTCCTCCGGCTTGCCCACGCCGAACCAACTCAGCAGAACCATGATAGGCAGCACAAGCAGTGCGATCTGCAGCGAGGAACCGACGGCGACGCCAATGGAAAGGTCCATCTTGTCCTTGATCGCGACCGTCACAGCAGTGGCGTGCTCTGCTGCGTTGCCGACAATGGGGAGGAGGATGAGGCCGATGAACTCCTGCGACACGGACTTGGAAACGGCGTTGATGGCGCTCACCATGAACTCGGCGCACAGGGCGATGAAGACGGTGGAGATTGCCAGGGTAACGACAGCGCCAATCTTGGATAGCTGCGGCGTCTCTCCTTCGTCTTCCTCCTCATGCACGAGGTTCTCCTGGTTGATCCGGCCACCTGCGGCAGCGGCTCCAGTACCAGCGCCCATGGTGGCGAGCCCTCTGAGCGCATCACCGGCATCCTTCTTGCCCGAAGGCCGCTTGGGCACCTTTTTACTCGGCTCGTTGTACATGTCGATGTGCGTGTTCAGCTGGAAGTAGAGGTAGCAGCCATAAAGGAAGAGCAACATGACCGCGACACCGCGGGACACTGGCGTCACACTGTTTGCGTCTCCTGCGCCTGAGACAAATGCCGTTGGTATGATAAGCGAGCCGATGGCGAGAGCCAGTAGGGAAGAGGCGGTCTGCGCGACGGTAAGGTTGAAGTGTTGCTCCGTGCGCTTCAGGCCGCCGAAGAAGAAGCACATGCCCATGACCAGCAGCAAGTTCGACAGCATGGAGCCGATGAGCGAGGTCTGCACAATCAGAATCTTGCCTTGCGTCAAAGCGATAATACCGACAATGAGCTCGACAGCGTTTCCGAAGGTGGCGTTCAAGAGGCCGCCGAGTGTCTCTCCGATGTACATAGCCAGCTCCTCGGTGGAGTATGAAAGCATGGCTGCGAGCGGGATGATGGCGATGAAGTTGACGACGAAGACAGCGACTTTGTTGACCGGGCTGTATTCCAGTCCGATGCCAACGGGTACCATGATCAAGAGGATGTTGATCCAGGAGTAGAAGACCGCCTTGAATTGGCTCATGAAGGTTAGCTTGGGATTTGGCTTCTTCTTCTTCTTCGACTCGGACGTGTCTGTCCGTGGTAGGCCTGCTGCATCGTCGTCGTCCACCTTCTTCCACGGCATGAATTTCCGATGCTTGCGTTTGCGTGCGCCGCCTTCGCCAGTTTGTCCCACTGATGATTCGGTTACGCCATCCGGCGCCTCCTTCACGACGCCGTTCGTGAGAGGCTTCTCCGAGTTCTCTTGACTCCCCTCTTCGCTTGTGATGTCGTCGGACTTCTCTCTGGCTTCAGGCATATCACCAGACGGTCCATCCGGAAATGTGCCCGCTTTCTTGATCCCAGAGTATGGTCGCGCCTCATCTCTCCGCCTGGACTCAATGGGTGACGGTCCGGCATCGTTCTCCGTGTAGACGTGTTCCAAGCCCCTGCTCTCGCCCTCCTCCTCGTCACGCATCTTTTGCTGACGAGCATTATACCGGCCGAAGGGGTTGTAGGTTTTGTTTTCGGAATCCTGCTGGTTGAACCATGCTTCGCGCCGTGCGGCTTTCTTGATGGAGTCTACCCGGAACAGTCCCATTAGCGGCGTGTCGCATTGACCACAGCACAATCGACAATGTGTGCAATGGTTTGATGGGACTTACGCATTATGATTAGGTGTTGGGTTCGGAATTGAGGAGCTCCAGCCCTGCTATTCGGGCTATGCTAAGGTATGCAAGCTGCTGATTGGCGCGCTTGTTGCTGACGGGAAAAGTGTTGTTGATGCGACCCGCGCGAGGCAGATAATCGAGCAAGTTTCCGGCTGAATCGTAGCCTGAGGCTGCAATGAGTGTCGAGAAGGGCAGAAAAAGGTACCGTAGGAGGGGGAGGCTCGAGGTGAGGGCGACAACTCCTTTGTGTGTTTGAACTTTTGATGGTCGGGAGCTGCAACTCAGCCACGTTCCGACGTTCGCCCCTTGCTCGGCGATCTCCACAGTCAACTCAACCGAACCTAAGCTAAAGTCGTAGCTGCGCCCCGAATGGTGTGGCGTTCGCTGAAGATGAGGTGACCGGAGGTGTTTGGTATGCCGCTGCCTGGTCGGAGTAGTAGGGTGGAAATGTTCGAAGGCTCACAGGCTGCTGGAACTGCTCATGCTATAGGCATACTCATGTTTACCTGTTATATGTCGCAAACGTAATTGCCAACACAGACCGATACATCACAAGCACCTTGGCATCTTGGCTCATGTCATTCCACAGGCTTGTGGCGGTTTGTAATTGGCGGGCGCAAGCAAAGTCCATATAGAATGACCCGTTTCATGGCAGGAGAAGCGGTCCAGATCTTGGACAGACACGGACCGTCGAATCGAACGCATCTACGAACCTACCAGTACAGGTTACAGCACTCTGCCCATATGCGCTCTCATAACCCAGAGGCTGCGTGGCTGTCCAGGAAGGGAAGGAAGGTCGCGCATCTTGGGCAACGCGACACATGACGGAGCTCGCCACCACGACAACGTAATGCGCGCGCATCAATCGCCTTTGACGCCACGACGACGAGGTTTTTTGTGCTCATTCGTGTTTGTCCGCAGGCCACGGCCAGCAGATGTCCGCACAAGACCTGTCGTGCCGGCATGCCACTTCTACGGACTACCTTGCCACCATGCAAATGCGCACCAAGCTACTACACAGCTCGCGACTCTGAAGCCTGCCTTGCTTGTGACCAGGCGGCGGTCCTGAATATTGCCTGACGCTTTCTCGATCTATCCTAACAGTTCCGATCACCACATGCGCCATACGCGTCTGGCGTGTCTCCGGCAACACCATCTCTCTGGCTTATACGGCATGCCAATCAGGCGGCCCGCAGGTAGAGAGTCGGCGAGGAGTCTAAATGCTGATACTGGCAATGCGCGCGATACTGGCGAATCCCAGTGGCCACCCAGCATTCAACTGGAAGAGATCGAGGATCGCTGTGCTCAAGAAGAGGAGGCAACTGTCAGGAAGCCGCCTGCTCAGTAGGACAGCAAAAGGGGTGTGATACTGGAGACACATGCGTATCCATCGACAGCGTCTTACCTGCCCTCGTACTTGACGAGTTTGAGTACCTTTGAGCCGCAAATGGCGAAAAGCATGCCCTTCAAAGCACCGTCATTGCCTTGCGCAATCGTGTCGCGCCAGTGGTCCACACTGGACTCGTGTTGGTGGAGCGTCCTGCGCATGTTATCGCACATCTTGTCCTGCTCGCTCTCGCTGAAGTAAGAAGGTCCATATGCTTCGGTAAGCGGAGGCGGTCCCACCGGCTCCCAGAACTCAACAACCTCGAACACAAAGGCAGAGCAAAACCTTGCACGAACATCCCTTAGCTTCCGCATTTACCGGACCACTCACACTCACTCACTCAAACGGTGCGCCAACAAGACTGGAGCTAAGGAGCAAGTGAGCGCAGAGGCAGTACAATACTCTCGTGCAGCGATAGCAAAACCCCGTGCACGTAAGATCATCATCCCAACAACCGCGCCGCCTCCGCCTCCAGATCATCAAACGTCTCAATCTCCCTCCCCCCTACACCACCCTTCTCTGCGCGACTCGTCCGCTCCCGCGCCTTGTCGTTCTCAAACCACTTCTTCTGCCTCTTCTGCGGCTGCTCTTCCGCCACCTCCTCGTCTGCCTCGCTACCTTCATCACTGCCGGCCTGCGCATCAGCGATAAAGTTCGCCAGCCCATCCTCCTCCCCACCATCGCCCACCGCCTCCGCTCCACTGCCCTCAGCGTCCGCCTCCGCCTCCGCCCGCTCCCGCTCCTTCCTCTTCTCCCGCTTCCCCCTCTTCTTCTCCTTGGCCAGCGCCTTGTCTCCCAGATCCGCCACCCTGACCCGCTCGCCCTCTTCCTCCACGAACTTCCGCCGTTGCACCTCCGCCTCACCCCGCGCGCGAAACGTCTCCTCATCCTCGAGCTCGTAGACCTGGTGCGGATTCCCGTCGTCATCATAGACCAATTTCGAGCCCTTGCCCTTCAACTTCAGCAGCTTCTTCTTCGACTTGAGCATCTTCTCCCGCCGCTTGGAGTCGATGAGCAGCGCAGCCTTGGCGCCGGGGATGTGGATGGTTTTGACGCCGCCCACTTCGCCAGAGGCTGCGTTAGCCGTGACAGCAGCCTCGTCCTCCTCGTCCTCCTCCTCGTCCGTAGAACGCGCGGAGTCGTCACCACCAGCCGGTATCCGCCGCTTGACATCGAACAAGTCATCGTCACCCTCTTGCTCGCCGTCAAGCCTGTTGATGTCCACCTTGTCCTCCCCGTCCTCGTTTCGGATCATCTTCGCGTAGTGATCCGCCAAGACATCCTGGTTCTGCCGCTCAAACATCCGATCGTACTTCGTCCGAACACCGCCATTCTTACTCTTCACCTTCGCCACCTCCGCTCCATCCTCACCCTCACCACCATCACTTCCACTCTCACCCTCATCCTCCTCGCCCGCAACCGCAGCAGCCTCCCTCGGCGCATTCTTCCGCCGCTTCACCTCCTCCGCATCGGCCTTCAAAAACTTGATCCGCGGCGCACCCGGTAAGCCGAGACTTGACGCAAACCCCTCCAGATCATACTGATCCAGCTTGAACACCTCCCGATCCTTCTGCACATGCAGACTCCTTGCGTAACTCGCAAAGCACTTCTGGCCCAGGTACTTCAACTGCGGGTCCTGGAAACACATACTCTGCAGCTGGTTCTTGATCGAGCTCTGCTTCTTAGCACGCACGTTGATGCGCTCGATGGGCACGCGCTTCTGCTCCAAGCGGGCCAGCATACCAGCCTCTTCGCTCGGGTCGAGGAAGAGGACTGCGCGGCCTTCGCGCTCGTAGCGGGCTGTGCGGCCGACGCGGTGGATGTAGGTGTCAGCGTCTTCGGGGCAGTCGACTTGCACGACCCAGTCGACAGCCGGGAAGTCCAGGCCACGCGCGACAACGTCGGTGGCGAAGAGACAGCTCTGTTTTGCTCGGGAGAACTTGTCCGTGATGTCGAGGCGGGCGGTTTGTTTTTGGCGGCCGTGGAGGTGGAGGAGCGGGATGCCGGGTTGCATGTGGCGGAAGGATTCGTAGACGAAGCGGACTTGTTTGCCCGAGGAGAGGAAGACGAGGATCTTGCTTTTCTTGCTGGTTTGGAGGAAGGACCAGAGGGTGTCGAGTTTGTCAGGGAGAGGTGTGATGACGTAGTTTTGTTGGAGCGTCTTTGGTGTGGCGGAGGAGGCGGCTTCGTGGACGGAGATGTACTCTGGGTCTCGTAACGAGAGGCGTGCGAGATCTGAGACACGCTTCGTCTGCGTTGCACTGAAAAGCAGCGTCTGTCTGTCAGCCGGTAGGTACTCCAAG
The DNA here is from genome assembly GCA_035135055.1 of Oleoguttula mirabilis. Taxonomy (NCBI): domain Eukaryota; kingdom Fungi; phylum Ascomycota; class Dothideomycetes; order Mycosphaerellales; family Teratosphaeriaceae; genus Oleoguttula; species Oleoguttula mirabilis. The sequence continues at coordinate 91,214 of JAVFHQ010000025.1, read as the reverse complement.
ATAGCATCGACATCCCGCTTGAAGCCCATATCCAGGATCCTGTCCGCTTCGTCCAGCACCAGCATCCTCAGGTTGTCCACATTAAAGGCGGCCGTCTGCGACAAGTGCTGCAGTATGCGTCCCGGCGTGCAGACCACAATGTTCATCCTCGCCAACGCATCCTGCTCTTCCTGTAGACCTTTCCCACCAATCACAAGGCCGGCGGCGAAGAGGTGCCCTTTCCGCCCAATCGTGCGCAGAACCTCGAAGATCTGGATGGCCAGCTCTCTCGTCGGCGATATGATCATGGCGCCCAGCCCAGCATCGCCGCCCACACATTGCGCTCTATACAGGTTCTCCAGCACCGGCACCAGGAAAGCCAACGTCTTGCCGCTGCCCGTCTTCGCGGCGCCCAGGATATCACTGCCCTTCAGCGCAAGCGGCACAGCTTTCGCCTGGATGTCCGTCAGAGTCGAGAAGTGGGCAGCCTTCAAGCCGGCAGTCGTTGGCGCCGAGAGCGGCAGGTCGGCGAAGGAGGTGAAGGTCGCTTTGGGGTCGAGTTGGGCCACGGCTTGCTCGAGCTGCTCCACGTCGACATCGTCGCGTTTGCGCTTCTGCGTGCGCTGTTGCTTCTTCGGCTTCGTGGGCCGCGTGCGACCGGTCACTGTTCCTGTGGCCATCTTTGCACGTCTACTGCGTATTCTTCGTCCACGAGCGCATCAAGACCCTTCATCGCGAAGAATTGCGGAAGGCACATGCAAAAGATGTTAAAGTGGGGCGAACTCTTGGCTTCTCCAGACTCGCCGAATGTTGCCCCGTCTGTCCTGCGTAGGTGACCTTCGATGTACTATCGCGCAACTCCTCTACACACCCAACGCGACCACCATGGCAGCACCGGAGAAAGACCTCAAGAAGCTCGAAGCCGAGCAAGCCAAAGATGACGCCGACCTCCTCGCCTCCCTCGATAAGGAATCCAAGGAGTTCGACAAAGTACGCATTAACGCATATCATACCACACCACTCGAATCTATGCTAACACCACCGCGCACCAGGACTCCGAAATCGAGCGCATTCTCGCCGCCTTCCGCGCCAACGCCTACGACGTCCTCGACCTCCAGCCCGGCGTGCCCGACGAAGACATCAAGCGCACCTACCGCAAGAAGTCCCTCCTCATCCACCCGGACAAGTCCTCGCACCCGCGCGCCCCCGATGCCTTTGACCGCCTGGCCCTCGCCTACCAAACCCTGCTCGACGAGAAGAAGCGAGCGATTCTCGACGAGGCGATTGCGGATGCGCGGATGCTGCTGATGCGGGACCTCAAGCTCACAGTCGACAGCGAGGAGGTCAAGGATCCGGACACGGTGTTTATGAAGGCGTGGAAGGACAAGGTCAAGTGGGTGTTGGCGGATAATGAGGCGAGGCGGCAGCGGCAGATGAAGGCGCAGATGCAGGAGGAGGGGCGGGAGCAGCGGCGGGTGGATGAGGAGGGGGCCGAGAGGAAGCGGAAGCGGGAGCACGAGGTGGATTGGGAGAAGACAAGGGAGAAGCGGATTGATAGTTGGCGCGAGTTTGCTGGGAGTGGGAAGAAGGCGGGGACGGGGAAGAAGGGGAAGAAGATGAAGACGTTGGGGTGAAAACCACTTCCCGAGGGTGACGTGATCTTGCTTTGCTCTGGGTTGAGGACGATTAACGAGGTTATGCATGTGATGATTAGCGAAGGCGTTTTGGCGAGTGGCGAGCATGTGGCTGAGGTGGCGATCAGGCATTGCCAAGTCTTGAAGCTTTGCACGCGGCGTTTCGGCCGAGTGATCTTTCGCGAGCTTGAAAACTTGAAACAACTCGAGCGCCTCTTACCTTCTGCGCAGTCTTTACCTTCGTACATCTTGCTCTCGCAGCAGGGTTCGAGCGACTCCTCACCTTCACCCTCACCTTCGCGCACATAGCAGAGCATTGCGCGTGAGTATTGGCGTTGGCTGTTCACCACCACCGTGGTGAGCGTCGCTGACGTTGACGAAGCGCAGGCCAGCATGGCCGCCTGCCAGGCAGCAAGCGAGGTCCACACTGCGAGCGAGTCACCGCTGCTCAAGCTCCCGGCCGAGCTCCGCAACTACATCTACACCCTTGCGATTGTCGAGAATAAGCCGATCCGCCTGGAGTTTAGTATCCTGTCGAAGCCACATCCGCTCGAGCCAACCATGCTCGCCGTCAACTGGCAAGTCCGCCGGGAAAGCCTGCCCATTTTCTATGGCCGGAACATCTTTTCGGCCGCCAATTCACTTGACACCACTACTTTCCTCAGACACATCAGTGCGGACAAGCTGAAGATGTTGCGCGGCGTGCAGGCCTTTACGGAATTCAAATTGGCTCGCTCCTTGGATGTTGGGAAGCAGCTGCAGTGTGTGGGCAAGAGGGTTGACGAGTGGCAGAAGGAGCATGGCGCGAGGGGGTTGAGGGTGGATGCGATACTGGTGCCGCTGCCGGTGATTCGGGCTGATGGGGTTGAGTTCGAGTGGGTCGCTGCGCCACGAGTCAAGGATTGGGTTACTGCGCCACGAGTCAATGGGTGGGTTACGTGGGAAATGGACTCCAGGGTGCACTTCGTCCGCAGAGAAGAGAGTGCGGTGGCTCAGTCGGAGGAGTAGGAGGACAAGACACATCAATGCCGTGGTCTGGACTCGGGGCCTGGCTACTGTGCGATCTGAGCAATGCTGGGCTGCCTTCGGTGGGGATCACACAGAGCGATATGCCTGTCGCTCAAGGCGGGCATGAGAAGTTTGGGGACACTGTTCAATACAGAGTCTCTACAGTGGCTTGCCTACGATGTACCCGGTTCGTTACCATCCCTCGGCGTTCCTTTCTTGTTTATGCGTTTGCGCCTGCTTGCCAAACCTCAGTCGAGAGACCTACACCCAAGCATCGCCATCGATATCGATGCCTTCATGACCGCATATTCGCAGCGAGCCGAGCCCGTGACGCTTGCAGTGAATGTGGATGTGGCGTTTGCTCGGGTCTGCCAAGCAACAGCCGGAAGGATTGCCTCATCAGTCAGTTCGCTCCTTCCTTCAATATCTCGGACCCCAGTTTTACGACTTCTTTCACAGCCTTTCTCGACAGCACTCCAGAAACACAACCTCGTCGTCCATCGAGGGCTTCACAACCCGTCCCAGCCCTGACCAAGATCAGCTGAGTCCTCAACCGGCTCCCAAAGGCGGACACGTGCGACCACAGCCTCAAATACGATGGCATCGCCTACCACCACCACGAGCAATCGGCTGCTCACACTGCCGCCGGAGCTCCGTAACCAAATCTACCGCTACGTGCTCGTCCGCGACCACCTCATCAGCTTACCCTGCTCCGTCGCCCGCCGCCCAGCCGCCATCGAGCCGCCTTTGCTAGCAGTCAACCGCCACATCCGCACCGAGGTGAGTAAATCTAGGGAGGATATGTCGCATTTACCTATAGCAAGCGCGGCTGCAACCTAAAGTACGCAGTAGCAGCATCTGAGATCACCCTCAAGTAGGACTTCAGACCTCTCAACCGGTTTGCTAGCTATAGCCAAGACAGCGTCCTAGGACAACGTCGCATTGCCTGCTCCGGGTCTCTGTTCAGTCGGCTGCGCATGATGTGCTACAAAGCCTACGAGTACTACGTGCTAACCCTACGTTCTGGCAGGCCGAAAGCATCTTCTACGGCGAGAACACCTTCGAAGCATCCGACACGGCTGAGGCGGAGCGCTGGCTCAGCGGCCTTGACGACGATCGACTCAAGGCGGTCGCGTCTATTCGAGCCTTCCACATGTCGGCGGCCGTAGCAGCCGCGAACGACCGGGAGGAGAAGTGGCGCGAGGCCCTGCGGGAGACTGTCAAGCGGATTGCAAGGGTCAGTGGTAGAGGCCTGCTGTCAAAGAGTGCACTATTGATCCCGCTTCCTGTTCGCTTCAAGATCGTGTGGATGACGGAGGAGGATCTGGATGGGTATGAGAGGATTGCGTATCCATGGTGTCCCGCTGAGACGTGCGGCTTCAAGAGGAAGGGGGGTGGACGAAGCTGCTGAAAGCCTGCCAGAGAGAACCTGCCGGGCCGAGGAAGGAGGAAGAAGGAAGGGAAGTCGTGGTATGAGTGGAAGCGGTATCTGCAATGGCGGCGCGCGAGCGAGACGCGGCGTCATAGCATCCAGCCCCTGGAAGCTCGTTGGGCGGATGTTTCGATGCACGGGCTTCGAGAGTCCAGAGCCGTGGTTCTGCTCCAGCGCTACCAGAGTTCACCTACCGCCTTTCGCTCCACTTCTCGCTATGTCCCACGGCAACGTGCTCGGCCTGAGCAGATGTTGAGGTACTTATTATTGGATTTTAGCACGAGCTTCCAGGAAAGTAGCTCAATCAAAGCGATATCGCGATGTAGTCACCGTCTTAGGACCCTTTCCTGTGCACGAAGTCGCGAGTTCAACCTCCGTCTTTTTGCTTTTGGTTTTTCCGCGAGCATGCACTGCTCTTGAGGAGATTGTGTGTGGTTTGGGTTCGAAGGTAGGTGACGAAGGTTTGTCTGATCCGGGCTGCAATGATATACATGTAGCTAGAAATGCCTGGGGGCACGCTACTGCCTCCCTGCTGCTGCCTCGTGCTTACTTCACTGCATTTCTTCGTTTTGACGCATCTCCGACTGTAATGCCACCGTCATCGCCAGCAGGCTTGCTCATTCGCCCTTCGACGGCTGCAGCAGCCGCCTGTTCCCACTGCCTCGCATGCTACATAGCACCCTCAAGCCCCGGCTGCTCCGACTATTCCGGCCTCAAAGGCAGCAGCAGCCATTTCCCACTGCCTCAAGTAATCCATGATTTTCTTGGCCGAGCCCTTCACCCGCCCACGCGCCACGCCGGACAGGCTGACGCACTTATCTCGCTCGCCATTCGCGGTGTCGCTCTCAAACCAATCAGCGAATCCTTTCAGTGATGCCGCGCTCCTACACATGTCGATCGCATATCGCTCGTCCGGGGCGGAAGGGCCACGCAGGAATGAGAATCTTGCGCGTAAATGCCACTCTGGCTTCTCGGTCGCCACCTTGGCCAATGCGAGTAAACCTCCTTCCACGACGTCCGACCGCAAAGCGACGAGGTTGAGGTCAAGGGAGCGTCTGTTCTCAAAGGCAACGACGAGAGAGCGGATTGCGGCGGCATTGTCCTTTCCGATGCCGCACGTGAATCTGTGAAGAGGCTGCAGCACATCGACCACTCTTTGCGCAACCTCACCGCTGTCAACGCACCCGAGGTCGGACAGCTCGCGGAGGAGGACGACAAAGTTGTTGCTGCTGTAGTAGATCTTGGCGCACTCCTGGTGTGCGAGCCTGCAGGTTCGGAGCAACGCGAGCGTGTGGCGAGGCAAAGCGGCATAGTGCCAGTACACGGGCTCTTGGTGAAGGTGCGCCATAGCATAACGGGCACGTTCATGTTGCTGAGCGAGCGTACGAAGAAGATGGGCATCGTCGTAGGGTATAGAATACTGAACTTCAATCGTCTTTCCGTAGTGGGTAAGGCAAAGCTCATAGATGCTCACTCGAAGCTCTGCAGGCAGGCGACCAAACGGAGAAGCGTCCATGATAGTGCTGAGTGTGAATGCCTGGTGGTGATCGCGCAGCCTTCTGTGCACCTCAAATGTCGTGCACAGTGCGTGGAGTGGACCGAGTGGTCGAGGCTGAGAGGTTGAGGACGGTGGTCGAGACTCGGCGCGAGTTGTCTGATTAGAAGTGATGCTCGAGGTGTGTGATGAACTATTAGCGTCAGTTACGAACATGTGAATATGGCTGAGGAGACTCACATGTGATTGCGCTGAAGCACGGCCCCTGTTGTTCTATTTATCTCTCGCCTCGAGACCTTGCCACATGCATGCATCCATCGTAGCACAAGAAGGCGTAGGCCTGTCCCGAGGATGGATAATCAAAGAGGTCGCCGTTTGTAGCTTGACGGACGGATCGGAAGGAGTTGAAGGAGGATACAGCGGCTCACGTAGTCACCCACTGATTGGAGATGAAGATGGTTGAACAGTTCTCCTCAAGGGACGGTCAACTTCCCTTGGGATGGTGGTATTGGTATAGGATCCGTAGCTGAACCTCTATGCGAACTCCCGATATCTTACACCGGCAACGTCAAGTGATACAATCAGTCATTCAGCGCTCAGACCTTGTTCAGGATCTCGGCGTCCTTCTTGTCCGGGGCGCCATCATGAACCCTCTCCACCTTCTTGGTCTCTCCCACGACCCCTCCCTTGAAGTCGTCCACTGACATGACTGGCGCTGTCGTGATGCCGAGGTTCTCGGACTGCTCCTTGATCGTCTCATTGACGGTGATCGTCTTATGCGTGACCGACGGCTGTATGGTTTCTGTGGGCACGCATGGGTCAGCAAGGAAGTTTGAGTGGATGTGGGTGGGTCAAGCCATACCCTTCTCAATCACAGGCTGGATTGTCTCGTGGAAGTGGTGGTGGATGTGCTCGCCACCCACGACAGCCTCCTTGCTCTTCACCGTCGTGGTCGCGCCCACTTCGGAGGTGTTCTTGAACTGTGCCAGCTGCGCTTCGGCCTCAGCCTTTGCGTTGCCGGTATCCCGGTTGATCTTGCGATCCTTCGATGCCTCTTCGTAGTCGTGCTGCTCTGGAAGGATCTCGGTCTGCTTGAGAGGCTGGATGGTGGTGTGGTAGTGATCCTGGTGCCTCTCCTTGTTGATCACCGTGGTCTCCTCCTCCTTGTGGGCCGCTGAGCGCACCTCGTGCTCGACAGCAGGAGCGACATCCTTCTCGACCGTCGTATCCTTTTCGGCAGCGACGGCTGCACGAGTCTCTTGACCCCCACCGGCATGCTTGTCTGTGATCCTGTGCTCGGCACTCTGGCCAACGGACTTGTCGTCGACAGCAGTAGCAGTAGCGACTTTCTTTTCGACGGTCGTGCTCTCCTTGCCAGCCAACTTCGAGTCGGCAGTTGAGTTGTGGTCAGCGACGGTCTTGTCCTGGTCGGCCATCTTGCTGTGCATGGTTAGCTTGTATGGACGTAGGCACAGTTTCTCAAGACATACAAGATGCTGCCGAGTGTGCTCTTGATCTGATCGGTAGAGATTGAGGAGTCCATGGTGCTTGAGGTGTGCTTGTCAGGGTGTTACAGTGTTGAGATGTGGTAGACTGTGAAGCGTGAGTTGTGGTAGGCTGGGAAACGTGAGATGTTGAAGATTGCGGGTCGCAGGCTCAAGAAAGGTGAAGTAAAGTAATTGTACTTGTTGTTTGCAGGCGCGTGATCGTTGCGTCATTCTTGTGATCGCTAGTGCTGCAACTTCGTGCAAGTGCTTTGGAAGGGCCCCGCTTCTGGAGACCACGATGAACTACGCTCGCAGGTGCGGAGACCTTCGCACGTCGATCATGTCTGGTTCTCGTCTTTTGGCAAGAGGCACGGGGCGATGAGTGGCTGAACATTGAAATGGAGTGCAGGAGACTTTCACGTGCGCCACGCTTGATACTACTCACGGTACTAGTCTACTACCTGAATCAGCACTTGGTCCCGACTCCTAGATCCAGGCCAAGACGTCACAGATGGACAACTCAAGCCAGCTGGCATCAATGGCATCACTGGCATGTGACATGTCGAATGGACACATGGCATTGGCAATCCGGAGGCCATATATTGCATGCGCGTCATCAAGCGTCAAGCGTCAAACGTGCTAACGCGGGGTCGGTACTTTCGGTGTTACTGAGTCTCGTGTAACTTTCGCGCATTGAGGCGAATGTTGAAACGCACCTTGAGTGAGCAGGGGGCATAGTGCCTCACAAATTCCAGATGTTGAGCTTGTTGTCCGGCGCAGCCCATTGCTGCGAGTGCCAGTTGGATGCGTTGTCGGCGTCTTCATCGGACTCTGACGAGGAGCTATCGTCGCACTCGGCGAGTGGGAAGCGCTGGCCTGAGGACGTCGCCAGGACAGCACCGCTGGGATGCCAGATTGCACTGGACACCGGATCTGCAAACTTGTCAATGTTGAGCACGCGAGCGAGCGTTGGAAAGCTTACCATTGTGTAATTTCATCTCACCGTCTGGGGTATGCTCGCCACCCTGGCTCCCAGGATTGCTCCACATGCGTACACAGCCGTCTGTGCCTCCCGCCCAGACTTCATATCCGTCTGAGATGGTCACGATGTCCACGCCCAGCTTCTGCGTCGTGTCCGCTTGCCGCCCGGTGAGCTGCGAGACCCATTGCATAGTATTTCGCACGTCGTAGACTTGTATGCTGTCGCACTGCCTTTCCGCGATGCATAGGTACTTCCCACATGGGCTCCACTTGAGGCTGGTGATGCCGGTCCCGTGCACTTGCGTTTTACCGCATGCGACAGCACCTCGTTCGGCAAGCGCGAACGCAGTAATACATTCTCCCCGGCCTTCATTGGCGTACAGCCCTACCTCACGCTCTGTAGTGCCGGCAGCTAGGACACCATCACCGCTGATGCTGAGAGCGCTGACGATGCCTTGGCAGCCGATGCTCGGCTTCCCGTACTGTTGCCGCGCTTTGCGATTGGCACCAGTCCGATGGAACGAAGAGGGCCCTGACGTGTCGCGAGAGCAGTCGAAAATGGAGATTTGATTCCTGCTACCGGCGACGAAGTGCCTGCCGTCACGCGAGAACGCGAGGCTGTTCGATCGAATATACTCTTCGGTCGTCGGGCTGACATGCTGATACTTGGCATGAATCGTAGAGTAGTCGAGCGCGTTGCTCAGAGTGATTGGCTGGTCTGCAGATGCAGATAGTACCAATGTCGTCGCTGGATCTCGGAGGTCAAAGTACGGGTAGGTAGCATAACTGTGAAGGTTACTAGGAGATGGAGCAGTCGAGTGCGCAGATAGCGCGTGTGCCTGCTCGCTCTCATCCAGTAGACCGGTAGGCAGGAGAAATGTCCGCAGACACTGGTCTTCGTTATGCGTTACAATCATCGTCCCGTCGCTGCTGAATTGCGCCTCCCGGAAAAGGTTGGATTCGCGGCCATTGTCGCGGCCATGGCGGCGTGGCTGGGCTGACCAGGCAGTGTTGCACTGCTCGATCGTCTTACAGAAGGTGGTGCCGGTCGTAGCGAGACACTTCGCATGTGATGGTGTGTCGATGATGGACATGGTTGTGTTTGCGGCCAACTCGGGGATGAGCTTCGAGGCCTCGGAACGATGCAGGTCGCAGGGAGACCCAAGCTTCAACTTTTTCGAAGCCAGAGGAAGCTTGAAGTCCGTCTCGACTCTCCTGCTTCGCCTTGCACCCATCATACCAGCATCAAACGGAACATCGCCTCCACCTTCCCGACATCAGCTTCGCCATCAACCGCCTCACTCGTTCGCCAAGATGGTATGTATGCGCGATCAGATGCGATCAATGAGTAGCCGCTAAAGCTTCGGCAGACGACCGCACTCAAGACCATCAAGTCCCTCGTACCCCTCCTCGACCGCGTTCTTGTGCAGCGCGTAAAAGCCGATGCGAAGACGGCTGGCGGCATTTTCCTCCCAGACAGCGCGGTGAAGGAGCTCAACGAGGCGAAGGTGTTGGCTGTTGGGCCCGGCATGATGGACAAGGAGGGCAAGCGGTTACCGATGGGTGTGACGGCCGGCGACAAGGTGTTGATTCCGCAGGTAAGTAACATTTGGGAGAGATGGTGTTGTCTGCTATGGCATGGGGATGGAGCTGACTCGATTGCAGTACGGTGGCAGCCCGATCAAGGTTGGCGAGGAGGAGTACTCGCTATTCAGGGACCACGAGTATGTGACCCTTGCGTATCAGGACTCTCGACTATTTGCTGACAACTCGCAGCATCCTCGCAAAGATCAACGAGTAGAACTACCGGCTTTCTACAGTGTACCACTAGCATCACCAGCGTGCCCTGCCTTTCCGTGGAGTAACGTCGGACATCTGCTGCATCTTGAGCGCTTATACTTGCACTTGCCATTGTATTTAAGACTACTGTGTGAATACATCTCTGCTCTTCACGCTTGCCTCCAGCGATCGATCACTCCCTCACTGCAGCTTCCTCGTCGATGGAGGCCGCGAAACACATCGGTTTGCCTGTCTCAGCTTCCAGACACTAACGGATAGACGATCGGTATATCACAGTGAACACTTTGATGTACATCCCACTGGTGCCTTCGGTCGCAACTGGGACTCATCCGATACACACGAGCGTATTTCGCGGTTCTGGCTCCTGGTTATCCTCGCTTTCTACCTGAGAACGAGAGCTACGACTGATGCACGAGTGGGTGATGGATCGACAACCTAATGAAAGGGACATATGTGGCTGACAGCTGACCAACAGACAGCGCATTTCCGTTATGGAAGCAACCAGGGCTACAGCAGCAGCAGTAGAGCAAGAAGAGTACGCGCTACTGACCCTCCCACTGGAACTCCGCAATAGCGTCTACCATCTCGCGCTACTTGGCGAAGCCAGAGTCAGCATCGACGGGCAACAGGACGCCAAGAAGCAGCTGCCGCGCTTCGCCGTGCTGGGCTTGCTGAGGGTTTGCAAAAAGGTTGCACAAGAAGCCAGCGGCATTTGGTGTAGCAACACCATCTTCTACTACGAGCAGACCCCCAAGCTACTGGAGTGGCTGCAATTGCTTGGGCGCGGGAAATGCCGGCTCTTGCGCACCGTAAGATGCAGCCAGTGCTTCGAGAATACAGACAGTGCAGAATGGTACCTTCGGCAGCTCAAGGCTCTGTTGGAGACGGAGGCCACGGCAATGTGCACTAGTGCGGTGTGGCTGAAGTGCAGGCTGAAGACCAAGAGCGGGACCAAGAAGAAAGTCGTTACGAGGTATCTGACGAGGGCTGCTGCTATAACTGCTAAGTCTTAAGTCATCTTGTTGTGGCAGTTGCTACGTCGGCACAAGGAGGCTCTCAAGGTACAATCATCACGGCACAACCGGATGAACAAGGTCATCGCTGAAGAGGGAAGGCCCTTAGTCAAGGGCTATCATGCAAGTGGTTGTTATGGAGGTGTCCGCTTTGAGTTGATGGGTCAGCCTCGAATGCGTGCGTGCGGTCAAGGCAGGGTCAGACAGGCAGAATAGAACCTGGAGGACGAGACCTGGTTTAGCTTTGACTGAGAGTAGTACCTGCTGCGACATTGAGAGGATTGTGCTTGCGGTTGCCCAGCAATCACGTGGCAGGTACTAAACGGCTGAAGCGCGGCTGCCTGGACGCCTGGACGCCTCAGCAAAGTTCAACAGCGCATCTCGGTCTTCTAAAGTACCTAATCTCCTGAGCTCGACTTCATCTCCTCTATACACCGAAAACCACTCAACAGCTTACCAAGAGCCTTCTACGTTCAAACCCTTTATTCGTGCAGTGAAAGTGCCAGTAATTCAGGTACGGACACGCAGCGCCACGCATTTGCCACAGCTGACGGTCCGCATTGCCACAGGCAACGATGGCACAACAAAGGCCATGCCTACTCCTTGAGCTACCGCCTGAACTGCGCAACCGGATCTTCGAATCTGTGCTCGTGTCCCAGGACGAGGAACTGATCCTGGAGAACCAACCATCGCCTGCGCTGCTCAGAACATGCCGTCAGATCAGAGACGAAGCAAGCAGTTTGTACTACGCCCAGCCGTTTCTCCTCACCAACGCCGAGAAGCTATGCATACCGTGGCTAGCGTCCGTGCCACCAAAGATGCGCAATCGCATCAAGACGATCCGCATGTACACCAAGTGCTGCCTGTCGGGCCGCGCGGCGGCCAAATACAAGGCTGGGCTGCAGTACGATCTGTACCGCATCATGCACCGCAGGAGACTGGGTATGGGGATCACGCTCGAAGTCTTCCTTGAGCTAGACCGCAAATCAAGCCCTATATGGACCGCGGATCCGATGAAGCAGTACTGTAAGCAGCGCTTTCTTCTTGGAAGGCTTCAAGCTGACACTATCTAGGACCACTGGCGAAGACCACATACCGGACTGGCTGGGACATGGCTCACAACTTCGATGATGGTCTGCCTTGCTTTTTGGTAGCAGAAATCGCGACGGTTTGGAGTGGCTACGATACAGATGGATGGCACGGACGCTGGCTACCATTTACCCTTTCCTCCACCCTTCTCATCAAAGTTCCTGCCTTCTCGCTCGCGCTCAATGCGAGCGTCAAAGTCCCTCTGCGCTTCTGACTTGGCTAGCTGCCGATCCTCATCGTTTGAAGAGAAACTGAAGCTGTCACCGAGTGATGAATTGTCACCGCCTTGCGCAGGCGCTCGCGAGCCGGCCGACTCCGAAGGCTGCGAGCCCTTGAATGACCGGTTCTGCTCGCCAGTCATGGCACCTTTGCGCAATCTGTCCCATGAACTACCCGACTTGGCTGGAGCTACCTGGGCGTCTGCTGTATGTTGCCGCGACGCAATGGCACTCTGTTCGAAGGCCGCTGAGCCCTGATTCCTAGGTGACTCTTGCCGAGTGTCTGCTTCCCGCCGGACCTCCTCTTCGCTCATGAACCCGGAAGCACCTGCTGTCTCCATGTAATCGTCACTGAATGCGCCGCCCGTTGGTGACGCGTCATCGCCCGTATGCTTCTGCGGCTGGCGCCTGTCCCTCGACTTCCCTTGGACGTCTCTTCTCTGCCTTGCCATGTCGTAAGACTCCGTACCTTTCGGGCCTGCCTCTTGATTGCCCACTTTGCCAGTGCTTTCCCTACCCACTCCATTCTGCATCCGTGCTTTCAATGCTTGTGTGAACTCGGTCAGCCGCGGGTCCATCGCTCTGCCAGCCATGCCCACACTCAGCGCGTAGCTGCCAAAGAAGATCTGCCCAAAGGTCGAACCGACTATCAGGTATGCGCTTATCCGTGCGGACTGCCATGCATTCCTCGCCAGTTGGCCCTTGAATGGCCCGAAGGAGTCTTTGCTGAACCTGCTGCCTTCCTTGAAGGGTGACCAGCCTGGGAAACGCATGTCCTTGCGCGTGCGGTATGCCATCGCCGCCCCCAGTACGTTGCCGATGGGTGTGCCATAGCTTGCTACCCTCATGCTTTTGGCAAAGTGGAAAGCGAATGCATCGGCTTCATCTTGCGTGACTTCGCGGTTCAGTACGGTCGTTGCGAAACGGCACGAGTCCTCAATGCCCTTTACGAGTGCTTGCGGATGAGGCTTTTCGCCGATGAGCGACCATCTTCGCGGTAGGCCCTCGAGGTTGACAGTTCTTTGATAGGCGCCCGGTTGCGTAGTGACGAGGGCGGCTTGAGGGTCGTGTGCATCGGTAGAGGGTGGGTTGTCGTTGGCGTAAGGATCGCGGTCGGAAGAGGGTAGGGTGTCGGAAAAGGAGGAGTCGGCCGACGTTGCACCTTCGAGCACCATGCTGACGAGGACTGACGAGGAGGTGTTACCGCTAGGATTGCTGCTGCAAGGCGATCGTGAGCGATGTCTGGGGAGAGCTTCGAGATCCGCCCCATTATGACGTCTGCTGGTCCTTGCTTCCTATCTCGGCTGTAGCACGTGTGTTTATTTCCACCTCCTCCCTTCGGCCTTCATCAACATCTGCTGATTCTGCTGATCTACTGGGCCAAGAACACTTTCATGCCGCTCAGCGTGGCCGACAGCGACCGCAGGGCAGCATGGCTAGTCATGATCGGTCCTCAACAGTACCGGATGCTGCGCAAGATACACCTGAATGACAGGTGCTTCCTGCAGGAGGCTGACGCCAAGCTGGCTCTCCAGGTCTGTTGCAACAGCCTAGCCTACGTTGGTGTACATATCGCGCACGAGGTCTTCTACATTCACGCGTTTGTGGACGGCTTGCGCGAGCCCGTCTGGCTGCACGCGCCATTTCTTTGCGCGTCAATGAGAGAGAGTAGGCGCCAACGACAGTGAACGGGATGGGCGGGCTCTCTAGCCTACCTGGCTTGCGCGGTTAACGGGCGAGGGAAGCTCGAAAAAAGTACAGGGACGTTGTCGGCGGACTTGCACGCGCATCATGTGCGTACTCCAGCTGGGGCATTGTGACAGATCGAACGAGAGATGCGGCCTCGATAGTGATGCATCGACGGGACATTTGCCAAGTGGAAGCTTAAGTACTACCGTCGAACGATTGGTGCAGCATGTATAGCGGTCGAAAGACATGCTGCCGATAGAGGTCAGTTACAATTGGTGGACTAACAAGAAGCGGGCGCTGATATTGAGAGCAAAGACATGGCGAAGTAAGCGGCAAACCGAATGCAGAGTGGCGGTAGTCGCACGACACTGTGACATGGGAGTAATGGACGACAACGAAAGTTCTTTGTGGGAATCGCGCACCCGCCCGAATTGCTCTCCTTAGCAACACCACCATCGCCCTTTGTCTCGAAGTTCCGCTTGCAGCTGAAATGGGTCGCTGCAGCATGCAAAGCTAAACATAAATGTAACCTTGCAGACTGGAGTGCAATATCGCATCCTCGTACTATACACTCAAATATCTCAATGAAGCTCTCCAGCCTCCTCGCCGCAGCCTTGACGGCTTCAACCACCGTCCTCGCCGACAGCAATGGCGTAACATGCCTGAAGAACCATCCCAACATCCATAACGCTATCGGTGTCTTCTGCGGCAAGAGCAACATGGTGATTCCGTCGGCATACGGCAATCGAGGGTTTGCTTCGGGTGGCAAATGGGTCGGTATCCGTAAGTGGTTGGTCAGTCAAGGTAGTAAATGGTATCTCAGCTGATCTCGTGGTTTAGGTGGTACCTGTAGTCCAGCACAATGGGTCCCGATGAACTGGTGCATATCGCAGCTGGAGGAAGTATGTGCGCAAGCGCCCGGAGATGGCAACAACCAGAAGAAGTTCGGGAAAAACGGTTGCCAGACGTTCGTGACTTGGGCGGCTTGAGCACAATGGCTCTAGGAGGGAAAGCTTACAACTATAGAGGATGACCTATAGTCCTTCAGATCGAATTGACCCTCATTAGTATTCATTCACGCGTGGCGACCTTTCTGAAGTTCCTTCCACTAAGGCGAACGCTAGGCTGGTGAGTGACACCGATAGTATCCTGCTAAGCATCGCCGCCTAGTCTTCAAGTGCCGTGCTTGTTCGTGTCGCTTCCTTCTGGCACTACGCATGTCGATCTAGCATCTCTCCATGCATGGCGTTGCGGCTTTACTTCTGGTGGGTGAGCTACAGGCAAAATCTTCCAAAATGAAGGCCACCCCCTCCCTAGGGGGGGTGGGCAAGTAAACTCAGCGATGGCTTGGTTTTGCTTGATCAAGTGAACTCGTCAAACTCTAGTGCGATTAGAGTGAATCGTTAACTGCTTGATTCCGAAGAATCACCGTCGCAGCAGTAGATTTAGCACATTCCGTCAGACAAGGCTGCGTCCTAAGCGCATTTTTGCATCAGGCTATTGACCACGCCGGAGCTGGTGATTCATCTGACCGGATGGAATTCGTGATCCATCATATAGCAAAACTTTGGCAGCCGAAGTGTCACCGGAAGAATCTGCGCTGTTGCTGCAATGACGTTGAGACAGAGGCCCGGATATTCCGGCGGGCGCTGGGAGACGGGAAAGGCCGAAGAGGACAGTGTCACTACGAAGTGTTGGCATGAGACTCATTCTTGCGCATGTGAGGAACTGCAGCAGTGCACCACGCTGAGCCCTTTGATACCGGTGCCGTCTCGACAGCCGCCGCTTCGGTGGATGCTCGAGTGGCGAGGCTTCCTTCGCAATATTCTTGCACCCTTGCCGCATCAAATACCATGGCTGGCGTGCTCATCCCAGCGCATTCCTGAGCCCGACTGGATCATTGGCGCTTCTCCGTCATGAGTGTCGCCGAGTGAACGAAGCTGACATGTGACGGCTCCACTTGTAAGTTCGCACTAGGGCGATTCCAAGGCTTCCTGAAGGATTGCTCTTCGATCAGCTCACGCGACCAATCCTCCACATTCGGTGACGGTTGGCAACACATGCGCTCTGCACACCCTCAAGCTGACATCGCCATTGTCTTCGGCGTGTAGCATCAACCCGACGGTACGTTTTTCGAGACGACGCAAGTGACGACGAAGTTGACACGGCTTCAGTTTTGCGGAAATGGCTGCAGTTTCCGAGTCGACACTGCTCAAGCTCCCGCCAGAGCTCCGGAACCGCATCTATCGCGAGGTCCTCGTCTGTGCGAACCCGATTCGTGTCGCCACAGCCTTCGCCCAACAGCAATGGCAAGCTCCCAGTCTCCTTCAGACCTGCGTTCAGATCCGTGGCGAAGCGAGCGGCATACACTACGCCGAGAACACCTTTCTGGTAGTTGCACTCTCCGCCCCCGAGGCCAGGCCAGTCCGCGCGCCCATCCGACTGTTCGGCTACAACTTCTTCGAAAACAAATGCGGTAAGGTACTGATGACTTGGCTCATGGTCCTGGATGAGACCACAAGGCTTATGTTGCGCAAGATCTACCTGGACGATCGCTTTTACCCGAGTCGCGAGGATGCTGCAGATGGACTCCTGCGCTATCGTGCAGCCCTCATTGAGAACAAGCTCGCATTGGGCAACTGTCAGCTCTTCGTGGAGGTACCTTGCAGCACACCTGACACGCAGTGGATCGGAGACACCGATTGGCATGCGTCGGGGCCTGACAGTAATTACGACGGACAGCCGATTCACTGAAAGCGGTGGATACCCCGAGCGCTGCGGAATGGCTGAACCAGGACGACGAGGATCGGGCAAGGCGGATGCGTGGACACATCTGCGTACCAGAGACGTATTTCCGAAGCCGAGAGCAAAATATGACGCCAACGTGGCTGCAGCTTCGATTGGCCAGCACCTTACAAGCAGTCGTGCAGGCTTAAGAGCGGCTGCATAGGCATTCCCGAGGACTTTAAATCACCCAGTCATCACGACGTCCTTCTTCTTCCCTTTGTCCTCCTTCAGCCCACCGGTTGCCTCTTCCGAAGCCTTTCCCATCTTCAACCCCATCGCCTCCCGCACAGCCTCGGCAAGTACCGTCCTTGTCAAACTCGCTGCCTTCACAGCCTCGTCGACCAGCGCCTCCACCTGCGTGCCAGCATCACCCTTCATCCACATCTCCGTCACCTCATCCCGAGACTGCAGGTACCCGACCACGCACCCAGCTCTGATGTTTTGGTGCTCCGACGGCGACGGATCAAGTATTATCTTCGCTTCCCCACCAACCTTCGTGCCATCTTGACCGTCCTGAACGAGTGCAGCCACGCCTCCAGACACCATGTCCACACAATCAATGCCTGCATCCACCAAAGCAGCGCTCGCAACCGTGATGCAGCCAGCGAGCACACCCATCATACCCCATCCTCCAGCTCTCCCACCTTCTTGACCGCCTGCATCACCCCACCAGCCGTCTTCTTCTCCCTCCAGCACCGTGATCACGACCTCGCACCCACTCTTCGGCCACCGTTCGCCAATGATCACCCCTCTCAACGCCGTCTCCAAATGCATACCCAGATCCCGCTCGCCAGCATCCCTCATATACCCTCTCCTATTCCTTGTAGCAAACGGGGCGAACTTGACGTGCGTAGTCAGCAGCAGATTGGGACTGAACGCTGCATTTCGTGGTAGTGGTCGGGGTCCGTGTACGGAGCATGTGATCTTCAGACTGCTCGAAGACGGCACTAGGAGCTCAGGTTGTTGAGGCGATTGTAGCGGTATTTCGTAGTATGCGCTGCCGGAGGCGGAAGGCACTACACCCGTGCGGAGGAAGAGCTTGCGGTGTTCGTCTGGTTTGCGCGTCCGTGTTGGTCGTCTGAGTGGTGTGTCCTTGGGAGTGGCGAAGATGGGTGGCGCGGTACCGCCAGAAGGCGCGTTGATGCGACGGCGGTCCGCTTGCATTGTTGCTATCGCTCGTTCAGATGCTAGGTGATCGTATGCTCTGAGATGGCAACGAAGAGTCTCGTGCAGTGAAGATTACCTCAATGTCTTATCGATAGCAACCTCGGGCAAACTTCGGCCAACGACTTGAGAGCACCCAGGCATGAGCAACAACGACACTCAACAGCAGCCGTGGATGCCAGGCTCAGACGACTTCCCAACGCACGAGGAGACCTATCGTTCCGATTCACCTCACCGCGGCCAAACGTACACAGATTCGGCTTGGTGAATGCATGCAGCTCGGAGCGGGCTGAGTCACTACAAGGCTTTCCAAACACTGAAACGGCACTCTGTTCCCCCAGCAAGCTTACGATCTTGTTTTGCAACACATAAATGTCCGCAAAGCTCTCGCATGTCTCCGGCTCGACTAGTCACGACATCACCTGAGGGCAACAAACGACGCAAACTCAGCACAAGCTCTTCCGTACGAGCACGACTTTCTTCTCCCAAGATGGCGCCGGCTTTGATCCAAGAAGTCGAAGACGATGCTGGACCACCAAAGACCCTCGAGTTGAGTGCAGTGGAGGCAACACTCTGCCGACTGCTGCTTAATGTGGCCAAACACGTGGACGAGTCTCCGCCTTCCACGGAAATTGAGAGCCAGGTTGCACTGCCCGATGAGCTTGCCAAACAGCCGATCGTTCTTCGCTTCACTGGAGGATGGGTCCGCGACAAGCTGCTTGGTGTTCCTTCCCACGACATTGATGTGGCCATCAACAAGATGACCGGTTACCAATACGGTCTCAGACTGAAGGAGTACCTTGAGATCCCTGGCAACTTGGCGAAGTACGGGCTGGAAGACATTGCGTCAAACGACAAGCAAAGCCAGAAGGCTGGTGCTACTGACAAGTCCAAGACCGTGGGCGGCTTGCACAAGATCGAAGCCAACCCGGAGAAGTCGAAGCACTTGGAGACTACGACAATGAGGATCCTCGGCCTCGACATCGATCTGGTCAATCTGCGGAAGGAGACTTACAGTGACGATAGCAGAAACCCGCAGATTGAGTTCGGCACGCCCGAAGAAGATGCGCTGCGTCGTGATGCTACAGTCAACGCTATGTTCTACAACGTCAATACCGAGGAGATCGAAGACTTCACGGGACGTGGTCATGATGACATGCATGACAAGCTCATCCGAACACCGCTCGAGCCGTACCAGACGTTCAAGGATGATCCGTTGCGTGTGCTAAGATTGATCCGCTTTGCCAGCAGACTGGACTACACCATTGATCAGAAGGCGCTGGTAGCGATGCGTGACCGCGACATCAAGGATGCCCTCCGTCGCAAGATCAGCCGGGAGCGGGTCGGAATCGAGGTAGATAAGTTTCTGCACGGGCCTGACCCGCACGAGGCTCTCCGGTTGGTGTTCGACCTCGACCTGTATGAGACGATCTTCTGCGACCCTACCGTGGAGTCATCAGAGCTCTACAGACCGGACACAGAGGGTTGGCAAACCATCATCGACCAGCTGAGAGACATACTAGACGAGGAGCGCCCGCTTGCTGAGGGTCTTGTCCGAGAGCCCGAGGAGCGTTATCTGGCGTGGCAACTCGCAGCGCTAGTTGCGTACCGCGACGCGCCAGAGCCAGAACCATCCGCTCCTGGCCGAAGAGCTCCGCCGCCTGTGGCTGTGACTATTGCGAGGGAAGGTATCAAGGCGACGAACAAAGTCTCGGACGTCATACTGGCGGCGGTGCGCAACCAAAGTGAGATATCTAGCTTTGTCGACAAGCTGAGCGAGCGGAAGCGCAGGCCAGACAAGGTCATCGAAGGCGAAGATCCAATGTCGCGGGATGTCTTGGGCATGGCGGTGCGCAGATGGGGTGCTAGCTGGCGAAGTCAGGTCATGTATTCATTCCTCGTGGATGTCGCGGAGAGCCAAGGCTCGGTCGAAGGTATGCTCGATCACCTACTCGCATTCACCCAATCACTAACACCACTTCCCAGCCACCGAACGCAGATACACAGCATTCCTCGCCCACATCCGAGAGCTTGATCTCCTCGAAGTCAACACACTCAAGCCCCTCCTCGACGGCAAAACGCTCGCGAAAGCGCTCGGCACGCCTCCAGGACCGTGGATGAAGGACGCTCTAGACATCGTCATGGCCTGGCAGCTCCGCCACCCGGGCGCCACATCACCGGCGGAAGCGATAGAAGAAGTGAAGGCGAAACGAGCAGGTGAGCTGACCTCCTCCCTGGCCCGTCACTTCCTGAAGCTTACCATCCGCCCTCTCTTCCTCAAGGCCAAGCCGAGTAACGTCACGGATGCGGGCCGTAAAGTCACCACCACTGTTCTACCGCAGAAGATGACGGCGAGCAGTATGGATGACACGGTCAACAAGCCCTGGAAAGGCAGCAAAGAGGCTTTTGCTCTGGACCTGCTGAGGTGGGTTGTGCAAGCTCTGGACGCGAAGCTGCTGGAGGAGGTCTGGCCCATGGTCGTACCGCCTGTACTCACGCTGCTCGACGACTGGGAAACGCAGTACAAGTGTCTAGGTGCTGAGCTTCTGCGGCAGGTCCTCGAGGCGACACCCCCATTACTCCTCGTGCGCACCGGGCTGGGTGAGGTGTTTGAGGAAGCGCTCCTGCCTTGCTTGACCTTCTTACCCACCATCACGCCCGAAGACGAATCCATCGAGCTCCTCTCCGCCGTGTACCCTGCCCTTCTTTCGCTATCACGGACACGTTATCCCATGACCCCTTCACCATCCAGCAGATCCACCGCAACCGAGCTGAATCGCCAGCGCATCAAGTTCCTCGACCTCATCGTCCGCAAAGGCATCCTCTACGGCTATCAGCATTGCAGCCAGTACCCTCGCATCACATCCGTGCTCTTCGCCCAACTCACGCCCCTGCTCAACGAACTCGGCGTGGAGTGCGTCAAGCATCTCAAATATATTCTCCCCACGCTCACGGAAACACTGGCGCACCCTTTGGCAGTCGAGCAGACGACGGCAACACTGCTGAGTGCTGTCCAAGCATTACAAGCATTAATTCTGAACGCATGGCCCCGGATCCCGGAGTACCGTGGCGTTGTGCTGAAGGGTCTAACGCTCTGCTGGCTGAACCTGAGCCAGGTTGACCAAGCGGGTGGCGAGGAGGTGGAGGCGTTGAGGGCAGAGCTGAAGATCGCGGTGGAAATGCTCCGGGCTGTGCTGGGCCCGGACGCAGGATTTGATGAAGAATGCGCGACACTGATTACAGCGGACTCGCGGCTCGAGGGCTTACTTGCTAGTCACCAGACAAACATGACACCGTGAGCCTTAACGTACATACACAAGATTGTTTCGCTAGCCCTTCCTGCCCCCCTTCAGTCGCGCTACGAGGCCCCGCACTTCCTCATCACCAGACGTCTTAGCCTTCACACCCTTGCCGCCAGCCTTCTGCTTGCCCGGCCGCGCGACCTCCCCTCCATCCTCCTCATCCTCACGATTCCCACGCTTCCGCTTCTTCCGCCCCTCCTCCAGCAACGCCTTCATCCCCTGCGTAGCCTTATACCGCGGATGCGTCGGATCCAACGCATACTCATGGCTCTCGAACACGCCCTTGAACCGCGGGTCCTCCGTGTTAACCGCGAACCCTTCCGCCCCCTCCTCAACACCATCACCCGCAGCATCTTCTTGTTTCTGTTGCTGCTTCTTACTCCCCTTCTTGCCCTTCCGCTTCGCCGCCTTCTCCGCCTTCTCAATCTCCCGCATGTCGAAGTGCCGCACGCCGTCCCCGCCGGTCTTGTCGTCAGCCATGAGGAGCTCCAACTCGCTCCTCCTCGCCGCGGCCTCCTCATCCCTGAGCGCGCGGGCGTCCCGCTTCTTCTGCCGCTCCGCTTTCCGCGCCCTCTTCTCCGCTGCCGCGGCGGAGCTGGGGTCGTTGAAGAAAGGGTCGTCGAAGCCTGCATCTTCTGCATCTTCTGCGCCGGCCACTACTTCCGGCGCATCGTCATTGAGTGCTGCAGCGGTGACCTCTTCATCGTCAGCGTCGCCATCGCCACCGGTGCGCGAAGCCTTCATCTTCTCCTTGCGCTTCAGCTTGCGATCCCGCTCCTTTTGGATATAGCGCTCGCGCGTGCTGATCTCATCCTGCGGCTCGTTCTCGAAGACGCCCTTCCCACTACTACCGTCTTTCTCGCCACTAGTCAGACCAGAAGTGAAGGTGATCTGCATATCGCCCACCGGCTCCCCCTTCTTTCCTCCTGCCTTCTTGCCTTTCGCAGACTTCTCGTCGCCTAGACCCAACGCAGCGCGCATCTTCTGCCGCTGCGCCTCCTGCTTCTTGGCTTTCCGATCCTCGGCCGTAGATTTGCGTGAAGCAACACTGTCAGCATCCGAAGAATCGGAGCCAATGTACGCTTGCAGGTCATTCTCATCAATCTCCGCGCGCGAAAACGCGCGCTTCTGCACCTCTTTCCGTGTCGTGTCGTCGTCGTCCCACGTCAGGCGCACTTTCGAATGCGTAAGCGCTTCGGTGCGGAACTCATTCGGCCTGTACCCCTCCGGCAACTTCGTGCACTCGTCGCGCGGTGCATCATCATCGAAGGTCGTGTCGTCCGGGATGAAGCGCAGGTCGAAGAAGTTGGCGGTGGAGAGGTACTCGCGGCCGTCCATGGAGTCGTAGAGGGCTTTGGCGGTGGGCTGGCTGTCGCAGGCGATGACGGCGTAGTAGTAGCGGAGGCGCTCGAGCTGGTATTGGCGCAGGGCGGCGGTGTCGAATTCCTGGCCTTCGGTTGCTTGGGCGTGCAGAAGTTGGCGCTTGATCTTCTCGTCTTCCTCGCCATCGTCTGACTCCTCTTCCTCTGCTTCGCTCTCGGCCTCTTCGTTTTCCGCATCTGTGCGCTTCGAGCTGGCGAAGATCTCTCGCGGCGGTCCTTCCAGCTCTTCACGCTGTAAGCGCTCTCTGCCGAACTCGCTGGGGTAGACGGTCACGCTCTCTACCCGCCCACTCGCTGGTATGAAACTCGACGCCACGGCCAGGATATCGCTGGCTCGTATGTTGTCCCAGTCCAGGTTCACAGCCGCTATGCGCCGTGTCACATCACCCATAGGAATGACCTCCGTCTGCTCTTGGCCCGCCGTCTCCTCCGCCAGCTCGGCCTCGATGTCGCTCCCTTCCTCCTCCGACGTCGCTTCCTCCTCGGACTCGGAAAAGCCGCCATCTCTCGCTGGGTCTCGCCTCGCCACCACCCCCTCATCCTCGACCTCCTCCTCCGAGCCCTCTTCCCCCGCGCCCTCATCCTCCGAGCTGCCGACAACCTCCTTCTCTCCCTTCTCTCCCTTCTTTACCGGCTTCGTCTCCGTGTCCAGCCGGTACAAGCGCTCCATCTCCTTCTTGCCGCTCCCGGGCTTGACTTTGCGCCCATAGCGGTCCACACTCGCCTTCTTCCCAAAGTCATTGTCGGTGAACAGGCGGCCGAAGCGTGGATCGACTGCGGTGCGCGCTTCCTTGCGACTGGGGAGACGGTAGCGGGGATCGCGCGCGAGTGCGCTGAAGCGTTCGTCGGCCATCTTTCCCTATAACTACGTGCGTAGTCGCTGGGCCGAGGGACGCCTTTGCTGCGAACATATCGCATTCGAAAAAGTTCGCGATAGAGCGGACGTGTTCCGCATCTCGATTAGAAGTGGTGGGACGGCGATATCAGACCTCTTCCACAACACACCTGCACCGCTAAGGTCTTAGGCACCGTCGCAACGAGCACACGGAGGCATCGCCACCCATCTGCAGCAGCGCAAGAAGATGCTGTAAGAACTGACGTAGTCGTTCGGCAAGACCGGGTTATACTCCGCCAAGATGGTGCGCATCAAGCATCGCTACCTCCTGCTCAACATCCTCTACCCGGACCAGAAGACGGCGAACGTCCGAATCGCCGGCCGTCCGGGCGAGCAGGACGTGCCATACAGCGTGCAGTTCCGCCAGCCCAGCTCCGACCAATTGACGCCCCAAATTCTCTTGCGCATAATCCGAGACGGCGTGGCGACACTATTTGGTGACTATGGCTCTGGAAAAGTCTCAAGTAGTCTGCAGAGTATGTACGCTCCAACGCCGAACCAGGCAGGTCACTATGTTTGCGTGGCTGACGATCCGCCCAGTCAAGTACTTCTCCCCGGCAACCAGCACAGCCATCATCCGCATCTCGCGCGATCACTACCGCCTCGTCTGGGCCGCGCTGAGCTTCGTGACGCGCTTGCCGAAGCCGCTGGATCAGCCGTGCGTCATCCAAGTTGTGCGTGTCTCGGGCACGATCAAGAAGGCCGAGGAGGAGGCTATTCGGCGCGCGAGGATTAGTATTCGGCGCGCGCAGAGGGCGGGTAAGGGGAAGGACGTTGTTGTTGCTGCTGCAAGCGGCGTCCAAGCTGTGGAGGGTGCGGACGAAGACGACGACTTCGGGATGATGGATGGTATTGAGGACCACGATGCTCCGGGCGAGGCGGAGGAGGACAGCGACGAGGCGGGTTGAACGCGTCTAGCCGACAGTCACTCTCACTGGCAAGCAGGCCAGACCTGGTGCGGTTCGACTCATCACTTGACCGAGTGCTCTTGGAGTTGAGCACCCCCCGGGATCTCAGCGCAGCATACCATTGCAGCAAGAAGCGTCCCACGACTCGCTTCCACCCCCGACGAGCTTCGCAACGGCCTTCAGTACGAGGTACGCTAGCCGGAGATGCCCATCGCGGACCTTACCACCAGTCGGCTGCGGCTTCGTGAGCGGGATCCTGTCGGCACAATCACAGTGGCGCTGGAGCTTCTAGAGACATTGGACCAGTAAATGCCATGGCCCTCGCCAGCCGCGGATGTTATAGGCACACGCTCCAGCCCGGAGACATTGTACTTGATCGGAAATCTCGCCCACAACGGACTCGAGGTATACGCCGATAAGCACAACGACACAGATGTCCCGAGGATGACTGACATCGCGCCAAGCATATCGACGCCCGACTGCGCCATAACTATTGCGGGCACTCTGGAGAAGCACTTCGACGGCTGTTCTCGTCCTCAACGTTAGATACAACATGCGTGACTGCGTTTGGCACCATGACCGTCCAGCGGGTCCAGAACTACACTCTACCTAATAGGAGGCGGGAGACAGCTGGTTCGGCTGGATTAATGTACAGCGCCACTGAATCTGCCAGCATGTCCCTAGCCCGCTGCTGGGCCCAAGGCTTCGGAGGCAGGGAAGAACGCTTTCGCTTTCATATCAGGCACCGCTAACAGCCTTCGAGAAGCGAGTCACATTACCAGAAATGTGATTAGTGGTGATGGGGTGGGGTTAAGATATACCGAAGGCCACCGGAGTGGGAAGGCTTGTAGAGTCAATGGCTCGTAGCCGTCATTCTATAGCTCGCTAACAATCTTGCCCATCAAGAGCGCATCCACCTTCTCCCCCTTCTGCACGGAGCCCTCCCTCGTCGGGAGGCAGAGAAGCGCATTGGCACCCTTGAAACTCCCTATCCTCGAGCTCCGCTGAAAGCCCGTGCTCGTCGCATACAGCAACCCATCACTCTTCGCCGTAACCACGACGCGATGGTACTCCCCCCTCTTCCCATCGCACCTCACATCCTGCTCCAGCACAACCTTGACCTTCGGCAGGCCCCGTGGACTCACACCCGCCATTTTATGCAGCGCCGGCAGCACAAACAAACTATACGTCACCACCGCGGACGCCGGGTTCCCCGGCAACGAGAATATCACGCGCTTTTCATCCTCGCCGGTGTTGGTTTTGAAGGGGACCGTGGCGAAGGTGGTCGGTTTGCCCGGTTTCATGGACACGCGGCCGAAGTGGATGGTGCCGCCGAGGGCGCGCTCGATGGTGGGTTTGAGGAGGTCCAGTTCGCCCATGGAGACGCCGCCGCTGGTTACGATGACGTCGACGGTGCGCATGGCGTCGCGGAGGGTGCGCTCGAGGGCGCCTGGTCTGTGGTTAAATATGGTTAGCCTGTAGTAATCTGCGAGGCCCTAGTGCGTGGCGTACTTGTCGGAGGCGATTCCGAGATCCACTGCCTCGAAGCCTGAACCTTTGATGGCGGTGAGGAGGGTGGGGCGGTTGGTGTCGCGGACTTCTCCCAGCTGTAGCTCGCCAGGGCGGTCGTGGGGCACGATTTCGTCGCCGGTGCTTAGCACGCCTATCACCGGCTTCTTGTAGACGGACAATTCTTGCGTGCCGACAGAGGCGAGGAGGCCGAATTCGCCACCGACTGCTGTGATACCCTCGCCTTTACGCATGATCACCTCGCCGGCCTTGACATCGCTGCCGACCTCGCGGACATTCTCGCCCACTTTGATGGCGTCGGTGAGAATCTCGATCTCGTCCTCCTCGTTGCCATCCTCGGTCATTGAGCGGAGTACAGTGTCCTCGACCATGACGACTGCAGTAGCTTTGGGCGGTAATGGCGCTCCAGTAGTAATGCGAGCGACCTCACCAATCATCAACTCCGGGACTTGGCCTGGCTGCGCGTGGGAGATGCCAGTCACCGGGAAGACTCCCTTGGTGCTGGGTACCATGACGTGATTAGATGCGATGATAGCGTAGCCATCAACGGTGCTTGCTCTGAACGCCGGTACGGCCTCGCGGGCAGTAACATCCTCTGCCAGTACTGAGCCGACCAACTCGTCGTCTACACGTACTTTGACCACCTGTGGCATTGGTGTATGTTCGTCAATCTGTTTGAGCGCGTCGTCTACCGAGAGCATGGGATACGGCGACTCCCGATACCGTCGCGAGGGTCCCGCGCTCGGATCATTCGAGATATGCGGCCTGTCCTCCGGCTTGGTGTGAGCCTTGGGACCTGAGTGGCCTCCATGTCCGTGATCGTGGGAATGGTGGTGATGGCCGTGCACAGAAGTCTCCTGCACACCAGGTTTGAGACCGGCTTCCTTTTCGAGCTTCTCCGTGCCGCCAATATGCAATGTGCGGGAGTCTGCGCCGGCGGCCTGTTGGCAAGCGTGCGCTAGCTGTGGCAATACGGCCTCGAGGTTCTCTTTGGCACCTTTGGGCGAGCCTGGTAAGGTGAGGATCAGAGTCTTGTTGCGCACGCCGGCGACTGGTCGGGCCATCATGGCAACTGTCGTGGTGTAAGCACGCTACTCGGTCTTCTGACGAAGAACACTCACAGGGCGTAACCGTCAAGGACGTTGCAAGCATGGCGTGCCTGGAGTCCTTTAGCATAGTACAGATAGGTGTCGTTGAGGGTCTGCAACTCACACCAGGCCTGGCGCATGTTTGTGGATGAGCGGAGTCACTGCCTGAGCTTCAGTCACAACTAGCACTCAGTTCTCTTCATATACGATTATGGGGCCACGGGGAAGTATCTAGTTACGAGCTCATACGAAAGGCAGCGAGGTATAGGAAACGAATCTGGACTCACCTCCGGCGTAACATCCTTCTGCGTGAACCCAGTGCCACCGCTCGTCACAACCAGATTATAGTAGTCCTCGCCCTCCGTCCACGCGGTAATAGTCTTCTGAATGTCGAGTACATTGTCCCGCACAATCCTCGTCTCATCGAAGACCCATTTGCCGCCACCCTTCGGCGAAGCGAAGACCCCCTGTAGCGCAGGTATGCCTTTGTCGGTTGTCGGATCCTTACTGGCTGTTTCCGAGACGATGAGGATGGCAGCACGGAGCTTCGGACTGTCGGTCATTGTACAGTATGGGTGCAGTATGTAGTGAAACGAGGTGCGGTGGTCGGCTGGAGCCGGATATATGCACGACTGGCTGGGTAGCCACGATCGCCGGAGGACCGGTATCCAGGTATTCCTAGTGCGCCCAAAGACAGAAGACGGTCGCCACATTATTAACCTACGCCGAATATGTCGCAGCCTGTAAATTAGTATACGAGGCCTACTAGAATTTGTACGCACGGGCCGCTTCAACATGGTAAGGAGCATTCACTTGCTGCGGAGCTATTGCATGGAGGGCGACACTGTAAATCACTGTCGAAGGCAGGCACTGACGTCTGCCGCTACAGCACACATACAGAGAGCCCGGTAATGAGGAACCGTTGAGCTAGGATAGCACCCCAGGCATCGTGAAACGCTTGAACGTAGATACAATACATACACACACACATACATCTGCAGCCCCTTGTATCCCGCTATGCCTTCTTCGCGACGCCGGCAAATGCACGCATATTCGGTAAGTCGGCACTCTGAGGCCAACCTCCAGCGTCGACAATTCCTCCATGTCCCTACTCCGAGCTTGGTCAGCCTCCTGCCGGGCGCATTGCGAGGCTATAAGCTGTTCGAGAAATCGTTTGCGTTGCCGCTCAACAGCAGGCCGATGATCAAGCCAAAGAGTCCGAGTACGGACGAGAAGATCTCAATGACCAAAATCTTGACAAACCTGCACCACCGAATTAGCGCTTGCTCGCCGGATGCCCTGCCACACCCACCAATGTACTCACAGGCTCGGATCCGCTGCATCCGCCAACGCGGCGCTACTCCCGTTGATGCCCACACTGACACCACACACCAGGTTGCACATGCCCACCAATATCCCCGACCAGAACAGAGCAAAGCCGGTGAAGTAGTTGCTCCCACTGTACAGCGCCTCGGGCTCCACGCTCTGAACCTTGGAGGAGAAGACAATGCTCATGATGACGCCGTAGATGGCGACGACTTCGCAGAAGATGATGGAGATGAGGTTCTTAGTGCGGATGCGCGGGGCCTTGACACCGCCGCCGAGGATGGAGGTGCCGGTTATGAAGATGCCCCTGTACCCATATCAGCCTGCGTCTACGTCTTGAAACGCCTCGCAAACGATGTATGCTCTTGACTGACCATGCTGCTCCTACGACTGACAGGCCTATGCAGAGCCCTATGCCGGCGTCTGCCCAGGCGTACGGTGAGATCGATTCGAGGAAGGCGCCGACCTAGTGTGCGATCAAATCAGAGGGTGTTGGCTGCGCTGTATGCCCTGGGACGGAACGTACGTTGAATGCTTCGCCCTCTCCCTGGAAGAGCATATCTGCGCCTCCATTAGCCTTCCTTTTGCTCGCCACCGCGAATCTCCCAGCACTTACAAAGCCCAATGATCGTGATGGCAGTTCCAGCGCCATAGCTGCCGTATTGGAGACCACCCATGTTGGCGTGCGACTGGTGTAGGGTTGGAAGAGACCGAAGCAGCTGCCTTCACTTTCTCGCAGGCGATGGTGATGCTCGGCGGTCGCTGCGTGCTTTTGCGGCAACTCCCGTCTGCCGCTCCGCTGAGTCAGTCACGGACCCCCGCGAGCGGGCATATGATTGCTCGTTCACTCCGCCAAATCACGCCCTTACATCAACTCTCTCTACCCGTCGACGTGGCGCAAACCGCTGCCAGACATACCGCGGTAGAGACACAGACACGAAAGCGCTGCGTGAGGCTTTTTGAGGATGGCGGCGAACGCTCAGCAGGGCCACTACGAGCTCTACAGAGGGACATCGTACGCCCGCTCACATGCTGCCTATTGAACGGCACGCTCTTTCGCATGTACTGACAGTGTGATCCGCAGCATCGGTCTCGCACTTGCCGACACACTCGATGACCTGATTAGCAGCCGGCGCATCGAGCCGCAGCTCGCCATGCGCATCATGCAGAACTTCGACGAGATGATCGCGAAGGTGTTGGGCGAGAAGGTCAAGGCGAGGTTGACGTTCAAGGTGAGAAAATACAGCTTTGTCGCACGAAGATGGAGGACCACACGCTGAACCGGTGTTGATGCGCAGGGCCACCTCGACACGTACCGCTTCTGCGACGAAGTCTGGACCTTCATCATCAAGGACGTTAAGTTCAAGATGGACAACGCCCAGCAAAGTGATGGAGCAAGAGTCAAGATTGTAGCCTGTCAATCCAAGGACAAGGTCTAAGCCTGAACGCTCTTGCCACCTCCAACCGACGAGCATATACTATGATCTTCACCATACCAACATTCAACGCTCGACACATGAGAGAGCTAATGGAGCGGCGTTCCACGCGTCCATGAGGTCGATGCAGGCAAATCGAGGCTCAGCAGCAGTGGTTGCATAGCCAGCAGGGAAGCGGCGTTATGATTATGAGCTTATGATACCCATAATGGATCACGGATGGGGAAACGGTAGCATAGCATTGCATCAGCACGAAACGGTATGCATGATCGCTCGGCATTGGTTTCGTTTCTGCCGTTGTTTGCTGAGCACCCCCTTGAATATCGTGCACTCGCCCGTAAGCCTCCCGTTCAGCCTTATGGATGCATATGCACGGAAGACATGCCTTGTGTTCCCGACGCAGGTACCGCTTAGTGTTCCTCGTAGATCCGCTATACCGTGTGATTGCCGCTGGTCGGGCCAAGTGTTATTATCTCATTAAGCTTATCTCAATACGCCAAGCCCGATGTGGGAGCTTCCGTGCACCTCGGAGGCTACCTTATACCTCCCATCAACGGGATGGTTTGGCAGTCTATCCCTGTTGATGTACTTGGTGGCAGGCGCACACTAGCAGATGTAACGACCTTGGCCATCCAGCTGCTACAGCCACAACCCAATCCACACGCACACCTTCCCTCACCGCAGTCGCTCGTTACAGCCAATCCGAGCAATGTTCGCACCCAATGCTAGGAGGTAATCTCCGCCCAAGGACTCGAGCTACCTCCCCCGATCGCAACACGCCAATGCACTCCCGGGTCCTCAGCAAGGACGAAGAGCTCGGGAAGCGCGACGACGACTTCAAACCCAAGAGATCGCCGACGGTGTCGACTCTCACGCAGCCATGGCGCTGGCGCAAGCGGCGGATGTTCACCGTCATTGCGGTGATGCTTCTGGTGTACGTGTTCGTGCACAACATACCAACAGATCTCGGGCCCATAGACCAAAGGGTCGGTATGCCCTTGCGACCGGGTCATGTTGTTGACGCGACCGGCGGTCCGCAAGAACCCAGCGGCGCTCCGCCGATACCGAGCGTGGGAAGAGAGGAAGCAGGAACCCAGCATTACTACGATGGCCCGATCAAGTTTTACAAGCTCGCGACAAGTTTACATGGCATCGCGAACACATTGGGCGCCCGGCCGCAGAACCGCAACATCCTCTTCGCGGTATCTTCGCTTCAGAGCGCTGCAGGTCTGATGCCGATGGCTTGCGAGATGGCGAAGTGGGACAGGAACTACGTACACATGGCTTTCTTGGGTCGAGACCCGCTGCCGCTGGACGACATACTGGAAGTCAATGGGGTCAGTAGGGGTGACTGCACTGTCTATTTCCACGATGCGAGAGCAGACTACAGCGAATACAGTACTGAGCAGCGTGCGGAGGTCTCTATAGCGGGTGCTATGAAGCATATCAACGACTTCATGCACCCTCAGGCGATCATCATGGACGACAGCAAGGTCGAGGACACGTTCTTCACACGAGCCATGAGGAATAAGGCCCGGGAATACGGCCGCTCGTTGATCGAGGTGCCTGCTGGACAGTACGAGGGGTTCCTTTGGATGACCAGGCTGGACTCTGGGAGTCTGAGCAATTGGTTCAAACCAAACATCGACATCTTGATTCACGCTCCACCAGACAGCTCTGGCGGGTTGATCAGGCTGGTCAAGAGCCTCGAAAGCGCCGACTATGCTGGTCTCAAGATTCCGAAGCTCACCATCGAGCTGCCTACAGACGTTGAGCACTTCGCACAGGAGTATCTGCGAGACTTGGACTGGCCTCCAATTGCAGATCCGTCGCCCGTCAAGCAAAGCGCTTTGACGCTTCGCCATCGCATCCCTACATCTCGGCTGAGCTCCGAGCAGGCTTCCGTGCGTCTACTCGAGTCTTTCTATCCGAGAGTCACGGAACACAATCATGTCCTCGTCCTGTCGCCACAAGCCGAATTGAGTCCTCTGTACCTGCAGTACCTGCATTACGTAATCCTGGAGTACAAGTACTCCTCGTACGGGTCGCCGAGCTCGGACGACCTTCTTGGCATCTCGCTTGACGTACCTTCGGCGTTCTTGAACGGAAGCGGCGACTTTCTGCCACCTGTGACGGTGAGTAAATCTAGGGAGAACATATGGTGTGCATCTCGCGGCCGGCTATAACTTTGAGCATGCAGCAGGCCGTAGCAGGACAAGGATCTGAGATCACCCTAAGTGGGATTCCAACTCCCGACCGCGCCTGCTGGCTATAGCCAAAACAGCGTCGCTAAGATAAGGTCCCGCTAGCTGCTGCGTGTCTCGGTTTAGTCGGCCGCGGACCATGTGCTACCAAGCTTACCAGTACTATATGCTAACCCTAAGTTTTGTAGGCAGACATGCCTGCAGAGAAGTATAAAGACATCGCCATATATAATCAAAACGCTGCCGCGCCCTTTCTGTACCAAGCTCCGTCGGCAACAGCGAGCTTAATCTTTGGTGAAAAGTGGGCGACATTGCACGACTTCCTGTCGCACCGGCTGGCTGCAAGCCACGCCGGAAAGACGGAAAAGACAAAGAAGCTAGTCTCGGAAACGGAGCCGGCATGGCTGGAGTACTTGCTAGAGCTCATGAGAGCGCGAGGCTGGAGCATGCTCCATCCGGCTGCTCCGCTTGTCACTATCCATAACGAGCTGTCGCATATACCGGAGGAGTATGTCAGGGAGAAGAGCACTAACCGGAAGGACGTGGAAACAGTGCCTGAGCTCGAGCACCTTGAGGAGGAGGCCTTCTTAACAGCATCTGCGCCACCTGCTGTTGTCGAGCACGCTGAGCGCCAACAGCAGACGCCACAGCCACTACACGAGATGTTGCCATTTGACGGCGATCTGCCGGAGTTGCCTCATCTACCAGTATTTTACCACAACGGTGACGTACTCACTGCACCAGCTGCCACGATGCTGATGAATGAATATCTGCCAGTCTTCCGACAACAGGTAGGCCGCTGTGATCGCCCACAAGCCTCGCGCAAACGGGTTGTTCACGAGCTCGCGACGGACGATCTGTTCTGCTTACCTGGCGTGGAGCTGGAGTTCGATTCAGAGAGCGATGAGAGCGGCGAAGAGACAGCTCGGGCCGTAATTGAGAAGACGAGTGATGCGGCTGGTCACGTTGCAGAGGGAGGTGGAAGTGTAGTCGCGCAGGCTAAGGTGGATGATGAGGGCTGAAGAGAGCATGATTGCTCAGCTGTACGATGGTGCACCGACCCAAACGCAACAGGAAGTGCGTAGAACTTGGTACGGCAGCATCCATTTCAGGTATGCAGGAATGAAGGCCGTAGGAGTGGGGCAGAGTCATGACCGCTACGGGCGGCACACTTGCTAGTGGCGGGACAACGTGGAACATTGTCGTCGCGCATCCACCCTCGAGGTACAACGCAATGCAGCGTTTATGCTCTCGAGGTGATCGCAGATGGGCCCGAATAATTGCGCGCATATGGCAAGCGCGTCTCAGTGGCGCATGGATGCGGCGTTGTACGCGGTACGGGATAATGCTGGCCCGGGACTGTACAATATAGGATATGATACCCATAATATACTTGCCAGCGCCCATGTTGAACCAATGATGCTGACTCTTCGGACTTGTACGCCACATCATGCCCTGCTGTCGATGCGGATCGTCGGAGCAGGCAGCCCGAAAGCTTCTCCGTAGGATTGGTATGTGTTGCGAATAGCGACTCGTCAACCCGTCGTCCCTTGTGCTGGTGCTTCCAAGAGACGCAGTTCTACATCGCGCATTTCCTCAACCTCGGAGGTCCTTCATGGTCGCCCTGGTTCGGCATACACATAACTCCCCAGGAGCCATACGGTAGAGTATCTGGCATGACGGCACCGTCAGACTACGCATGCAACCCAATTCCTACTACAAGCGGTAGCAGGAGTGTATCGAGCTGTTACTGCTCAAGACTAGTGCGTAGTTGATTCTTCTCGGAATTGGCGAGCACACATTCGGTGGGGAAGAAGGTAAGAGAGAGCGGACGAAAACCATGCAGGATGATAAGACTCTGGGTGCAAAGCGGTATAGTTTCTTACTTGATATAGCTGCAACAATGAATGTATATGCTACGCATAACTCATGATCAACGTGTACGGTTCATATGCTTCCATGGCAAAGAACACCCCAAATACCACTACCACCAGTAGGCGTAACCAACCCGCCTCGCTCGGTCAAGTCGGAGAGCTCTCTACTTCGTAAGAGGTAGTGGGCACCCAAGGTTAGCAAAGCTGGGCGAAACTTTGGTGGCGATGAAGGCAAGAGCATCGACCGTTGGTGTGAGGATACCGTTGGCGTCGGAAGGGACACTCTGTGTGGCGAGCTGGTACAACAGGCAACTGGTGTCCGCAGCATCAATGCCGTTAGGGATTGTGCCGTTCTTGATGGCCCCAAAGCTGATGGCGTCGAATGAGCCGGACGCGGTGTTACCGCCGAACAGGACTGGATCGAGTAGGTACATCAAAAGAATCTGTTCGGTCACG
This sequence comes from Oleoguttula mirabilis, assembly GCA_035135055.1. Taxonomy (NCBI): domain Eukaryota; kingdom Fungi; phylum Ascomycota; class Dothideomycetes; order Mycosphaerellales; family Teratosphaeriaceae; genus Oleoguttula; species Oleoguttula mirabilis. The sequence goes on along the minus strand of JAVFHQ010000025.1, from coordinate 57,037 downwards.
TCCGTGTTGGTGTATGGAGCAACGCGGTTGGTCCAGTTGGCTGGGATCTTTTCGTCATTGCCGAAGGTCCAGGTGCCGTCAGACTGCTGGTGCGCGCCGAAGAAGCTCGAGATTGTAGGAAGATCTGGAGCGTAGTTGTGGGTGCCAGATGGCATGAGCTCGTAGAGGAAAGAGGCAGCTCCGTACAACAGCAGTGATAGAGGACCAAAGTAGAAGTTCGAGTTCTCGGCGAGACTCTGCTCGTAACGCGCCTTGCGGTATGTTGCCAAATTTTGGAGGTCGAAGTTGCCTTGGCAAGTGTTCTGCATCATGCCGAAGAGGGTGCCGTTGAATGTGAAGTCGTCGCCACCGTGAGTGAAGAAGTCGTTGCGAGTGAGCGATGTGTCCGCCTCGAACTTGTTGTGGCCGTCGAGACCTGGCTCGGATCCAGTGAGCGCTGGGCTGATAGATGTACGGCTGGTGGCATCGCAGCCAATTGACAACTTCTCGGTGACGAGGTCCCCATCGGTCAGAGTCAGGCCAAGAGCCGCAAGCAAGGTCGCAAGATCGTAGCCGACGTTGTACACGTTCTGCTGAGCATCGACAAGCTCATCGAAGGTGGTGATGCCGTCATGGGCAAGGAAGTTGTGGTTAGCAGCGGCATTCAGGCCTGGACAAGGGCCACGAATGTCGTTAGGTCCGGGAGCCACAAACTGATGCGCCGTGTCGCCCGTGGCTGGTACGTAGTAACCACCCTTGCCATTGCCTGGCACGCCGTTCTTTGCGTTGTTGTACGGGTATGCCGCGGTGACTGGCGCGGCGGCAACGTGGTTTGGATTGAATGGGCAGGTAGCTGCACTGCCAGCACCCTCGCCACTCTGCTGACGAGGCCGCACACGACCAGCGTTCAGGAGAGATAAATCGACACCGGCCTGATTGGCCACAAATGGAAAGGCAGCCGCGCCGGAAGCGAGCAGAGGGAGAACGAACTGCTTCATCGTTGATTTGTATCGTTGATGGTTATCGTTGATGTTGAAGAATCGGAATGGAGATTGTTGAGGCCCTTGATGTGTGAGGCAGCGGAGGTGACCTTATATGTACACGACATCTTCACACGCCCAGAGACTAAACACCGAGGAACATTTTGAGCAACTCGAGATTCTCCACTCGCAACTCACCTCTCTCCACGATCTCCGGTGTTTTGGCTACAAAGAGGGTTGCTCCGGTGTGGCTTATTTCCCATCAACTGTCGACTATCACACGCCATCGGGCTACCGTTACACTGTGACACAGCAGGGCCAACTCACCGTTGTCTTCATGTGATAGGCTGTCGCAACCCCAGGGGGTTGTTATTGACCTAACGATTGACCTTGGTAAGGAACTAGGAAGGCTGCCGCTGCCCTCGTCGATCATCGATACTCCGGTACCGACGTTCCCAGCAGGGCTCGTCCAGATTTGAGTTCAGGCCGTGCCCTTGAGATCCGGCACTCATCCGAGAGCATAGTACGCGGGTCGTACTCACTTGTACGCCGGCAAAAATCACGTGAGCGTAATTGCGGCGGCCGCAATTGCGATTTGGACGGGCCCTAGTTCCCAGGCTCTCAGCAGTGAGCACACTGAGGCTTGAGCACAGGGGCACATCGGCCTGACTGCCAACATTACGCAAGAGTCAGAAGCCGGTGTTCGCATCCCAAAGTGAGGAAGCGCATCAGGGGCGTGCCTCGGCGTGTGCTCACAACCTTGTTCGGACTGCAGGCGAACGTCTCGCTTGGGTAGTGATCGACCATAAGCTTAAATTTAAGGCTTGAAACTTGAGCTTCTGTCGACGGCCACTAGTGTGATCGACAGCCGGTGTGGAGAAACGTTCTCCGCACATTGAGCAAGCCTCAGGGGTCACGCTCTATTTGCATTGAGCTGGTGGAAACTTGACCGGAGTTTGGACACTGCGAGAGGGCTTCCTAGTGTAAATCTCTCAGGCATTGTCACTGGCAAGGAGTACAGGTCGTCCGTTCGACTTATAACAGTCGTCGCGAACAAGCTGTACATTTGGTAGCCTACGCAAGTCAGTCAACGTGAGATGTACCTCATTGGCAGGCCTCGGCATTACCGCGCAGGTACTAGGTAGACGGTAAACTGCTGTATACGAGCAGGTTGATTTGAATCCCCGCTCCCAGTGACTGTTGGCCAGTCGAATGGTCATCCACAGGATAAACGCCGAGGCGCAATTAGGGCGCCGTATTATTAGACTCCAGGTACCATGCTACGTACGTCTACCCCAGCGCAGGGCAGCTATAAGCAATGCTCCAGGGGCAACTGCCAGCAAATCAGCTCCATATCTCCGTCGTCACGTCAGTGGCTTCAGAAGATCAGGGAATGCGTCGTAGGCTCGTAGGCTGTAGCGCCGGATGGAATCTTGCCATCAGGTATGGCGGTATAGCAACGCGGAAAAGCAACTATAGTTGAGCTGAGTCGAACATATCAACTTCTCCCGTGGGCCGAGTCTGTCGATAGTGCCGTCTCTGCGTCACGCTTTGTCGTCGCCGATCACCAACACGACAGATTAGCAACGCTCAAACACTCTGTAGAGACCCTTCAGGTTGGCGACTTCGATGGTCCCTTTGAGTAAACTCCGCGTTGCCACAAGCCTCGACTTGAACGCTGGGAACAGCACGTTCTCAATCGATTGGTGCAACTCGGTGCGTCTGCCGGCAACTTCGTCGTCCTCGGGCTCACCTCCTGGTGGCTCCGGCGGTAGCACTTCCGGCACGTAGAAGCTCGCAAGTTCTCGTAGGAAGGTCTGGAAGCAGATCTTCTCATCACTCCAGTCGACGTGTGGTCCCAGTCTCAGTAAAAAGTTGGGCAGCTTGGCTAATGACGGCATGTAGCCCTTCATCATCAGCGGTATGCTCAGCAGCTCATCGTCGTCCGAGATCTCGAGCGCAAAGTACTCTGCCAGCATGGCTTTCCGTGACATCAGTTGCTCTGTCACAGCAGGCACAATCTGCTCCCAGTCGAAATCAAGCTCGGCAGGCTCCAGGGCTTTCGCCTGCGCAACGCCGATCTCCAGCATCTCCCGCAAACTAAGAGGCGGGTTAAAGCGGATGATACCAAAATTGCCGAAGTCCGTCAGGCCCAGCTGGTAGAAGTACTCGGCTGCCACCATGCCATAGTCCACGAGGTACAGCTTGACCCCGCCTTGCATGGCGGCGATGCGCTTTCGCTCATCAGCGATGCCGACAAAGGTGTGGTTGGCGAAGACGTCGGTGAGCTCATTGTGCATGTTCTCCCGAACCGAGGCCCGCAGCTCTTTGACGGTGGTCAGGCGGCATGTGGTTGGTTCCTTGTCGGTGTGATCGTACGTCACTCCGTCGGCAGCGAACTCACGAGATGGGGATGATGTTCGCTGGGCCTTGGGCAGCATGGCCGTTATCTTACGAGTTTTCGCATCGGTGCGAACCAGGTTGTTCTCGGACGGTCTCTGGGTACTTGCGCTCTTCGACGCCGAGGTGGAAGGCCGTTGCGGAGCTGTCCTGCTCCCGACGCTCTCATCGGGCACGGTGTTAGCCTTGGAGATGCTAGGCGTCTTCCCACCGCTGAGCAGACTCTGCGTCATGAACGTTCTGCTTGTGTCGACCTTGCCCAGTCTCGTCCGTATCTCGTCACAGATGAGCTCAATAATGTCTTCTTCGTTGAGGAAGTTGACCTCTCGCTTGGTCGGGTGAACGTTCACGTCAACTCTCGCTGGGTCTATGTCCAGACTCAGGTAGACGAACGGCTTCCCACCTTTCGGCAAGAACGGCGAGTACGTTTGCTCAATCGCACGCTTGATTGCAGTTGACTCGACGGATCGGTGATTGATGAACAGTAGCAATGTAGTCCTCTTTCCGCTGTAATTCGCATTGCTGACCAGTCCGTCGGTTCTGAAGCCATACTGCGCGTTCGCGGAATCGAAGTCGATGAGTTCATTCGCTACAGCGCTATTGTGCACCATTCGTATCCTGTCTCGGACGGTTGCATTCGCCGGAACAGCAATGCCGGCGCCGGCTTCACCATGCTTCTTGCAAGAGAAGGCTACATTCTTACAATGCACCGCGTATCGACCTACCACGTCCGCAATCTTCGCGTACTCCTCGCTCGCAGAACGAAATGCGCGTCGTCGAGTTGGGACATTGTAGAAGAGATCCTCGACCGCGATCTGTGTGCCTTGTCTGCCAGCACAGGCCTTCGGATCTGCACTCTGACCAGGTTTCGCGGGCGTCAGCTTGCCTCCAGCATAGTGCGCCTTCCAGGCACAGCTTGAATCGGCCGTCTTCGTCGTGACCGCGAGATGTGCAATATGGCTGATACTCGCAAGCGCCTCGCCACGAAACCCATACGTCCCGATACTAGTCAAGTCCTCGAAAGCTTTCAGCTTGCTGGTCGTGAATCTCTCACACAGAATGGGCAAGTCATCTTTGTTAATGCCGCAGCCGTTGTCAGTGATCTGCAGCAGCTTGAGTCCGCCATCTTTGACCAGGATTTCGAGGCTCGTCGAGCCTGCATCGACCGCGTTCTCGATAAGCTCTTTGAGCGCGTGAACGGGCGCGACGATGATCTCGCCGGCTGCGATCTTGTTCACCACGTCTTCGTGGAGTGCTCTGATGCGGCGTGGTGCCTCGAGCTCATCGGCCTTGCGCTTAGTCCCGCGTGGTGGCGACGAAGGCGCGGTTGATGGAGCCGTCGCAGCCATGGTTTACTCCGTTTCGAGATGTTAAGCGCACATACTCTTTGACGTTCGATACCAGTTTTTCGCACGCTTGTCATGTGCACAGGGTGCTCGCCGATGGAAGGTGTACGTGCGTGTGTACTGAAACGCGAGGGCGACGTGAAGCTGAAGTACGGAATGAGCTCCCAGATTGGCTATCCCTAAGCGGGCGCTAGTGGAAGTCAACATTGCACCGCCGACTCTGCGTTACACCAGCCTCAGCACTAGTCACCAGGCCACTACAGCACAGGGACGTACGGCACGTCGGTACAACAAAGGGCGTGGATCGGTAGTCACAACCCTCGTAAAACACATAAAATACACTACACATTGCACTGCGGGCAGCACCATCCACTACGCTACCACCCAGCAGCAGCCAAGCAAACGCCAGACTACCTTGACGGCTTCAAACCATCTGTGTGTTTTATCCTTGTGTTCTCGAGCGCATCGAGCTTTACTGGGGCAACGTAGCCGGTGGTGACGGACCAAGGAGTAGGTATTGATCGGTTTGGCAGTGTGGAGAGGACCTATTGAATGGAAGGCCATCTCTGCGCATAGAGGTCGCTGGCATGGTGGCAGAATAAACTGGTAGCAGTAAGGCCGAGACGGTGTTCGTACAGACGAGCTAGTGTTACGAACGTGGCTTTCTCCATAACGGAGAGTGGCGTGGATGCGCCTGGAGACTGTAGTATGATACGGGTCCCCTACCTGTGCTGGCAGTACGCCATGGCTTCCACCTATGCCTGCTGCCAAGATCACCGTGAATTATCACATGGGCGCCAGGAGCGCGCTTGGTGTTCATTGGTGGATCTGCCACGCAAGCTAGACAACTGCCAGCCTGTCGCACACAGTTCGCACAAGAAGCTATCTTGCCCGCTTCTGGTGACTGGTACGTCCGCCGCGTAGCTGCGTCGCAGCGACCAGTGCCATCTTTCTGCAGAGCACGCCCGCAGAGCATCCAAGGCGTGGCATACCTCTGATCTATTGTTGGCAGCGCAAGTGAGATGCTCGCTTCGAAGAGTGCATGTTGCTGTAGACGTAATTGGTAGCAGAAGGTTCTGCGCTTGCATCTGGCCACTCCGCATAGCCGGGAATAGTGGGCAATCGGACGCACTCGGGCTGGTATAAGCTGCCAGCTTATCAGCCGTCGAGTGGTGATGGAACAGAATTCTGTCGGCCGTGATGTAGCGTCTTTGCGACGGGATTGACGTGCCAAACCTGCTCGACTGTGCCGCAATGGGGCAAATCGTGCCCTCGTAAATGGTGTCCTCAGCGGTCAAGCCTCAGCATGTTCACCCTCCATCTCTTCATCAGCACGCTGGGCCGGCTCCGGGCTCTTAGTCGTCTCATCCTCCTCCTCTCCAGCGTCCTCCTCGTCATGGTCATCTTCATCATCAAGTTCCATAGCCTCATGACTGGCACCATTGGTAGCTTGTTCCTCCTTCGCTCCGCCCATGTGGCCGTCCAGCGTGCCTTGACCCTTGGCGGCACCGTTGGCCTGAGCACTCTCTTTCGCCTGCTTCTGCTTGAACTGCTTGTAAGGGACCGTCTTCGGCACGACATCGGTTAGGAACTCGAGGTTCTCGACGCGTGCTACTGCGTTTGCTGAGGATCATGTCAGCCCGCCCTCCCACACGAGGGTTATGGTTTCTGACGTACCAACGTCCCGATACTGAATGTTCCTCCTCGGCTTCCGCTCCGACTTGACGATGTTGTAGGCTTGCTCAACGAGGTGCTGCATGAACATCTCTGTGGCGACGGTGATGACGAAGGCGGCATTGTTCGAGCAACTGCCGATGTCATCGTCGGTGTTGATGATCTTCTTTACGCGGGCCACTGGCCACTGTCAGCATGTACTTGTGCTGCGCGGACTGCTGAAGATGATAGACAACTGACATGGCAGCGACACCGTCCCCGTGATCTCCTTCGAGGGAGCGATGGGAGTATTATTGTAGGGCATGGTTGCGGTTGTCGTCTCGAGGTTTCGCTGTAGAAGCCTTGACGGCGCAGTATGTGTGCTGGACGGGGTAGTAGAGCTCCCTACAGTGATTGACACGTCGTGCACGTCGCACGATAAGTTGGAGCTCTGTTGTGGTGGTCTGGACTGTTGAAAAGGTGAGGAGGTTGACGCGACGGAAGCTCCAAGTCGGAATTGGCTGTCACATGCCGCCCTGAGGCGTCAACAAGACATTGACCTCCAACTCCAGCACGATCGCATCGGTCTCTACCCAACGACGCTGGCCGCCACCGCAATCGCACCGGCATGGAGACGCGACTACGACTGCCTGAAGCGAACAGTATGCGATGAATCGCCGAATCAGCTCCATCTCCATCCACGAGCCCGCTCCTCCCACCCGCCGCCGTTCGAGCTATGCTACCTCCGTCTCGTCGCGCAACCCAACCCTAAATCGGCGCCTGTCAGCGCTGTCAACAGCCGAACAAGGAGATGTCGCGCCTGTATCCGCGGCAGATGAGACCGTCGCGGAGGAGTTAGCGGAGATCAAGCGGTATGAGGACTTCACCACCATCGACTGGGTCCAAGATGCTGCGCGGGAGAACCAACGCCGAAAGGCGCGGCGACAGGAGCGTGCGGGCTTCTTTGAGCGACAAGGCCGGCTAGGGTGGAGGAGGAAGGTGTGGGAAGCGTACGATGCCGGCCAAGGATGGATTGTGGTCACGCTTATAGGCGTCGCCATAGGCCTCAATGCGGCATTTCTCAACATAGCTACAGAGTGGTTGTCGGATATCAAGCTCGGCTACTGCACCACCGCCTTCTACCTGAACGAGTCTTTCTGCTGCTGGGGTGCAGAGGGAGGATGCGCTGAGTGGCATCGCTGGAGCACGTTCTGGCCGCTCAACTACCTCCTCTACATCGTTATCGCTGGCTTACTGGCCTTCTGCTCGGCACGCCTGGTCAAGTCATACGCTCCATATGCCGCTGGGTCAGGCATCAGCGAGATCAAATGCATCATTGCAGGCTTCGTCATGAAAGGCTTCCTCGGCTTCTGGACTCTGCTCATCAAGACCTTGGCCATGCCTCTCGCGATTGCATCCGGCCTCTCTGTCGGCAAAGAAGGGCCGAGTGTGCACTACGCTGTCTGTACCGGTAATGTCATCTCTCGTCTCTTCGACAAATACCGCCGCAATGCAGCCAAGACCCGCGAGGTCCTCTCCGCCTGTGCCGCAGCAGGAGTGGCTGTGGCATTCGGCAGCCCTATAGGCGGCGTGCTCTTCAGCCTGGAAGAAATGAGCAATTACTTCCCGCTCAAGACACTGTGGCGCAGCTACTACTGCTGTCTCGTCGCCACCGCCGTACTGGCTGCCATGAATCCATTTCGCACAGGGCAGCTGGTGATGTTCACCGTGAAGTACGACCGCAGTTGGCACTTCTTCGAGCTACCTTTCTACGTCCTGTTGGGTGTCTTTGGGGGACTGTACGGCGCATTCGTCATGAAGTGGAATCTGCGCATGCAGGCTTTCCGGAAACGCTACCTGAGCGCGTACCCTATCCTCGAGTCCGTTATCTTGGCCATTGCGACAGCTGTGTTGTGCTACCCAAATATGTTCTTGCGGATCGACATGACAGAGAGCATGGAGATCCTCTTCCTGGAGTGCGAAGGAGGACACGACTACAATAAGCTTTGCGACCAGCAGAACAGGTGGAGGATGGTTTTCTCGCTCTTCTGTGCAACCATTCTTCGCACGTTCTTGGTCATCATCAGCTATGGTTGCAAAGTACCGGCCGGTATCTTCGTGCCCTCCATGGCCATTGGTGCTTCGTTCGGCCGCATGGTCGGCATACTGGTGCAAGCATTACATGAACGCTTTCCGGCGGCTGCCTTCTTCGCGGCTTGTGAGCCGGACGTTACATGTATCACGCCAGGTACTTACGCTTTCCTGGGTGCAGGCGCGGCCTTGAGTGGCATCATGCACATCACCATCTCGGTGGTGGTCATCATGTTCGAGCTTACGGGCGCGCTGACCTACATCCTCCCAACGATGATTGTCGTCGGCGTCACGAAAGGTGTCGCCGAGCGCTGCGGCAAGGGAGGCGTAGCGGACCGCATGATCTGGTTCAACGGCTTCCCTTTCCTCGACAGCAAAGAAGATCATACCTTTGGCGTGCCCGTTTCGCACACCATGACGGCCAACCCTTCAGCTATCCCAGCGAAAGGTTTGACGATCAAGGAGCTTGAGCGTGTGGTGAGCGAGACGAAATTCCAGGGATTTCCGATCATTGAAGACAATGACTCGAAGATCCTGCTCGGCTACATTGGCCGCACAGAATTACGCTATGCGCTGGATCGCGCGAAGAGAGAGCAAATGGCCTCGCCGACTGCAGAATGCTTCTTCGCACCACCAGACGGCCCACGCACAGCTACCACTCCATCAACTGCAGCTCCCACGGTCAGCTTCGACGATGTGGCCGACATCACAGGCCGGATGAGCGTCGATTTCTCGAAGTTTGTGGACCCAACACCACTTGCGGTCCATCCACGCCTGCCACTCGAGACTGTCATGGAGCTTTTCAAGAAACTCGGACCGCGTGTTATTCTTGTCGAGCACCGCGGCCGGCTTACGGGGTTAGTGACGATCAAGGACTGCTTGAAGTATCAGTTCCTGGTTGAGGCGCATGAGAATCCCAAGGATGATAGTGTGTTGAGGGCTGGGCAGGAGAGGCTTTGGGTTGTTATCAGAAGGGTGGCCGGCTGGGTGCGGGATCACATTGGCCGGTACAGTGGTGGGAGATTCAGGGTTGGTGATGATGGTGGTAGTCCTCCGGCTGCTGCAGGGGGTGACAGGAGACCGGAGAGTGTTGAGCGAGAACAAGATGTCGAGCTGGAGGATAGGAGAGATGGCCTGTGATGTATCATCTTTGCTTTGCGATGTTGCCATCAAAGCCGACGTAGCTGCCCAGCCAGTCCGGACAATGGTTCGAAAATGGCGCTGTTTCCGTTGAGCTTCGAGGGTGGCTGCTTGGCACGCGCATTAGGCAATACAGCTGCGCAGAGGAAGCTCAATGCTCCCGAGACGTTTATGCCAGGTGAAACATCCCTCTATGAGGTTGAGGATACCATGAAGGGTCAACCACCTCACCGTCGGCGCCAGGCGCAGTTCGCCGTTTGTCCCGACCCCAGCCCAATCATAGGCTCGGAAGGCACAGATGAGCCAGACTACCACTACGACTGTGGTGTCTCTGGAGTGGGCTGATCATGGCGGTTTACTGTTCAGCTGTGAAGCCTGCCTCGACTGCCTTCGCAACCACAACGATGTGTATGACTACGACGATGACTATGAGGTGAGCCCAGACCGAACGAAGTGAGAACCAAGAGCTACATGTCGACAAGGTGTAGGACAGTCAACGAAAGGTCAGATCAGACAGCTATGAAGTTGTGTTCAAGAACAAGCGCATGGACTCAATACTGCGAACCCTGTGCAGCCAAGACATCCTCAATGTCAATCTCAAGAGAAGAGCACGCCAGTCTGAAGCTGAATCTTTGGAACACCGACTCCTCCAGCCCAGCCAAGCGGACGCACGATCGAAAACGATCCATGAGGAGGTCGCGATCGACCATCATCGCAGCGGAATAAGGATCCGGACCTCTGTTGCTGTCCCACGCTGGCCGGCTGGCAATTTCATCTTGCATGGCGTTGAGACGGTTGTCGGTGTGGCGGATTCGGACGTAATACAGACCGAGCGCGCGTAGGGTGAGGTTGAACTTCCGACGAGACCTCTGTGTTGCGTCAGCCGTCCCGAGAATGATCAGAAGGGAAGATTGGTTGACAAACATCTTGCTCCACTGAGACCTCGACAAGCTGACCTTCCAGGCGGTCGCGGTCGCGGTCCATCATCGCGCGGATACGCCACTCGCGCTCGTGCCGCGACAGGCGATTGGCTGGAGGAGCTTAGTATACTGAAACGTGCCATGCCAGGTGAGGTTGGACTTACCCATCTTGCTGGTGGTGGAGGTTGAGGATGTTCGGTTGAGACTGATTGAGGCTGATTGATCGATTGATTGGTGGAGTGGTGGAGTGGTGGAGTGGTGGAGCAGTCGAGTTGTTGATAGACATGGGAAAAGGAAGGAAGAGGGAAATGGAAGGGAGAATGGTGGATTCTGTACTCCAGCCAGAGCACACCTGCACTCTACAGGCCTTCCCTCGGGTGTCATGAGTACGTCACTCACCTCTCAATGGCAGAGTGTGGTTGCTGTATATCCGAAGCTGAGTCGGCAGTCACGGCGTCATTCGACCTGGTTCCTGCCAACCGCATAACGACAGCAACTGCCAACACCACGAAACCGGCCGAATCTGGTCTCCGACCCACATGCACACCTGTCGCTATCACCTCTCGTGACTACTCCGACTTTTACCTGTACGCCTGGCCAAGACAAATAGTTATGTTGGGACCTCGATCTATCGCAGCGACTTCCATTTTCACAGCCGGCCGAGCTCACGCCTGCTATGGATTACCCGAGGGTCGATGGCCATGTATCCGTGCTTCCTCTGTCTGACCGCACAAATGCACACACTTGCTTCTATAGCGTTGTTGCGAGTGGCATGCTTCTCTTGCGTGGCTGCCCGTGTTTACTGCCTTCCCGATTTTACGGCCTCCGACTGCCTTTACTGAAGGACGATGTACGACTTCCCGATTGATTCTTCTGGACCGCGATCCATCTGTACGCTCAATGAATCGTGTCTCTTGCCGCACGATGAGCCATGTTGCTGCTCGTACTACCAGCAATGCATTGATCAGCGCCTACCTGCCAACCGACGGGCAATGCCTACTGCCTCTTGCAGTCCGTCGCGTAATGGACTCGCCTGTCTTGCCAGACATTGAGTCACATCTGCTGCTTCGTACAGCGGCCCCCGTCGCGACCAGTACATGCTTGCCACACGACGAGCCTTGCCGACTGCCTCGCGAACAATACCCACTGCCCGACAACGTAGTCCTACCTGCCTCTCATATGCTGCGTTGCATCCGCAGAACTACGGTGCCTGCACCGGCAGGGCTATAAGTACAATTTTCTCCCGTTCCTCGTCTTTCTCTCTTCATCCTCACCTCATCTATTGAGCTCCTCAGCCAACTGCCTCTTCCCACCAACCATCGTTCCGATGCCATAGCCTGCACGATCAGGTCCTCGAAACGCTCTCAAGTGTCACCATCCTGCCCAATCAGGTCTTCGAACCGTCCACCATCGGCTCTCGTCCCATCGACCATCCTCCGTCCAACATTGCCTGTCCAGCCCAGGTCATCGAATCAGTCTTGAGCCGACTCCACATCTCGGCATTTCCACCATGGACTGCGTCAATATCACCAAGCGAGCAAGGGAAAGCAAGCCCCGTAAGCAGCGAGTCCATGGCTCTTTCGACTGTCCGGACTGTGGACGGACCTGTCGTTCTTGGAGTGCCATGCAGGAGCACAGGGCGGTGCATACTAAGGAGAAGTCTTTCCATTGCGCCGAGGATGGATGCGGTATGTGTACCTTCTCCACTGCTCCATGAAGCACCTGCTGATCATTCTGAACAGAAAAGATGTTCAAAACAGAACTGAAGTCAGCCCGGCACTTCAAGGCCTGTCACGTCGCCAACCCGAAAGCCAAGTGTGATATCTGCGGCGACCAGTTTTGCAAACCCAGCTACATGAAGAGACATCGGAGTACAGCACACCCAGCTTCCACCTCCGGTCCTCTCAACTTGCCCGATCCCGACCCGAAGTCATCCAAGCAACCGTCCTCGGTGCCGGATTCTGAGGAGGCGATGGACATTGGTGATGAGTTGTCGATGGACTGATCTCTGCCGTTGATGATGAATGATTGTATCGTGACTGTTGCTGATCAGCGATGACTTGATGTATGTGATAAACTTGTTTCAACAGTCTCTTGAACATCACTGTTTCAGGCGATCCATCGTGCTGCTGCCTGTAGGCCAAGAGCATCAACGTGGTCACGGAGGGCGAGCACTCCTGCAGTAGTTGCGGAAGCTTCACATACACCTGGAACTCCACCTGCACCTGCTCTTGCTTCATGCTGCCTCGCGACCACCGGATTAGCATAGCTCTCTGCGCAAATACTCTCGGACTGCCTCTCCCGTGCAACGACACTTGCCTATGGCTACATCTTTGCGCCATCATGCTTTCGCTTGTGTCAACCACATCCTGACTTCCCTCTCCGGGTAAGGGACCAATGTCCATCTCCGTGTAGGGACACACGTCCACGGCGTCCAAGCTTCCCATCGAGTATGATGGCTATACCACTGCCTATATACTGCTGCTGGCGTGATGACCAGCTGTCCTTGCCCGAGGAGAGAGCCAAGAAACTGTGTCTACTACATCAGGAACCAGGTCTTACCGCCTCATATGTCGCATCATATTCACTTCTATCCATGCCTACAACCTTGCAGTGTAGGCTTGAGTATGGATCCAAGGCAACAACGACGTCTCGGACTAGTATAATCCTTGCCTCCGGGTTCAACCGCATTGAACGCATACTGACCAGTATCTCAGCTCGAATGCCATACCTGGAGGTACATAGAGTGCCATACAGAAGCTCGAACCCGCGACGACAAGCTAGAAGGACCTCCGCTGCTTCGTTTCGTCGATGGCTGGGGTTTGCATACTGGTAGGCTATACACCGGCTCATGAGACCTCGGACCACGTCGAGAGGTGTTTCCTGGCGAGCCTGGACCGGCTTTCGAACGCTGCACGTGACTGTCGCTTGGAAGGTTGGCCTGAGCGAGCATCTCCGCAACCCCGAGTCTTCTCACGCATCACAAACGGCCTCTGTTTGTAGGCACGTCTCCGCTATCCGAGTCAGTTGACACTGCCGTGCGATTTCCGCAATGTGACAGCCACGGCTGTCGTGAAGCGAGGCATTAATGCCGCTCTGCGCGGCTAACCGCCCAGCCTACTGCAGGATAGCACTTCCGCGGGTTCCAGTTCCAGGAGCCGGGTTGCGAAGCTGACGGTTGAGCTGTCCGTTTGTTTAATGTTGATGGCCTTGCATGGCAGGGAATGGCACCAGGTTAGCGCGCTGCTGTGGCTGGCGGTCCGATAGTGCCTAAGAAGCGCGGTTGATGGGACGGCAGGAAAGAGGCGACAGGTCGTGGATACACTACACGTAGCGATGTCGCAATGTCCGCATCTCCCCACTGTTGCCGCGAGACAGGCATCTGGAAGAGCCCCTCACAGGCTTCGGTGGTACACGACGTTGGGAGCGGGCCTCCATCGGCTCCTTGCAGCAGCATAGTGCATACCCTTTCACCTCCCCTGAAGGCCAGCGCATACTCGCAGGAATCGAAATGCGGTCAAACGAGCATGATGTTGTCTAACACGCGAGCATGGTAGTGGAGTTCGGCATGACGGAGTGTAAGCCTGGTGGACTGTGGTGCGCGGACCTCATGCTAACAACAAGTCGCTTGTGATGGCTGACCGGCTGGCATTTCTCAGGCATCAAAGATCGTGTTTGTGCCTCTGACGATCTCCTCGGATTTGACATGACAGCGCAACCTGGAGCGGGATACGGCTCATGCAGCTTGATCCGGGACAGATGCCCCGTATACCGGGTAATGCTTGGAAGCATACAGGCGCCGTATGCAGGTACGACAGGGTCGCTTATCCATTCTCTATTCCTGCTTTGCTGACCTTTGCTGTGCGAGGCTGCTTGGATAGTCTTCTGAACGTCAACTTTCAAGGCTCAGCTCGCATGATGAGTCGCATCAGCGGGCTGCCCCACAGTGTCCAATTTGGCTTTTCAAACGGTGATGTAGTGCGGCGCTAGTGGGTCCGGTGCTCTGGTTGTTTCCAATGTTTAGGCATGCGCGCTGACTTCAAGCTTCAGGTGTGAGATCGGAAAATGATAGATCGCAAACAGCAAGTCACTCACGTATGGCAAAGGTTACGGCAATGCAGTCATCAGCTCGAGGCAAGTCTGATGCTTTTGGGCATGAGCGGACAATGTGTGGTAACGATGCACATGTGACATCTTGCCATCTTCCAGAAGCAGACGCACTCCAACGTTGTGGCTGCACCTTTGTGTGACGTCCATGTGTGGTTCGCAGGACATCTGAACAAAGGCAGTGTGGCTTGCAGGTCCAAAACAATCACCAGTGCCGTGCGTGTAACCAGGTCCCAGCGCCTGGCTGGAGAGCAAAAGGGCTGCCATCTCCTCCCGAGAGACCAGCCCATCGCACTCCACCGAGTACCTACTTTGTTGATACCGCTCTGTATTCTTCGACGAGGCATCGCTATTGAAAATTGTACGTACTTCAGCAAAGCAGCGTGTGCAGCCTCGCCGATTGAGATTGGCCTGATTGCCTGGTATCCAATCCCTCTCCGTCACCAGACCGACACCTGAGGATTGGATATCCCTAAAAGCCGCCACGCCCATCCTCTCCTGCCGAAAACAGCAGAACCCGACATCATCATTGAGTTTCGCCAAGGCCATCATACAGCAGGAAGTTTCACCGGGTTCGTCGTCGGACATATCAGAGGTGCGTTTTCGGCAGGAGCAGTCCTCTCCTCGAGTAGGAACCGGGGGTCGAAAGGCTTGGCCCCGAGTCGGTCCCAATCTCCAACCATTCTGCTGTTTACTTTCTTTTCCTCTCACCACCCACCAAGCAACACATCACAGCACCATCCCCTTCTTCATCCTCTTGCATTGGAAGTTGTCAAATACCAACCCAGCATCCAGCCTCGTCACTCCTTCGCTGCCATCAGCATCCACCTCGACCTCACTGTCGCCCACTATCACAAGACCAGCCCGGCAGTCACCAGCGTTCCTTTCCAGTGCTCAGCAAGTGAGTGAAGCCTGACATACCCTCTCTATCCACAGACCGAGCGAGCATCACTTTCCAGAAGCCGGCTTGGGCACACCTCCTCACCGTTCTTGTCGATCTCATAGGCTTGAGATGACCAGCACTGACTCGGTCCGATGACAGGCACACAACTTCCTTCTTTCGACCCACCAGCGTTCCCCACGACAAGTCGAAAGAAATGGCATCCATGGGAGACACGAAGAACAACTACGGCCGCCCAAACAACAACTACGGTGCCGGCGGCATGTACGGCAACACATATGGCGTCCGCGGACCGGCTTACCACAACAACGCCGACTTTTCTGCCCTTGCCCATAGCTTCCAGGGCATGAATGTCCAGAACAACCAGTCATTCGCTGCTCAGGCCAAGACCGCCGCCATGATGTCGACCGGCGCTGGCAATTTTGGCGGCCTCTCCCTTGCGAACAGCATGCCGACGGCCATGTACGGCACTCCCGGCCAATACGTGTTTCCGAACAACTACGGAGCGCCGTCGCCGAATATGTACACCCCACACGCCTCTCAATACATGCAGCCTCACCAAGGCTATGCACAGCACGAGCACAGCCCACTGTCTCAGAACTGGACGCCAACGACTGGTGCTACTGGCGTCCCTCTCCTAGTCACACCACGCCGCGATTCCATCTCGTCCAACGAGAACGATCAGCCAGCTACGCCGTCGTACGCCGGCTACCCAGGCTTCCCTCATGGCGGCGTTGCCATCAATCGGTCGCCCAGCGGCGTGTTCACTGCTCACAGCCACGGCACGCCATCCCCGACATCGATGTATGGCTTCGCCAAGAACGACGTCTCCCCCAGCGACGTCTCTCCACGGATCAAGCTTCTCCTCTCTCAGGAGCCTGCCATCCCGCGTGCCATCCCAGCGCCGTCGTCGCCGCTGAAGCCTCTCGATCGCGCACTGGAGAATCAGCGGGGGGAAACTAACGTATGTTTACATCCTCCTCCTCCCCCTCCTCCCTACTCCTCTGATCCTCTCTCCTCCTCTGATCCTCTCTCCTCCTCTGATCCTCTCTCCTCCTCTGATCCTCTCTCCTCCTCTCTGACACTCGCCAGGTGTATATACGTGGCCTTCTCCCAGAAACGACCGACGAACTCCTTGACACGTGGGGACACAGATTCGGGGACATCAAAAGCTCGAAGTCCATCATCGACCTCAACACTGGCTTGTGCAAGGGGTAAGCTGCTGTTTCTTCACTGTCGTCGCTTGACCTCGCTGACGCTTCGCAGTTTCGGCTTCGTCAAGTACCACAACTATGAAGACGCCGAGAATTGCATCCGCGGCTTCCACTACCTTGGCTACGAAGTCAGCTTCGCCCGAGTGAGTGAACCATTCTTCCCACCATGGCTCACCATTGCTGACACGCCCTGCAGGAATCCTTTTACAGCAAGCTCAAGACGTTCGTCATACCTATGGGTACAGCTCTGGGCCATTCTCTGGACATCTGCTGACGCTTTTCCCCTCTCTTTTCAGGTTCCAAGATGACGGAAACACAAACCTGTACGTCTCGAACCTGCCGAAGTCGATGAACGAGCATCAGCTCGCCGAGCTGTTTGCTCCGCACAAGGTGGCATCATCCCGCATCCTGCGCGACAAGAACGGCCATGGTCGTGGTGTTGGCTTCGCTCGGTGAGCTACTTTCCATCCCCTCCACAACCATCGCTGTCCTTGCTGATACCAGTCCACAGGTTCGAGACGCGTGACGACTGCGAGGAGGTCATTAGGACTTTTAACAACCACACCATCAAGTCTGCCGGCGAAGAGTTGCAGATGCAGATCCGCTACGCCGACACCCAGGAGCAGAAGTCGCTCAAGCAGCAAACGCAGGCAGCCAGATCGTTCCGGAGCGCGGAGTACGAGTTCGCCACGCAGGCCTGGCGTCAGGGCCGTCTGTACACCGGGCCGACCGTTCACGACACGCCTACGTCTTCCGGCAATGAGTTCGAGCAGTATCTTGGCGGCGGTGTCCAGGGTCAGCGCTGGGCTCAATCCGCCATCCCATCCGCCATCCGCCCAGCCCGCAGCCCGCTCTCAGGGCTCTCGCAGCAGCCTCTCGCTCCTGTCGAAGGTCAGGAGCCCCACGCCGACAGCCCGGTGGAGTCTGCCGCTGCTCATGAGTAGGGAGAGTAAAAGATTTCATCACCACGACTGCATGATCGACGACCTTACGCATGCACACATCATTCGGCTCGCTTGGCCTTGACCTGCATCCATCGCCATTCGTTTGCAACGAAACATCGACAATATGTTGGGAGAAGTTACATATCTTCGAGGGCGATTTGTTACTTAGCTGATCATGCTTACGGTTTCCTTTCTTGTGGGCACGCGGCACAGTGTCTTTTCCTTCTCGCAGTCTGATCATTTGGTCGGACGAACAGAGCGTTTGCAGCCTTCGCGGGCATGTGTTTGCATGGGCGGTAATTGTAATGATGCTTGCACTGCTCGTTTTCGACCATGAGTACAGAGAGAAGGGATAGCTTGAGCAGATAGATCTTGTATCGCTGTCGCTGCCTGTTGTGACAGCCTTTCTTCTTCTCAAATCCAGGGACATGTCCGCATTCGTCTTCTGCGAGTGATAGTACCGCTGCTTTCCACGCCGGTTCTTCGTTATGAGGCAGAGGCAGGAGCTCCACGAGAATGGACCTCACGTCACTCCACGTCACCACCTTAATCGATGGCGCCTGGAGAACGTATCAATCTGCATCACGAGACCTCCCACCTCCCGCCCTTTGTTGGCCGTGCTGCCATCGAACACCTCCTCCTACACAATGTCTCTGTCATGCCTTGAACTCGCCTTGATTACCTGGACCGACAACAGTGAAGGAGAACAAGTCTCAATATCTTGTGGTTCCAGCTCCGCAGACTCTTGTCTTTGAGACGTATTGTTCATGCTATCTGGTGGCGTCCAGCAGAAGTCATATACGCCGAACGAATGCTGCAAAGTCATAGTCTTGATGGGCAATACAGCAGCACGAGACGGCTCGAAGCCTTGGGGTCGAACCAGGCCCGGCATGATCTGGAGATAAATCGTTGCTTCCAGCTGTACGGCACCCGAGAATGGTCTCGGATATCTTGTCGGCGATACAGTAGCTCAGAGCAAGCTCGATGCCAGTAGGGATGGACCTCGCCCGGTCTGATCTGGTATGCGTCTACCGTACCAAGCGCTTCCTCCAGCGACTCGACAGATTCCGGCTGGAAGAACCTTCGTGCCATCTTCCTCTCAACTGCATGATCATCTTGAAAGTTACACGTCGTATTTCGGCATCGAGCTCGCCCTGAACCGCTCTCACCCACCCGGTACCTCGGGCAATGATTTGGCTGCATTCACTCGGCGGAGAATGACCGCGACCTGCCAAAATGTTCAAATCAAGTGGTAGTGATACTCCCAGACTTCTTCCAGGTTTGTTATGTCCCACTGCCAACCACAGGCGCTCTGGGCCACTATGTTGCGATCTCGTGCAGCTCACGTCGCATCTCCTGTTCAATGTTCTCAACTTCACCGAGATCGAGACCCCCGCAAGCTCCGATTGGCGGGCTGGGTGATCTTCAGGCGTTTCAGCCATCCGCACATCGAAGTTCGAACGTTCCACGTGGGAAAGTCTAACCGCAATCAGGACAGGCGTTTCTGCAAGGGCGTAACGGGGTTTCTGGGTTCGCGGCGCTGATGATGCTGCACATGTGCACTCGCGCCTATTCCCACCGGCCCAGTTCAGGACATGCCAGCGGGACAGAGGAATATGCTTCACGACTGCTGTAGCGGCTGAAATTTCACGCGTGCGATGCGCCCTTTGGACGGCACAGAATGGGTACGTTTCGTGTTTGTCCTCCCGAAATTACGCCCACTCAGTGGGAGGAGGATCCACCACCACTCATTGGAGGTATGAGAGGATGCAGGAGCACAGCGCTGACGACACTCTGCGTCTCAACAGCTGTCCCTCTGCCTTTGGACGGGCGAGCAACGACTTCTCCGTCGTCCGCCATCGATCTGAGCACGAGTCCTCCGCCAGAGCCACTGCTCGTTGCGCCGCCGACGGTGCCATTTCCCACGTCCCGCGATCCTTCTTTGACCAGAGGGCGGGCGCTCAGCGCGACCAGTCCTCGCAATGCTCCGTCGCGGGGTGTCACACCGGCCGCGCAAGTGCGGCCGAAACAGAGCTTGGAAGTAGATCGGAAGCCTTCGCTGTACGGCCACCACAGGCAGACCTCCATCGTCCACGGCGTGCAGCACTCGCGCAATCCAAGCTTGCTGTCCTCGACGACCACGAGTCCGCTCAGCCCTCACAAGACGCTCGTCAATGGCTCCCAAGAGAGTCTCGCGTTGCTGAAGAAGAGTCCGTCCACGTCCACACTACGCAGCTCTACAATCAGTGGATCTACACTCCCTGTCAACCGGAGCTTTGAAAGTAGTACACCCCAGAGGCGCCCTGAGCGAATGCATAGCGGCAGAGTGAAGCGTAGCCATGAGCACAAGCGATCTCAGTCACGGCCTCATGGCCAGCAGCCGGATCCGAGGATAGTCGGAACGGTGGGAGAGTATGCACTACACCACCTGTTCACCTCGTTCATTGCAGAAGCGGATGAGCGCATTGAGCGATGCGTCACGCGACCGGGCGAGCACGAGCCTCGGATCGAGACGATCTGTGGTCCAGGTGCAGACCCTGCCTTTGACCAACTGATATCGTCTCTAGGTCACATAAACCGCCACAAGCCCAAGTCACTGATCGATTCGGTCATCCACTGGCGGAAGAAGAAGGCGGACATCGCGAACGAGATGTTCAGCGAACTGCAGCAGTTGCGCGAAGCTTCCCAAGCCACACAGCGACCTCGTACGAACGGCGCGGTGTCCGTACCGACTTCCCCACCAGGTGGGCAGGATGTTGTCATGAAGCAGCACAATGTCGATATGGCTGACCGTCGATCGACTGTGTCAATATACATCCTGTGCCGAGTGCTGATTGAGATCATTGGTCAGACTACGCTAAAGGCGCTCAATGACGCTGACGGAAACCTCAACACAGCTGGGCGTTTGGAAGATGTGATATATGGGCAGCTATCAAGTGCGGACCCAGAGCTGCTTGACCGGTCCGCTGCAATACGCGCCAATTGGGTGATTCGAGGACAGCTCCTTGGTGTCATGAGCGGCGTTCGGTTTGAAGAAGTCGCTGAGCGCTTCATCAAGGACCTTGAAAAGGACCAAAAGAAGCTCTCTGTCAAAGGTGCTGACCCAAAGCTGGCCGCGAAAACTGCGCTCCTGGTGCAAAGTATGCGCTGGCTCAAGGTCCGCTCGTACCCAGAAGATGCTTGGGACCAGGCATGCGACAATCTGCAGCTGCTCGCCAAATTCTTTGCCGAAGTTCACGGGCGAGTGATGAAGTATGCATACGCTCAGCTGTTCGAGCAGCTGCTTCTACCCGTCGCTGCGACAGCCACGTCCGAGCTGAACGTGCCGAAGTGGAAGGAGGTCGTCAACATCATACAGCCGAAGCTTGCCCAGATGCTGTCGAAGGCTGATCATTGGCCGTATGTGTATCCGTTACAGGCGGTGCTGTTATGCGTTTCTCCAGTCGAGCATTTCGCCGCCCAATGGCTTCCACTCATCACTGCTGTACAGCCTAAAATGAGGGACAGAGCTGGGCGCTCGCATGCCCTGAAAGCGGTCTGCAGGCTTGTCTGGCGCTATCTGTACCGACACTCGGAACCTCAGAATGCTGTAACCCGGAAGTTGGAGGAGATTGTCAAGCTTGTATTCCAGGGCGGAAAGCGCGTGCTCATCTCCACAGATCCGGCAATCGCGGATCCACTCATACAGCTGCTACGCATTGTCGGATACAAGCATCAGGACTTCTGCTTCCGCACCATCATTTTCCCGTTGATGAACTCCGAGCTCTTCAGCGGGCCTGACAAGGACCTCAAGATCGAGAGTCTTGACCCGGAGAAGACGGTCATTGCCATTCGAGCCTTTTTAGCTATCATGGCAGACTTGGAGAAGGGTAACCCACCACCTTTTCCGACGAGTTTCGAGTGCGATGCGCTCATGGATCCTTCGTCACGATCGCCCGTTACGCATCGTCGAACACCTTCTCAAGGCTTCGCGGTGTCTGCTGGTCGGACCGAACGGCTCTCACGACCTGTGACGACCACTGCTCTCAACGATGTTGCGAAAGAATACTATGTGAAGTTTTGCAAAATCTTGGGCCAGCTCACGATCATTTGCGACAATACCTTTGGCGGTCAAGCTGTTCTTGACGAGAAGTTCGCATCGCATACACCCAAAACGCCCATGGCGGAGGCGTTCACGTTTAGACGGGACGAACTCATGCATCCTACGGACCTCCGGCAACATTATTACGACCTATTGCATGTGGCGGTGGAAGCGCTACCTCGATGTCTGTCACCTCATCTGCCTATTAACCCTCTTGTAAATCTGCTCTGCACTGGAACTGCTCATGTGCAGTCGCACATTGCAAAATCGTCGGCGCAGTCACTGAAGGCAATAGCAAGGCAGTCGCATGCGCAGCAAGTGACTATTGGCTTCGCAAGATTCATCTTCAACTTCGACGACCGCTACGCCACCGTGTCCGATAGTAGCTTGTTAGGTCCTGGTCATATCGAAAACACGCTGAAGCTTTACGTCGAGCTGCTGCAGATCTGGATCGATGACATCCAGCAGCGGA
Source organism: Oleoguttula mirabilis (assembly GCA_035135055.1). Classification (NCBI taxonomy): domain Eukaryota; kingdom Fungi; phylum Ascomycota; class Dothideomycetes; order Mycosphaerellales; family Teratosphaeriaceae; genus Oleoguttula; species Oleoguttula mirabilis. Next base: position 34,809 of record JAVFHQ010000025.1, on the reverse strand, counting down.
CGCGGAAAGCCAAGGCGGAGCCAACAGAAACTGATGACCCAAGCAGTCAAACCCTCCCGCTGGACCTTTCTGGTGTATTGGCGCATGTTGACGAAGTTGAGTCTCACGGCCTGTTCTTCCTCTGCTCGCCTTCGCGCGCAGTGCGTGCCGTTGCAGTCAATGTATTACGGCTGATCATCAAGTTTGACACGGCACTTGGTAAGCCAACCACTCGTATCATCAGCATATTGGAGGGCAGTTCCCAGCAAGTGATTGATGTCAACGATGAGCGGCTGTCGCTTGCGGAACGCAGTCGGTTGCAGAAAGGTCTACGAAGGAGCAACATGAACAGCACGCTAGTCGAGCTTTGCAGTAGCGACGTTGCACACGACGCCAATTTGTGGTTCAAGGTGTTCCCGAACCTGATCCGGCTCAGTTCAGAGATTTGTTTACACGCGGTCGCGCTGACGAGAGAGCTCGTATGCCAACGTCTTTCACACAGCTACAGGACTATCAGCGCGCTCGCAGATGGCAACAAGCACACCCCATACGGAGCTATAGAGCAGGCGTTCAATCCGAGCAAGCCCAACGCACGACTGACCAGCTCCGCACCAGAGATCATCATCGAACAATGGAAGATACATCTTATCTTCGCCTGCACGACAATGACCAACATCGGAGGCAGCGCGAGTCTACCGGTGTCAAGTCAGAGTTCGCAACACACCCGTAAGAGCTCGAAGTCATCATCCGCCAGTCAGGACAAGATCGCTTCCGCGAGTGAGCTGTTTTCGCGAGTCGTGCGATTTTTGTCCGTGTCGAACGCTTCCGTAAGGAGCGCGGCGTCGGCTGGCCTCGGAGCTACAAATGCTACGCTGTTCCAGACACTGCTTGAATGCTTGCAGCCACTGGTCGCCGAGTGCAGCACCGAGGCTAAGGAGCGCCTTACGAGTCACCAACGAAGTGTGAGCACTCCTCGCAGGACCCGTCCCACCGATCTTATGCGCACCGAGATAACACACCTTCTCAGCATGACTTGTCATTTGCTGCAGAACCCAGCCATCATCGGCGATGACTATGTGCTCGCGTACATGGTTGACTATGCGAAGCAGCTACGCCTGTACCTCAGCGACACGGGAGTCCAAAACAACTTGGAGATTCAGAAGCTCCGAAAGCACTTTTGCACACTTGTAGAGACACTGTACGACTGCACTAGGAAGGTCAGAGATTCTTCACGCTGGATGTCCTTCCAGTCCAGGCAGGCTACTTTTGCACTCATGGAGAACTGGTGCGGCTTCTCGCCAAATGAGTCCCAGCTGCGACGGCATGAAGATCATCTGAGAAGGTCATTGCTTGACCGCGAGCAGGACCTACGAAACAGAGGCATTGTCAGTGCGTCGATCGAGAAGGAGAAGATCGAGCTACAGACTGCCGCACTGGGCGCTATGGCAGCCTTGTGCGCTGGACCTTTGAACTTTGTCGCTGACAACAGGATCCTCATGCAGTTCGACGTCCGCCGGATGCTGTCTTGGATCAACGGAATCTTCGAGGCGCCCAGCGACCGCACGCATGCCATCGGACGCAGAGCATTGCAGAACATCATCGTTCATAATTTGGACCAACCTTACTTGATGGCGCAGACGATGCGCATGTGCTACACAGCGCGGTCTCCAAAGGCATTGACGAGCTACTTCGAAGTCGTCACTAAGGTCCTGACTGAAAACACGAACGTGACGGCACCGTTCTGGAAGATACTCTGCGCCGGCCTGTACACGCTAGGCAACGAAGACAGCAACATCAGGACGAAGTCCGCTCGGCTGCTCCGCACACTTGAAGAGCGCCAAAGCAAGACTTCCAAGTTGCAAGATCTGGACATAAGCGTGTCTGACAAAACTACTGCTGTCTATAAGCTTGCGCAGTTCGAGATCTCGCGCAGGCTCGCGAATCAGCATCCGGAGCTAGCGTTCCATGTTTTTTCGGAGTTTTCGGCTTACTTCAATGAGCTGCAACCCGATCATCAGCGAAACATGGTGTCCGGTATGTTACCCTGGATTCAGACAATCGAGCTGCAGTTGGATCCGAATGGAGGACCGACAGCGACGTCGTACATGCTCTTAGTGAACCTCTTTGAGATCACGGTCAAGAGTAGTATCACCTTGCACAACGAGATTCAAGCGCTTTGGCAAGCTCTTGCGACTGGACCCTACGCGGGCAACGTACAGCTTGTCCTGGACTTCATCATCACAATCTGCCTCGAGAAGAAGGAGCACAACTTCGTCACATACGCCAAGCAGATCGTCGTGTTCCTTTCAAAGACTCCGGCCGGTGCACGGGTGATTGAATACATTCTTCAGCAGATCTGTCCGAAAACCATGGTTGCAGAGCGTCGCGAACCACCACAGGCGCCAACAGATACAACAGGTCTGCCCTACATCGCCGACCTTTCCGTGGTCCTCCCGACTGGAGCGAAGCAGAATGGATTGTCTTTGGGTCAGCTGAGCATGATACTCCTCGTCGACCTTGTCGTTTCGCCCATTCAGCTGCCAGCTGACAAAGTGCCGACTCTGCTGCAGGTTGTCCTTGTGCAGTGGGACCAGTACGCCAGCATTGTGCAAGACCAGGCCAGAGAGATGCTCGTACATCTCATACACGAGCTTGTAATATCAAAGATCGACCCTGGCAGTACTGAACCTGACAAGCAGTCCATCGAGGATTTCATCGAGTGCGTACGTCGGCACGACCCGAAGATCATGTGGAACTATTCGGACAGCGAAGTGCGCGCGGGCGAGGAGAACAGTCGGGCAGTCTCTGAGCCTATGGCGTATGTGGTCGATGAGGTTGTGAGAGTCCTCTCCGTCACTTATCCAAACATCAGAGAAGACTGGGGCCGTATCACGATGCAGTGGGCCACATCTTGCGCAGTACGGCATGTTGCGTGCCGGTCTTTTCAGGTATTCCGGTGCATATTCTCCACGCTGGATCAGCAAATGCTTGCAGATATGCTTGCTCGACTCTCGAACACCATTGCGGACGACGAGAATCACGACTACCTTATTTTCTCGCTTGAGATCTTGACGACTCTACGAAGTATCATCGATGCCTTGACTCCGCTGGACCTGCTGCAGTATCCGCAGCTCTTCTGGACGACCTGCGCATGTCTAGACACGATCTTCGAGAGGGAATTTCAAGAGGGACTGAGCATGTTTGATCTATTGCTCACCAAGATGGATCTCAGTGATCCTGCCGTTCTAAAACTTCTGCGCGAGAGCCAGCCTAGTAAATGGGAAGGTGGCTTTCATGGGCTGCACAGCTTGATCTACAAAGGAGTGCGGTCTAGTACCTCAATGGAACGCTCGCTTGCCATCATGGTGAGACTCATCCGACTGCCGTCTAGCGATATCGTTGGCAGTGAAGAGCGCTTGCTCTTCACAGTCCTTGCAAATCTACCACGCTATCTGCAACACTTTGAAGATGAAAGCAGCGACACCTCCGTTTCAGAGTCAGCAGAGATACTCGCTGCGGCCGCAGAGAGTCAAGGGCATGTCAATCTGTCCAGGGCGCTGGAAGGCTTTGCCAGAGGACGTTACCGGAACAGCAAGGATTTCTTATCCCAAACGGTCAAAGCAGTTCGCGCGGCTTTTTTCCCTGCTCTTGAGTTCCAGAGTCTTGTGTTCTTGCTTGGAATGGTCAACAACCAGCGGCCATGGTTCAAGGTGAAGACGATGCAAGTGCTTTGCGTGCTTGTACCGGACATCGATATGCGTAAGCCGGAAATTGCGACCCAAGGCCCTGATCTCATCTCACCACTCCTGCGGCTGCTCCAAACCGAACACTGCCAACAGGCGCTCGAAGTTCTTGACAACATCATCGAGATGACAGGAACGCTCCTCGACAACAAGCATCTTCGCATGAGCATGGCAGGCTCTCATTCGAGCCGCGCCACGCGCAAAGAGTACGAAAGCACCAAGAGCCTGTACGGTATACCAGAAGAGTCGGGATGGTCTATACCGATGCCTGCCATGCATTCGGCGCAGACCCGGAGCAATGTCCACGCGGTCTTCTACACCTTGGCTTATGCTGGCTCTGTCTTGGGCGGAGTGCAAGAAGAAGCGACCACGCCAGATATCGAGTTCCACAAGGACGACTATCAATATGACACCTACTTCGACGGCCGTACAGCCACGATGATGTCAGATGATACTAGAGTCGATGGCAACATGGGCGAGCTTGCGATGAAGCTCGATTCTCTCGATGACTTCTTCGATGAGCAAGCTGATAGTACTACACCGCTCGGCCCTGACGAAATGGACAGGTACTCTGGTGGTGGCATCGAGGAGCGTGAGAATCTTTACGACCAACAGGCGCTGCCTATTCTGCACAAGTCTCTTAAACGGAACGCCAGCGTCACCTCCTTCCAGACCGGCTTCGCCAGCAACGAAATGCGCTATCAGGCGCCTCGAGAAATTGCCGTGATGAACCCGGGTGCCTTTGCACAGTCCGCGAATCCAGCAACGCGACCGGGCTTGCACAACCGCTCTGTGACATCCCCGAACATGATAAGGAAGGGTGTCCCTCGCTTGCAGAATGATCTCATGTCCGGTGACGAGGCCGGTGATGAGCCAGAGCTCCTCTCCGAAGACGACATGCCCATCGGGCGCGCGCACACAGCGGAAGAAACCTACCAAGCTCAACAAGGTTCGAAGCCTACTGGCTTACGATTGGGCGGCCTCCGAACAGGTCTTCGTAGGCTCACGAGCAGCGGAGGTGGTCGCGATGCACGCGATGCGCTCAAGGCCGTGACAAGTGCACCGGGGAAGCATCCAAGAGTTCCGAAACTCCCTTCTCGGGACGCTCCAATGAGCGCAGAACTATGACCTTGAACGATGTACAGACTAGCGACAATGTAGCATTAGTATGATACCCAATGACGCTTCGCTGACCCTACCGCCTGCTTCGATCGAGATGTTCAGTCTGCATTCCAATGCTCACACACCTTGCATACCTCGCCTTCACGCGTCTTCTCTGTCATCGTGTCCTTTCTCTGTCCGTCAATTCTACATCAATGTATGTCTACCTTTTACAACACCAAGTCGCTCGGGCGGCACTGGATGCCGTCGCCGGTTAGGAAGAGCGCAGGCAGATTTGGGACATGGCCTTTACAGCAGTATCACAGCACGGAGTCTTTTCGAATGCCAACTGGTCTGCGAATGCGTGGTCGACGTAGTGAGCGCGTCGCAGTCGCAGTGGTCATCCTTTTGCTCCTTCTTTACACTACGGTCACCCGACACAAGTTGCTTGGCGACCTGAACGGGTATGCGGAGCAGTATGTCCGGTCACTTCACACAAACAGCGGCAGCAGCAGGCATGTGGAGCTCGCGGATGGGGTTTCATGGTCGGACTTCGCCTACTGCACATATGCCACGGCTCCTGGTAAGCATACACATAAGGTCGACGTAGTCCGAGACACATGCTGAGCCTTTCGCCATTCTGTATTAGACCACGTCTGCAACTCACTGATGCTGCTCGAGAGCTTACACCGGGTCAACGTCAAAGCCGACCGCCTCCTCCTATACTCCAATCAGTGGGATGTGGAGAGCAGAGCCCTCCCAGAAGCAGAGCTCCTGCGCAAGGCGCGAGATCTCTACGGCGTGAACATCCAGCCGATCGAGATCCTGAAAGCAGATAGTGTCAAGGACTACACCTGGGCAGCAGGTTTCACCAAATGGCTGGCTTACAATCAGACCCAGTACAAGCGGGTGATGACGCTCGACTCCGATGCCACCATCCTCCGACCCATGGACGAGCTCTTCTTGATGCCTTCAACGCCCGTCGCTCTGCCACGAGCGTACTGGCTCAACGACTCGCTTTCTGCGCAGATCACCCTAGTACAGCCATCCGTTGCCGGCTTCGCCGCCATCCAGAAGCAGATGGAGAGCCGCAAGATCGATGACTACGACATGGAGATCATCAACGGGCTGTACGGCGACAGCTGCGCCATCTTGCCGCATCGTCCGTACAACTTGCTCACCGGCGAGTTCAGGAGCACCGACCATGCTGCATATCTCGGGAGCAAGGACGAGGTCTGGGATCCGGAGAAGATCATGGAAGAGGTCAAATACATCCATTTTAGCGATTGGCCGCTTCCGAAACCATGGGCACCGCACTCGCAGGAGGTCCTGAAGACGGTTATGCCCAAGTGCGGTGGCGAAGATGACTGCGCAGACCGCCGGATCTGGTTGCGGCTGTATGAGGCCTTCCGGGAGAGACGCAAGGTACGTCTACCATTACTGATTGAGACACAGCGCCATGGCTGCCACTGACCAGTGCACAGAGTGTATGCGGCCCGGATTATGCGGAATGGGAAGCCGCAGAGACCTCCATGAAGGACCAGCAGTGACTCGGCGAGCCCAACCCGGCATCAAACCCAAACTGACACGAGTAAGCCCGAGAACATACCTAGCGCACAATGTATTTCTGCTCTAGTTGTGCAACGATGACTTTCGTCTCTACAATCGGCGCGGCCCAATTCTGCGGTCCCAAACTTTCATCTCCAGTGATGGAGAACAACGTATCTGCCACAGTCGTCCGTATACGCGGATACGGATTGGTCTTCAGCATACTGAACAACTTCTTCAGCACCTCGTTGCGAATAGATGGTACATCCGCCAGGCCGCGATAGACGTGCACAGCCGCCGTGATCTTCGGGATGTCGTTTGACTTGTGATGGGACTTCTGCACCGTCGATAGCAAGTTGCGCCACTTGAAGTCACCATGTCCGGAGAGCCTTTGCGGTATCTGCATGTCCAGTAAGAAAGCAAGAAGCTCGAGCGCTGGGTGCGTGTTGTTGCCATTTTCCAGCAGCATAGCCTTCAATACGGCCGCATAGGCTGAGAGGTGAGTACATAAAGTAGCCATGTCGGTATCGTACAAGGTGTCCGCGAGTGCGGCCCGTGACGCCTGGAGCAGAGGCTCTGCGCTCAAGCCGGCGCAGGATATGCAACCCTCAAGCACGGCCGTGTCGAGCTTGGTATTCCTTACACTGGCCCGCAGAGGTTGTAAGGTAGTATAACAGTACTCAAATGTGGAGACACTCGCGATGTCCGTCACTGGTATCTGGAAGCCAAGGTACTCACGTCGACACTGCGCAGCAGCCATGCGTACGCGGTCAAGCTTCTCGAGTGATAGACGGGCAAGCTCTGTGTGTAATGTCGGCGTGGCATCGTCCTCGTGGCGAAAGGCCTGGATGTCGAGGATGCTGGACGCGCACAAGATGGCTTGCAGCCTTACAAGTGAGCCGACGTCACCCCGTTCGTCGATCGTGTAGTCTCTCATGCCTCGTTGCACTGCGTCGACAATGCTGTTGGCAATGTCATGGTCAAGTCGATGTTCTGCGTCTGCGTCTGCGTCCTTGACCGCAAGCTGCAGGCCTCGGGCGCCGATGATGCGCCAGTCGACGCTCATGGCCTGCACAAGCCCGGCTAGTGCGTTGATGGCCGCCCCAGCTTTTTCCCCTGACAGGCCTGATCCATAAGATCCAGCCAGAGCACCGAGTGCGAGTGCCCTACCAGCACCAGACATTGTGCTCTTCGCGCCATCTATCGTGACCTTCTTAGTGAGTGTCTGGGCGCCCAAGCAGCCAAGGGCCACGCCAGCTTTCCGCCTCAGTGCTAGAACAGTCTGAACCAACGAAGGTATAACAAGCAGGATAGACTCCTCTTGCCGTGACAGGAGGCGCTCGAGAAGCACTTCCACGCTGTCAAACGGCAAGCCAGCAGCTTCTTGAGATTCGCTGGATGCACCCAGCTCTGCACGGCACAAGGCGGTGATCATGCGAGCAGCGGCAGCCGGTAGCTCGGAGCGCAGTACACGAGGCGATATGCTGCCCAGGTACTCCGGCAGTCGAGTTATGACGTTCCATAGCTTTGTGAGACTGGCTTTGGAGATTCGTGCAGACTCAGAGGGAGGCTCTACTTCGACGCAGCAGGCCAGGGCTAAGACCAACCCATGTAGAGCTTCGGCTTCACTCGGCACGCAAAGGCTGAGTCGGCCCAAAAGCATGTCAAGCACAGACAAGGCCGAGGCTCCGTACTGCGAAAGACTGAGCTTCGCAGCGGAGTCCGCTGCAGCCTCTCTGGAGGTCACGTCAGCAGACCCAAGCCCTCGCCAGCCCAATAATCCGTCCAAAAGTGCTTGCCAGTACATCTCATGTCGATCGGCAGCGTGACAGACAACGTCGACTATCGCTCGCCTGCGCAGGCCAACCGCTTGGTATTCGACGATCTGCACGAGTGCAATACCTTCGTAGACTTGGTTTGGGTGCCTGCCAATGAGCTCCTGCAGTGCTGCAGAGGAGCCGCGGCGGATGTTGCCTGCAGGGTCAAGGCAAGCGGAGAGAATGAGCTGGATGGCGAGGACTTGGATCACAGTGGACTTCCCGCTAGCCTGTTGAGCGAAGCGTAGCGTTGCCGAGTCGACCATTAACAGTTCAGCCGTGGTATAGCGGCGTGACATTGACCAGATGCCGAAGTTCGCTGCATCTCGCACGTTGGTGCCGAGACTACTGCCAGTTGCGGTGCGCTGCTCGAACTGCAGCGCTGACACCAGAGCATTGACGATATCCGGAAGTTGCTCCGGAGACGCCGTGCGTTTGAAGAGGGCGTGTGCGAGAGCAAGCGTCAAGCCGTGCCATCTCAGCGCGTTCGCTGTCCGGAAGTCGAGGGCAGATCCTTGCGTAGGCATGTCCTCCTTGAACGTGTCGAGTACAGCTTGGATGACCTCGTGGCCCATACCAGGCTCTAGCTCGAGCACGATCAGACTGATCGCTTTCGCAGCAGCGTATCGAACTGGCGTGTCGCGATCGCCTAACGAGCGCAGCAGATGGTCAATGACATTCTCCAGCACGCCTGCCGTCTCTAAGAAGCTCAGCAATGGTCCATCTGCTGACGCCGAACGCAAACATAAGATAGCGATATTGCGGAACGTCTTCACCATGAGCTTCTTCGCGACGGCATTGTTTATGGCCGGGTTGTCCTCATCGTTCGACAGCTCCTCGCAGGTTCTGTAGATGTCCGGGATCAGATGGGCAAGGTCTGCAGAGGTTGCAACGCCTGTGAGGAACCGCAGGGTTCCCAGCCGTTCGTAGATCGTCACGGGTACATCTGAGGAGGTAACTTGTACTTGGTTCAAAGCTTTAGCGACAAGCACGTCCGGCAACTTCAGCTTCTGCATGTCAGGACGGGCTACTACTCGCACGAGCAGCGCTGCTGCTGCATCCTGTCCTTTGGTGGACGTAGGCAGATAAGCCATGCCGACTCTCAGGACTCTGATCACCAGAGAAGGCAAGGCGCGGGGCAGTTCGAGGCCTTCAAACCCTTCTTCTGAATACTTCTGTGCCGAGATCGAAGCCAGGTCAAACGGCGTGAGAAGCAGATGTGCGAGCCAGAGAAAGAGGACGTATGGTACCTGCCACTCAGTCTGCGTCTCGCCATCGCCGCGTCCGAGTAGTGTGTTTTCGAGCGCGTTCAGGATGGCTTCGAAGTGTCGCGGCTCATTGTTGAAGAAGCCTACGATAACCTTGGAGCCTCGCACTTTGCATAGCGTATACAAAATGATACAGACAGCCGATTGCAAGTCGGGATGCGTGTTCGGCGAGTAGGTGGTGCCGAGTAGGAGATACTCTAGGTACGCTTCCACAATAGGCGGGACGATGTGCTTCAGGCTCGCGTCAAGGAGTTGCGGCTCGCCTTGGAATGGCTCGATCTGTTGCCAGCCATGAGCGAGCGCCCATCATAGTCTGAAGCGTCCGAGCATACCAGCTTGATGACATAGTCGAGGTCCTTTTGCTTGACTCGGGTGTGCACGCGTCCATGAGCGGCGCCATCTCTCGATGGTCTCCAGAGTAGCTTGGGCAGTGCGCCTTCGAGGTCCGCCAGGAGAGTCGCAGAGGCTTTTACGAGCTTGAGGTCGGCGTCGTCATCGGCAGTTTCCATTGTATAGACGGTGCAAGGTGTATGGGTGTTGTATAACTTGTATTGGCGAGATGAAGTCGAAGACTAAACGTTGTGCCTCTGGGAGCTAAGAGATTCGGCCCCCACGGCACGTTCGCGGGCACTCTACGCGTCGTGTTCGCCGATGTTTCTTCCACTCCAGCACGCCTCGACACGCATTTGCACCAGCCCTAGGCACTTTTGGTCAAGATGGCGCAGGAGTACACAGAGTACCTTGCCATTAACGTGCTGAACGAGCAGCAGCTTGTAAGGCTTGCCTACCACTCTGTCGCTGATACCGCTGACATGTCTCGAGGTCAGCTACCGCTCGCTGAGCCGAGCATTGAAGGTCCACAGCAACTTGGCGAAGCAGTAGATCACCCACATCATGCTAATGAGGGGAGCCGTACTGACGGTGCTGCAGGATGCTGTACGAATTCCACCGGAAACAGAACGCAAAAAGGCCGGGCAGCGTGCACGCAACCTACCTCATCACCGGCACAAGACGACCCGAGTCTCCCTCGCAAACCAATGGCGCGCATAGCCAAGAAGATGGAGGAGACACGGTCATGCAGAGCAGCCCGCCTCTGCCCGGAAGCTCCGCGCCGCAACACGAAGAAGACGCCGAGGAGCCGGTCTCCGTGCGGTCAGTGCTGCTGGTCAAGGAGGAGCACCTTGAGCAGGCGAAGGCGACATTCGAGAGTATTACTGGCATACACATCTACAGCTTGCAAGCGAACGGCCTCAGTGACGTGCAATCTCTGACCGAGTGCAACCGGAAGATCACGGCCAGTTACGCTTCAGAGGACCCGCTGCAGGCTTGGAAGCAGTATGGCACGATACAGAACCCGAATGTCAAGAGGAGGACGCAGAGAAGAGGGCCGCCTCCGCCAGCACCAGTAGCGAAGGCTGCAGAGCCGAAGACGAAGCCGCTTGCGCCAACTACGAAGCCTACGGTTCTGGAAAGGCAGGCTTCGAAAGAGTCGAAGGCCTCACAAGAGTCAAAGCCAGCATCAAAGCCTACGTCCAAGCCGTCATCAGCCAAAGCGACTCCGGAGCCAGCCAAGAAGCCAGCAACCGTCAAGCGGCAGGACTCCGACATCTTCAAATCCTTCGCCAAAGGGAGGGCCAAGCCGAAGAAGCAGGACTCGCAAAGCTCGGCCGAAGCAACAACACCCGCTGCAGCAGAGCCGGAAGACGAGCCCATGGGCGGCTTCTCCGACGAAGATGACGATGCTGAAGACGGTGCCGCAGACATTGATGAAGTGCCCCAGGAGCCGGAGGGCAAGTCGAAGAAGGAGCGTGAAGCGGACCTGCAGGCTATGATGGATCAAGAAGACGAGATCATGGAGGATGCCGCCGAAGCCATACCGGACAAGACCGCAGCAGAAGAAGACGAGGGTGCTATTGATAGGCCGGTCTCACGGCAAGCTGAAGAGCCAGCGAAGGAGACCGTCACGGTCGAGAATGGCAGGCGGAGAGGCAGGAGACGGGTGATGAAGAAGAAGACTGTCAAAGATGAGGACGGCTATCTGGGTACGTTCACTTCCGCTGGCTATGATGGCACGTATGGCACTAACACGGTCCATAGTGACCAAAGAGGAGGCTGCCTGGGAATCCTTCTCCGAAGATGAGCCCGCGCCCAAGAAGCTCAAGACCGCTCCGGCGACTAGTACGAACAAGCCCACTGCGGCTGGCAAGAAGGGTGCCGCAAAGGCGGGACAGGGGAATATTATGTCCTTCTTCTCGAAGAAGTGATATAATGTATATCAGCAGCAGTCGCAGCGGTTAAGTGGAGAGGCATTTTGTTCGGTAGCTATACCGCGTCTTAGCGTGACTCGCATAGCTATCGAGTACCTCCCGATGCACATACCTTCTCTGCAGCTGGGTTATTCTCGTAGCAAGGAGATTTATCGTGACCGGATATCCGAGGTATCAGCCCATCTAAGGTTGCTCACGCCTTCAGCGTCCAGTCGCCTCCCTGCTTCAGACCGGTGTCATCACGGGGGGCTACCTGCTCTTGGGAGAATGACGGAGGCTCTGAATATGGACAAGGCTCCGACTATGAAGGGTTCAGTATATGGCGTTTGCGCTGGCTAGTGCAGCAGAGAAAGTAGTGGATCGGTTGTATCGGTCAAGTCGATAAGTGATTTGGCTTTCGGTGATGCAAGAACGCTGAAGAGCATGGCGACTAGAACTATTGCATACGAAGCCGGTCGAGGACAGGTTTCGGTGATAGTCACTCGTTCACCAGGAGAAAGTGACGTCGGGGTATTGGCAAAGCTTGCAGTCGACGGGGACAGTAATACCGGCAAACGGAGCTGACGAAGAAGATTTCGACAACGGCCAGGAAGTGGGGACCGTTGTGGTGAACGTCGGCACCGCGGCCACGTATTGCACTTGAACAAGGAATAAGGTACTGACATCAGTCCATCACAGCTGTAGCAACCTTACTCTGCCCCAACTCTTTCGAAGCGGACCAATGCTTCGCCCTCACCCATCTCGACACCCTCCTCATCGCGTCGCACCATGACATGGCGGCCCCGATCCTCCACCTGGAACCTCTTCCACTGCGCCTCTGCGTCTTCCCATTGTACTCCGTCAAGCACTTCGTACGTCTCCAGCCTCGGCACTCTCGCAAATGTCGCAGCAACCTTGTCCACCAGATTTACGACTCGCCAAAATTGCGGCATTCCTAGATGCCTCAAGCTGATCGGAAGCGAGAATTGAAGCCCGTCACGCCATGCAGTATCAGAATGCTCATACTCACAAAGCCCGTCGCCGAGCTCGAGGCGTTCGAGCACGGGAAATTTGGCAAACCAGCCAGGAGCCGCGGCTAGCGCAGACTCGACAGCACAGCACGTTCTGCTGTGCAGGGAAAGGTGACCTAGCGAGGCTGCGTGAGTGGCGAGCTCGTCACACAGGGCCTGGCGCAGATCTTGATCTCCTGCATCGCAGCCCAGGCATTGCGTGTGCCAGTGCAGGGTCTTCAACGTTTTGCATGCACGCAGCGTCTTCACCAGCGCGTCCACTCCGAGCTCGCTCTCCAATAACGTGATACCGGTCACGTTAGACGTCTTCGGTAGGCAAGCCCATCCGGCGACCTTGGGGCCGCTACACGCGTTCGTCGCGGTGATTTTGCGGAGGGATGGCAGCCGCAGGAAGAGCGACAGGACTCGGATGTGCCAATTGAATCCGACATCTCCAGGTGACCCGTCGAGGATCATATTGGTGAGGTTGGAAAGGATCTCGTTGCTGCCTACGAAGGGTGTCGCAATGGCGGCTTCGATGGTCCGGATCGCCAGCGTACAGTTGTAGTTTACCGTTGACTCAGTGTCGTCGTCCCACGGGACCATGCCAAGGCGCAGAGTCCTCACATTCGGGAGCCGACTGAGGACGAGAGCGGCTACAGCATCGGTGGAAGGCTCGCTTAGCTGGACTGCCAACTCTGGGTAAAGGGCGCTGCCCTTGTAGCTCTCGGCGGCTGACTCCAGGCTCTGTGCGAGGTTGCCGATCGAGACTGACGGGATCTCATCGCCGTACCAGAAACGAAAGGCAAGGTATTCCACACAGCCGCCAAGTTGCGGTCGGGCCACGAGTGTGCGAAGCAGTCTTAACTAGCAGAGAAGGAACGTGTTCGGATCTTCCTCCTAGAAGACGAGACGTTGGTACAATAGTGGCGTGACCAGGCGTGCGTACTGCTTGCAAACGAGCGCGACACTGTCGAGATCCCTTACGAAGAGGCACTCGAAGATGTTGGTGAGCAGCTCTTCGAGTAGTTGGTCCATGCTGCGCAGCTGATGTCAGGCGTATCGTAGTGTGATGACCGAAGGCAGCCTTGCGTATGAAACAAGAACGCTCTGTTGTTGGTTTTGTGTCTGCGTTTGCGTTCCTGCACCTCGGGCATGCTTAAGGTTAGGGCGCGTCCGTTCAGCCACTCGAAGTGAGTCAGCAATCCGCCCCACCGTGGCGGCGAGTTTCGTCGTAACTGGCAGGTGCAGGTGACTGAACGTGCCTCGAACGATTCCGTCCACATGAATATCTCAATCAACGGAAAACATCTGTTTGCAGCTCATCCGGTCAAGAGTAGAAGCAACCAACAGAGATTTGACCACCATCCAGCAACCACCCGCTCACTCCATCACCCCTGATCCTCCCTCTCAAGAAAACTCGGATCCAGCTCGACCTTCTTCTCAAACTTTGCCCACCAGTCCTGGAACGCCCTCAACGGCACCGTCTCACTCCCGAAGCTGGCCAGGAAGTTGAAGGCGTTCCCGATGATCCGTTGCGCCAGCACTTTGGTGGTGGCTCTACCGCCAGTCGAGGAGTTGAGACGCACGAGTGCGCCAGCAGGCTGAGCTTGCATAGATTGTGGACCCTTCAAGCTCGCGAGCTGAGATTCAACTTGGGCGGTGGGTTCGATCGAGACGCCGACGACGATGTCGCCGGTCGCTGCTGCTCCGTTGGCGCTTGTGGCGGAGTCGTCTGTCATGGCATCCACATCGCCATCTCCCATGCCATTGCTCTGAGCTCCAGCCTTGAGCCCGCTGACTTTGAAGATGGCACTCTCCTTTCCCGGTCCAATTCCGCCGAGCAGCTTGAACTCCTGCGAGGGCGGGATCTGTACGTATACGGTCGCCGCAGTGTCCGGCGGTAGCTGAGCTCCGGGCAAGAGGAATACGACGATGTGGCTGAAGTTCGGTGTGGGTGGGATCCTGAAGGCGTACTGCGTCTCTGTAATGACCTGCGGTGCAGCGTCCACTGGCCGTCCGGAGATGATGAGGCCGAACATGTTCAGCACGTACGTAGTCGTCTTCTTCGGTGTTGGATGGGTGGTGTCAGTCAAGACGCAGATGCCTAGCCATTGCCTTCTTTACTATCGTGCATGCTCCCAAGCCGCGTTCATATGCAGATGCGGTGGACCGGTGGACCGGTGGTGACTGCCGTCTCGAGAAGACTCGAGAACGTTGGAGGCCTGCGAGCTCGTCATAATGTATCGTTTCGTTTCTGACGGTAAGAAACGGCTCGTATTTCACCGGTTTCAAATATCCGCAGCGGACTTGCAGCTACGCAATGTTGTTTTCCAACGTCGGCGAAAAGTTGACATTCGCACCTCCAAACCACCGAGCACATTGCGCCGGCGAAGCAAACACCTCTCCCACCCGCCCCGTCCCCAACCAAACCCACGCACCCACTACAGCCAGACCCCCACCCACGCCCACGACCATGTCCGACGCGCAGCTCTACGAAGACTCCTTCACCCTCACCACCCTCCTCGACCAAACCTACGACCGCGTCGCCCGCGTCCTCGGCACCTCCGCCGACTCGCAAGTACAACTCACCCTCGACGTCAACTCCGAGCTCTTCCCGCTGCAAACGGGCGAGAACATCAACCTGCTCATCGCCAATACACTGAACCTGGACGGCACGAGCGAGGACCGGCAGAAGACCGGGTGGAGGCCGGCGCGCGAGGGCGAGCAGACGCTGGCAGATCTGTGGGATTACGTGTGTTATGGGAAGGTGTATCGGCATGAGGATCCGGGCGAGGGGCAAAATATGTGAGTTGTCGTTACATTCCCATACCGATGATATGCGACGGGATGTAAGAATGAGGGAATGCGTTGCGGAGTGCTGATTGGTCATTACAGCAAGGTCTACATCTCCTTTGGCGGCCTGCTGCTGTGTCTCGACGGGCCGTACAAGAAGCTCTCGCCGCTGCGGCAGGATTACGTCTACCTGCTGTTGAAGAAGTAGAACAATGGTTTGGAACCGCCGGACGCGATGATAGCCCCGGCGACGACAGAGAGTGGTCGCCGGGGTGGTGACAGCAAGCCCAAGGGCTGGCGTACAGTCGAAATGGGACACCGCGAGGCAAAATGGGAAAGTGGATTTAGCGAGGTGTTGCGGGATGGGTGGGGTACTGATGCATTTACACGGCGCCTGCGCTTCATGGGTATCGTAACTACAAACGAAGAAACATCTATGGCGTAGCTCTCGGCACGGGCTGGACTGAAGCAGCAGCAGCAGCAGCGACGCTACCCCGTCCACTTAGCATCCAGCCTCACGCAAGGTCTGCACTCACACGGTAGGAAACTCGAACCGCCGATGCAGCCTCGTAACTATCTCCACATACCCCTCCTCCTCCTCCGCCGTCAGCACCCCATGCCTTACGAAGAAATCCAGCAGCACCATGGCGCAATTCGGCTTGAACTCACCATTTCGCAATGCCTCCTTCACCTCCTCCAGGCTCTTGAGCTCGAATCCCGCCACCTCGTCGTCTGAAGGCTTCGGCACGACATCCTCCGCCAATTCCAGGTCGTAGACGTACTGGCATTCGGGTTGCAGCAGCCGCGTCTCGCCGCCAGCCCTGTGGTCGCGGATGTGGAAGTAGGTTACTGTGCCCACAGCCTTCGCGTGCGTGCGGACCAGCTCTTCCGGTAAGCTGGCCTCCTCGGCCGACTCGCGCACCATGGAGTCGAACGGCTTCTCGCCTGTGGCGATGCCGCCCGCGACGGTGTTGTCTAGCATCCCGGGGTACGTCTGTTTGGTTGCAGCACGTCGTGGTATCCATAGCTGCATCTCCTCAACCTCTCCACCAACCTCGGCTTCAGACTTGGCCCGCTTGGTTTTGGTGTAGGCGGTCATGTGGCAGCCATAGGTCACCACGCCGAACAGTGCGCTGCTCGCCCTCTCGATTGAGAACAGCAACTCGCCCTTCGGTCCGTAGATAGGGTATAGCTCATCCCTCCACCCCTTCAGTATCACGAAATGCCCTGTCGCCCGCAATGCCTGTGTTGTCATAGCCACTGCTCGACTCCTCTCCGCCTCAGTACTGCCTGTGATCAACGTCAAACTCCGCTCCTCATCATTGATCTTCCAATCCGGCAGGCCCCTGAACACTGTCGCGACAGACGGTAAGATGTAGCCCAACTCCGTTTCCGGGTGGTCTTTGACGTAGAGTGCGTAGTAGGTGTTGATGTGGGCGAAGAAGAGCTTGGTGTCGGTCTGGTAGTAGGGGAAGTTGTCGCACTCGTTGATCAAGTCGAGATTGCTCTTGGGGCCCGGTTGGATGGGTTTGGGCTCGGCCAGCATCATGGTCGCGGGTGCTGGTTCGGTGGTAGTAGCTGTGTCGAGGGGGAGGTTGGATTGGGTGCCGCTGGCGAGCGCTGGCGGGCCGTCGTCGTCGTCCGGGTTCATGCTGCTGTGGCCGGCGGGCCAGGAGGGCAGGTGCATCTTGGGCAGGTCTTTGGGCATGTAGTCGCGCAGATTGTCGCGCAGTTTGCTGAGGTTGAAGCCTTCCATGTTGGGCGGGATATTTGATATCGATGCGTGCTCCGCGGTGCTTTGGCGGAGTGGAACAGGGGCGGTGTTGTGTTTGCTGGATGTCAGGCACAGGCACAGGCACAGGCATTGGAGCTCACCTCAGCTGAAGGACGGCGAGAGCGCGCGCTTATCTCCGACTACGGTGGACGATAGCTTATCGTGTCTGACTACGGTTGGCCAGATATGGCCCTGTGCATATGCCCCAATCTCGCCTCACGGTTGACGGCATGCAGTGACAGTCTCCATTCTCATGTCCTTTGGGGCTCTACACTTTGCCCGGACGCTGGACATCTCGCGCACTACACTGTCTGCCTAGCGCGACTTATTTCGTGGGTGTCAGTATGAAACATTGCAGGAAGCTGGCAGTCCCCTCATCTCTGAACTCCACCCACTATCCATGAAGCTCGCCCGTCTTCTATTGTGGCCCCTGGCGACGCTATGTCTCGCCACAACGAGTCCAGACGACCACGACGACTTCCAAAGGCCGCCACCATACGATGCCAAACTGGACAAAGGCAGCCATGGCTACTACCCGGTTCACCCCTTTATTACGTCGCCACTCACGGCGCCACAAACGAACTTCGTACAGTGGTCGCCGGATTGCAATGACGGTCTGCACTACTTCATCACGCCAAAGGGCTGGAGTGTTTCGAAGCCCGGTCCGATGATTCTGGCCGGAGACGGATCGATGGTCTGGTCCGAGCATTTCGCCAATGGCTTCGGTGGGCAGGCCTACGATTTGAAGGTGCAGAAGTACCAGGGCGAGGAATTTCTTACATTCTGGCTGGGTGATGATACGGTGCGAGGACATGGTGCTGGGCAGTACTATATGGTGAGTGCTGTCGTCTGCAACATGCAATGCTGCAGTATCAGATGTCTCGCTAGACTGCTGTGTAGACAAGATGTTGTCAATGACCACCACTTCTCCTCTTGTATCCACTTTCCGAACATTGGAAGCTTCATTATCGCCTCAAATGCCTGTGAGTGTTCCGAACTGACGGCAATTGCAGCTCAATGCCTCCTACGACATAGTCCACACAATCAGCGCGGCAAACGGCAAATTCGCCGACTTGCACGAACTCATCATTACTCCCGAAGCCACAGCCTTGATGATCGTCTTTGAGGTGATCCCGGCGGATGTGAGACCCCTAGGCCGCAAGTTCAACGATGTCTGGAACCAGGCTATCTGGAATTGCCTGATCCAAGAGGTCAATATCGAGACTGGTGAGCTTGTCTTCGAGTGGCGAGGTTCGGAGCATGTGAACATTACGCAGACGTATATGAAACTCGACTCCTTAGCGGAAGGCACGCAGGAGAACCCGTTTGATCCGTACCATCTGAACTCCGTGGAGAAAGATGAGCTTGGCAACTATCTCATCTCTGCCCGGAATCCGCATGCCATCATCTACATTGATGGGAAAACGGGTGTCATTATCTGGACGCTTGGCGGCAAGAATAACCTGTTCATGGATTTGAGTGATGGGTATGCGCTGAACTTTGCATGGCAGCACGACGCCCGCTTCGTCTCACCCTACGCGTTTCCAGAAACATACACACCGCCGCCGGAGAAAGAAGGCGTGAGTGTGACGCTGCTCACGATGTTCGACAATGCGGCGGTGGACTGGGACTACTTCTACGGCATGCCCTACTCCCGCGGTTTGCTGCTAGAACTCACCTACCCGACGCCCGACTCAAACGTTGGGAAGGAGTTGGCGGCCGGCGGACGTATTACAGAAGACTCCATCGTGCAATCCGGCGAGCCACGAGAGCCTTTGAGCAAGCAGGATGCGGAGAAGGTTGCCAGCATCAACGGCACAAGAGTATCGTACGCTGTTCGTGTCATCCATGACTTCACCAACCCGAACCACGTCCGATCGGGGACGCAAGGCTCGGTACAACTCCTACCTCAGGCGCAAGGCCGAGATCCCAAACTCTTCGTCGGCTACGGCCTCAACGCCGTCATGACCGAGTACAGCAGTAACGGCTCCGTCCTTTGCGACGTCCACTTCGGTGCAAAGACGTCCTGGGAGCGCGGCGATGTTCAAAGCTACCGGGCGTACAAGTTCGCTTGGGTCGGACGGCCGAGGACTGCTCCTGTAGCCGCAGTCAAGGGCGATGAAGTTCTCGTCAGCTGGAATGGTGCAACCGAGGTGCACTCTTGGCTCCTACAGACCGCCGATAGCCCCGAGTCCGACTGGACCGTTGTCGAACGGGAACCCAGGCGTGACTTCGAGACCGCAGTTCGCTTGCCTCGGCAGCATCGCGCTGCTCGGTATCTACGTATACTCGCTATAGACCGCGATGGCCAGCCCTGCGAGTATGGCGTCAGCAACATCGTCGTCCGGAACCGCTTCGCCACATTCGCTCGGCAGCGCTTGGGTGGCAGCAGTGTCTCGGCCATCCAGTATGCTGCCCTGCTGATATGTTCCGTGGCCGGGCTGCTTGCGCTCTACAGGATTCTCTTACGTTACACTTCCTGGCGTCGAGGCAGAGTTTCTTACTCTGGACACTCAGGTTGGAAGAGGGGTCAGGCATAGCATACGGTTGGATCCGTGAAGCCCCGATCAATTAGCAGTACTGCCTAGTCTGAAGACCATGAGTACTGTTCTCCGACTGCTCACGAGGCATGGCCCAACATCTTCGCTAATGCCAGTGTCTACACAACGGCGAACATGGCTATCGCAGGCGTCCGCCGACATGAAGACAAGGCGCGTTCCCAACGTCCACGAACTCCGCTGGCAGGAGAGGCCGCTGCATACGGCTCGGCACCCACATGCATGAGCTGAGAGCGCCCCGTGTCCCACCGTCGACGTTCTAGCTGGTCCTGCGAGTCCAGAACGATGTCCTTTTGCTTTACACAGCCGAGCTTGAGTGGCTTCTTGTGTTTCGGGGAGATCCATGACCATAATACAACCGACTCAACCACCCTCTTTTGGCTTTGGCGCCGACCGTTCTTGCACAGGGCTATAACAATATGCCCAGGAAAGGTACCTGCTTCCGCACATTCGCGATGAACGCACTGGTACCTGCCGGGATTGCGCCGAGCAACCGGGCCCTTCAAGTTACGCTGTGCATCCTGCATAGGCCGTGATATGCTGCATGAATCGCAACGCCATATTCGCGCTGGAGCCGCCGTACAGCAGGGTCTCTTCGGTGCTACTGGCACCAGCAGGTAGACGCCGTGATGGGATGTCGGAGGATGGTCATAGGTTGTTCGTAAGGACCGCCTAGGAAGAAGTTACGGTGGGCAAATCTGAAACGAGAAAGCATGTGTCTGTACAGAGAAGACCGCCGTCTACTTACAGTGGTATGGTTCGTACTTTCTAGGTCGAGAACGATTCTGGTAGTACTTGTTGCTCACACCAACAAAGAGGCGTTCATAGTTTGGAACTGCAGAGACCGACATCGATAGTGCGCGGTTTTATCCGTTGTAGCGTACAGCTGATAGTACATACTCATGCTCATAATCTCATACAAAGATCATGACAGGCTCAGGAGCTCTGGCCACCCTTGCGACCAGCCTCCTTCGCGGCCTCACTGCCCTTCTCGAAGCTGCCTGAGCTAGCCTTTCCACCCATGGAAGCGATCTCGCTCTGGATCAATGGGTCAGCATCATCGGGGCCTGGTGGCAAGAGGAAGAAAGCAGACTTACGACCTTGTCCTTGTCCATGGACGCGAAGCCTGAGTTCTCAGTGCCGGTCTTGCCTCCCTTGGAAGCGATCTCCTGCACCTCCTCCTTGGGGCGGTCTGCGGATTGACGGGTCAGTATATGTGGGAGGTTGTTGCATTGCGCAGGACTGAAGACGTACTGGCGAAGTTGCCTGGGTTGCTGTTGTCGGCCATTTTAGCTTGGGTTGAAAAAGTGGTGGTTGGTTGGTACGTGGGATAGTTGATCGACTGTTTCGGAGTGAGTTGAGTGTCACTTCACGAAGCATACCTTCAGCGGCTACTTGTAGTCATAGCCCTCCAGCATGCCAAGTGACGAGAAAGACATGCTGTCATTCCTACATGGTTGACGTCCTCTTGACGTGACGTCCTGTATTACGTCGACGAGCATAGGTCCGTTGCCGGGCGTTGCATCCGTGTTGCTGGAAGCCGTGCAGCCGTCCGTCGGATCGCCTTGTTTCGCTTTGCGATCGATTACCCGTCTCGTTGCGGTAATAGCACACTATGCAGTCTCCCGTTTAACCATCACCAGTCAAGTCAAGGCACGCGGACAGAAAGAGCTCGCATCATCAACGCATGACACGTGCACAAGGCGGGTCAAATGTGGGGTAGATGTCAATCGTAAACACTATGTAACCAGGGAGTGCCGTGACAGTCAGCACCGGCAAACCCGCCTATTGGGTCAAAACGATCTTGCGGTTGGGTAACCCGCTCCAGGTCACCAGGTGACAGCCTACTGACAGGAACCGAGGAAGGTGGATGTTGAGGGGGCTGAGAATGACGGTTTGCTGATGCCATGGACACGTATCTACCATCGATCGAGGATCCACCAGCACCTACACGAGAGCAACACCGAGGATGTATCATGTCCGTCCGCACTTTTGTGTGCGGGTGAAGCTGGAGAAAGCAAGCGTGGGCCAATACTATAGATGGGTCGTCTTCTTCTGCCATCACAACAAAGAACTGCGTTCGGCTGTGGCTGAGTGAGCGCTGATAGACATTAGCTGCTGCTGCTAAGGTCGGGTTCGCAAACCTCGGAAAGGACCACGTCAATGCGGCCAGACACTCTGTTCAATCGGAGCCCCGTAAATGCTCGGTATTGAGGCACAAGGATGCGAGGCTGTGTATGTGGGTGAGGATGTGAGGTCGCTCAGATCAAGACGTGCATGTCGAGCTGCAAGATGGCACTACACATTGCGAGAATACCCGATGATCCAGCTCTCCCATGCGATACCTCTTCTCCCATGCTTTCCACTCAAGCCTTCTCGACATAATCATTAGACTCGATGTCAAGTTGCGCCTTGTGAGAGATCGCTTCCACCGCCTCCGCCTGTAGCTCCGCCTCCAAGCCGACATCTCTCCGGGCAGCAGCCAGCATGGCTTGATCGGCCGCACCCGTGTGGCTCCCAAACACGCGATCCATCTCCTCGAGCGTGGCATTCTTCGTCTCCGGAAGCACAAGGAGGACCCAGACGAACCCTGCGGCCAGGAACACTGCGAAGAAGATGTATGTACCCCAGAACCAATGTGCGAACATCGGCGGGACGAAGAATGCTATCGCAAAATTATTGATCCAGTTAGAAGACGCCCCGATAGATGCACCCTTGGCACGTATGGACAGTGGAAAGATTTCCGATACCAAGGTCCAGCTCACAGGACCCCAGGTTGCTCCACTACATAGAAAGCAAGGTCAGTTCTTGTCACGGACAGGGCTTGTGGTTTTGGTATGCTTACAATGCTCCAATGTATACCCATATGAAGCCGACGGCTGTCCAGCCAGCAGTGGAGTGGTCTGGCCAGTTGTGGCGAAACTTTGCAACGATAATGCCGGTGATGACCATGGATACGAACATCACCGCGGAGCCGACCAAGAGCATGGGTTTGCGGCCCACTTTGTCGATGACCGCCATCGCAGGTATTGTGCAGATAAAGAAAACCACGCCAGTTACTCCAGTAGCGAGTAGAGCTTGTGTGCCTCCTGTAAGACCAAGGCTGATGAAGACATTGGAGGCGTAGTATATGATGCTGTCGATGCCGGACCATTGTTGGAAGAACATGATCAGCCATGCCGTCGACACCCGTTTGAAGTTGTCCCAAGTGCGCAGGATGTTGATGTACTGAGCGAATTCTCTCGTCCATACGCTGGCCTTCTCCCTTGCGGCAATCTTTGGGTGGGCCATTGCAAACGCACGCCGTTCGAACAGAGCCTCTGACTTGATCTCGAGGAACTCAACACGAATAAGCTCGTGGTCGGCGGGCAGCTTCCGCAACCACGACAATGTCCGGAGAGCCTCATCATCGCGACCTTTTTTCACCAACCACCGAGGCGAGAAAGGCATCCACCAGATGCCAACCGCCAGGCATACGGCTGGTATCCCTTGGATGATTGATGGTAGCCGCCAGGCTAGGTCTGATTGGCCGTCTCCGATACCGCCGATGTAATTGCTTCCATAGCCTACCCAGAAGGACAACATAATTCCGAGGATCGTCGCGAATTGGTAAAACGAAACGAGGAGACCTCGAAGCTCTGGTGCGGAAAGCTCGGCGTTATACAGCGGGCTGGATCGCATTAGCACATGTCGTTGTGAGGCAGTTGAGACTAGACCCATACCCTACACCACTGAACGTGCCCACTCCTAGTCCGGTGAAGAAACGGCCAGCATATAATAAGGACGGGTTGTGGTAGCTTGCACCGCAGTACAGGTAGCTTCCGAGTATCACCCAAAGGCAGGCTGAGAACATGGTATACTTCCGCGAGAACACTTCGCCCAAGACTCCGGCGGAGAGCGAGCCAATGATCCCACCGAGTTGTAGGACAGATGTGAGCCAGCCTTGAGCACTTGAGGAGGCCACAACTCCTGGGAAGTTAGTGGTGAAGCGAGTCATGACGAATGACTGTCCGAGAACGCCCTGCTGGTAGCCGTACTCGAACCCGCCGCTGTCGCCTGTCAGTTGCTTGGTAGTCCGTCCGCATTGGGATCTCGGACTCACAATGAGGCGAAGAATGCGATGAATATGATCTTCGGGTTGTGCAATATGCTTCTCCATCGCTGCTGCCCCGCTATGCGAACGCGAGCGTCGGTGGCATTGGTGTTTGGCTGGTCCATGGCTGGCCGATGTGTCTTCGACCTCTGATCGGACGGGCGCTGGAAAGTTCAGGTCTGCGTGTCGCCCATGATCACACGATCGCTCCTCTTATAGGACCCATGTGGCGACCCCAGCCTTCTCCGCACTCCCCGTGCTCTCATGCCACATGATCACCATGTGCGAGACTTGGTGTGGAGATTGACGCACAGCGAGTCAGTCTTCGCAAGTCCTAACGGTCTTCGTCAGGCAAGTAGAGCCATGGGAAGTTATCTAGATGATGCATCAGCGGTAAGTATCGCGCGATTCGTGGCAGCCGCTGCCGAGCTGTGGCCTGTATCCTGGCGTTGGAGCTTGGCAGTGGTATTGCATTTGGAGAAGCGGTGTCTAAAATTGCCCCTTTAGGAAGCTGCAGGCACTGGCTGCTCAATACCTCGGCCACGGCGGATTCCCCACAATGTGTACCTTGCCCGGGGACTACCTACTCCACCGAGTCCACCGACTCGACAAGAGCGCCATACGAATCAGCGGCTCTGATACCGGCACTGTGTGGAAGCAGAAGTCGTTGCCACATGTGGTACATTGTGTAGGTACTTTAGGTCTATAGAGGTGGGGAGTCACGTTTCCGCACATCGAGTGGAGCTAGGATTATAGCATGGCGATAACGACGAGCGGATTGCTACATTGAGCTCTCGTCTAACCTCCAGGATTCCTCCGGAACTGTGAAGCTCCCGTTCCTAAGCCAAGTCATTCCACGAGCTGCCACACAAATACCTTTCGCCATCATCACAACATGGCTCCAGCTCTTGTTGATGTCAATGGAACAGATGCGAACAACGAAGGGGCAAAGCGACACAAGACGACCGGTCCATCAGCGATCGCAAACCTCGTCGAGCAGCTTTTTTCGCAGTATGGGAACCCAGCGTTGCATGTCACCTCTGACCACAATATCGAACTACGACCTACCGAAGTGCCAACACCGTCGCCCACTGAAGCGCTAATTCATGTCCGCTGCACTGGAATCTGCGGCTCGGATATGCATCTCTGGCACCGTGGTGCTATCGGACCGTTGGTAGTCGATCGTCCCTGTGTCTTAGGCCATGAGCCATCTGGTGTCATCCTGGCGATTGGCTCGGCCGTCACACATCTCCAACCCGGAGACCGCGTGGCAATCGAACCAGGCGTACCGTGTCGGAACTGCTGGATGTGCGACGCCGGCAAGTACAACCTTTGCGAATTCGTCAAGTTCGTCGGCGTCTGCCCCTACGCTGGCACTATTCGAAGATTTATCACGCACGAGGCTCGGTATTGCCACAAAATCCCGGATGGCATGACGTTCTCTCAAGCCGCGCTCCTGGAGCCTTTGTCAGTCATCCTGCATGCAGTCAAGCAGTGTGGTGGGTCGATTGGAATAGGGAGGCCAGCACTCATATGCGGTGCTGGGCCTATCGGACTATGTGCACTTGCAGCAGCAAAGTCATCTGGAGCTTGGCCGGTTGTCATAACAGACGTTGACCAGTCAAGGTTGGCTTTTGCAAAGCAATTCACACCTGGCGTGAGAACGTATAAGGTTGATACGGAGAAGACGTCCTTGCAATGCGCCGACGAGATTCGCTCACTGTTCGGTTGCGAGGCACGAGATGTGGAGAAAGGCATCCCATCTCCAAGCGAGTATCTCGCTCCTTCCACCGTCCTCGAGTGCACCGGCATCGAGTCCAGCGTCGTTACGGCAGCGTACGCCTGCCGGCGCAATGGCATGGTCATGGTTGTTGGCGTCGGGCGTAGCATCATGCATAACCTACCATTCATGCACCTCAGCCTTGCGGAGATTGATCTCAGATTCATCAACCGCTACTCCGACACTTGGCCGGCGGGCATCAACGCTCTTGCGGATGGGAACGTTATGAACCTTGACGCGTTGGTCACCCATACCTTTCCGCTCGAGCAGGCAGTTGAGGCCATGGAAGTCTGTGCCGATCCGAAGCAGCCAAGTGTGAAGGTGCAGATAGTGGACGATACACAGATAGAGATGTAGAAGATATCGGCTTTGCAAATCATCGTATGTGCAGCTGCCGACGACGCAGCCACTCTTCGATGCAACCGAGTCAAACGTACATCAGGTCCAGCGCCCACACGCATCCTAACACCGGCATGTCACCCACACAACGTCCACGTTGCCTAGGTCACCTTGACGCTCTGTGTGCCCGGTACCTCAAGCGAAGATGCGTAGTGGCTTATGCAGATAGAAGCCCGGATCTAGCCAGTTGATGTGAATCAGCAAATGTCTCAATGGGGCGGGAGGTGTCGGTGTATGTACCGTTGAAGCGGAGACCCTTGTCTAGGGCGCTGATGGCCTTGATCTCCTCCTCCGTCAGCTCGAAGTCCGTGACCTCAAGGTTCTGCTTCAGTCGATCGACGTTGTTCGACTTAGGAATCACAGCTATATTCCTCTGGGTCGCCCATCGAAGCAAGACTTGCGCGGGGGTCTTCTTCGTGCCTGCGAGGTCAAGTCGTGTCAAGGCGCGTCCATGAATTTGCGGCTGGGTGGCACTTACGATCGGCGGCCTGCTTCACAGGCTCAACATCCCATAGAAGTGGCGTGCCTTTAGCCCGCTCATGGAAAGCTGGTGGTAGCTCCAAGAAGGACTGAGGCCCGAAGGAAGAGTAAGCTGTCACAGCAATGTTGAACTCTTGAGCCAAGTCTATCAGCTCCGGCTGCACGAGGTAAGGATGGTGTTCAATCTGAAGTGAGGAGATCGGATGCTTTGTGTAGCTGGCATGGTACAAGGGTCAGCTGCGGTCTGGGAGCTAGGATCGTACCGGAACGGCCACTCACGACTGCATGTCATACAACAGCTGGGCTTGTGCGTTGGAAATGCCAATCGACTTCGCGATCTACACAGTGTCGGTTAGCATAGGCATGGTGTAAAGGTGTTGACCGTGTAACTGACACCTGCATCAACGACTTCCTCAAGGGCTTGCCAAGTCTCCTGGAGCGGGACCTTCTCCGTCTGGATGACTTCGTGCTCGGCGTCCATCCACCAACCCTGAGACTCGTCAGTACCCGCAGATCTTGCAACCCACTACAGTCTATACCAGTTCGTGGAGACTGTCGAGGTTCTTAACTGCCTTCAAGGATACGGAGATATGCTTACCGGGTAACGCAGCTTCTCCGGCTCGATGTATTTGAGCGCCAACGGGAAGTGGATCAAGTACAAGTCGAGGTAGCCAAGACCCCATGCATCGTTCTGTGCCTTTGCCATTTCCAGAGCACGGCCCTTCTCGTGGTAATTGTTCCACAACTTGGTGGTTACGAAGATTTCCTCTCGCTTGACTAGGCCTTCGTCGATGGCGCGCTTGATGCCTTGGCCGGCCTCCTTCTCATTGGCGTAGTCGTACGCTCCGTCGAACAAGCGATATCCGGTCTTGATGGCGTTGTAGACTGTGTCTGCGGCGCTCTCTGCGGGTACCTTCCAAAGTCCGAACCCAACAAGAGGCATCTCGTGCCCTGAGGCCAACTTTACCGTGCTGGTAGCCATGTTCGTTTTAGTACCGGTGTTTGGTCTCTGGCGTGAACTTGAGAGCAGTATAAGGTGTCCGGATGAAAGTCGAAAGTGGCAAAGTCCGTATGGTATTGGAGAAGAGGTGTTGGTCACCGGGCGTTAGATGTATCCAACGCGGTCAAGAGCTTTTCAATCTAGGAAGGGCCCGCCGTTGTTCCACAACGGCAACAAGCCTCGAGGATATGGAAGGTCAGGGCTGATACCGAAGTGACAGAATGGTTGTGCCGCAAGCAATAAACTACGGACCCGCGTCTCGAACAGCGCAGCATCTTCGGCGTCCAGCATCCACCCATCCACCCTTGCAACTCGACAGGGCCGGCAGAAGCTTTGGCATATGTATACCGCGCTTCCCCGCTGGTGGCTCACATGCGCCAGGACATTCCCGTTAATGCTTCAAGAGCATGCGTTGGTACTGGAAGGCTCGACGGGCGATTTGCCACGACTTCTGTTACCCATACCCTACGGCAGACGCTGCAGTACCGTACTGTGGTGCACGAGTGTAGGTGTGGAGATACAAGTGGAGAAAGTGAGGTGTGGAGGAGTGTGGACTGCGGTGCGGGCCAGCGGCGGGCTTCGCGTAGCCCGAAGGGGCAGCTGTAAACTCGGCTAGCTTCGAGTAGAAAGCGGAGGCTCAGTGCTGCTTCAGCCGTCAGAGTCAGACAGTATGATGGAGCTATACATCGATGGCAAACCCCCCAGCTGTCGCAGCGGCGCGAAAGCGAACTCGAACGGGATGCCTCACGTGCCGTAACCGCCGGCGTAAATGCGATGAGGCGAAACCGGTATGCCGCAAGTGCCAAGAGAAGAGTATCGAGTGCCGTTGTACGCATACTTGATGGGTAGAACCATGCGCTGTCCGACACACACGCTGACCCTTCCGACCTTTTTTTCCAGACGGTCTGCGGATCTCATTCGTCAATCAGGACGGCAGCCGGACCAGGAATGATCACCAGGAGCCGGCCACGACACGGGTCAGTCCTGGATTGCAGGGCCAGTGGCAGTCACAGCAGCCGGAAGCACCCCAGGTCGCGAGTGCTCATACCCCGACCACCATCTCGAGCGTGATCGCTGCGAACGTCAACCATCTTCCTGACACGCCGACCGCTCTTAGTAGTCTCTTTGACATTGGTCACGATGTGGCTCATGATGCGCGTCCATCCACAGGTTCGGATGTCCTGCATCAGGACAATGCGATATTCATGCCGCCGGCAGACGTTCTCCGGTCTGATGGAATTATACAAACACCCAACGATGTCCACCTCCGCCATGGCATCTCTACGCCTGGGGGGGTTACCTCTCTTCCGATGTGTGGGTCCGAGCAGGAAGAAATCGAGCTATTCAGCTTCTACCGCTACCGTATAGCACCTTTGCTAGCTCTGGAGTCAGGAGGGTGCTGGGCCGTCGAAGTGCTGCTACGGTGTACCACGTCCGTTGCAGTACGCAGCGCCGTCCTCGCCCTGGCTACCACCATGCGGTCTGTCGTCCAATCTGGTGGATATGATGACGATGATGCAGGCCTGCACTATGCTGCTGATGCGATGGATGCAACCGGGTCAGCTGGTCATGAAGATTTCGTGATTGCGAACGTACTGCTAGCCCTGCGGAGATTGTTACGCACCCCGCCGATGCTGTGGCATGAGGAGCTCCAGGGGTGGTTCGCCTTGGACTCTAGGGCAGCGCAAGAAAACGACCTCAGCTGTTTGGTACGGCGCATGAGGCTCGCGGCAGTGTTGCTGGTGTCACCATGTGTGTCAGAGACCTCGCTTCAGCCTGCACTGTTCCCTTCGTGGTCGGCGGCTGATTCTGAGAATCAGCTTGGGCAGTCGCTGTCATTACTTCAGAGCAGCTTGTGTTTTGGTTCTCCCGCGCGCAGTTACTTGCCCACAAGCGTGCCGGTAGGATCAGCATGGCAATCTACCTGGAGAGGGTGCCAGGTTTGGTATACGGTTCGAGGGCAAGAGATGCAGCAGATATTGGAAGTCGACGACTCAACAATGGGCGCTATGGAGGAAGGCAGTCTTGGCCCATTCCCAGTCATAATGTTCAGCAATGCTTGCGCTGTTGTTGCGAATGTTGCCCATCATCTGGCAAGCATGAACCTGCTCACGCACAAACCGCGTCTCGTCAAAGCTGCGGCAGAATATGGGTCGTCGACTTCCCATCTCTGGCATCTGCGCCGTGTCTTAGGCATCGCTATGGCTGCCAACGACACTGCAATCTGGGACCCGGTCGTCATTGCCGCAGTCATCCTGACTGTACGCAAGCTCAGCCATAGCCGGCAGATCGCAGCCGTCGCCGACCTCTTGCAAAGGATTTGCAGGTTCACAGGCATCGCAATGCCTGACGACCTAGCACTGCCAGTAGTACCTCAAGCATATGGACCCTAGCGAGAATCGTCTCGTCTCATGTCAAAGCTCATCATCCCGGACGCAGGTGCGTGAAGGTGCCACGAGGGTAGCCCCAAGCGACCTCCAAATCCTTGATCCTCCACCGAGCTGCCCAACCCGACGACATCTCGACGTAGTTTAGCAAATCAACCACGACTTTATGTTCAGCGCGATAGGTGAAAATTCTGCCTGCAATCCACAGCGGTTGTATTGCATTGTTCAGGCAGCCTTTGTGCGAATTAGCGAGCGATATGCCTACGATCTGGCGAGCGTGCCATAGTGGCGAATGGACAAGATTGGTTGCTGCTGATACCGTGACAGTTGCTTGTACTTCCAGCATCAGTATGCAAGATGTGTGGTAGAGCTGGTTGCCCGAGATGGCTCCCCAGTGGGCGTATAGAACACTCGGGAAATGATGAGTAACTGCCGACCCTGCGATGACCATGATAGGCCTCATGATGGGTGCTCTGCGCTCAGCCCAGAGTTGGAGCTCCTCC
Organism: Oleoguttula mirabilis; assembly: GCA_035135055.1. Taxonomy (NCBI): domain Eukaryota; kingdom Fungi; phylum Ascomycota; class Dothideomycetes; order Mycosphaerellales; family Teratosphaeriaceae; genus Oleoguttula; species Oleoguttula mirabilis. The sequence goes on along the minus strand of JAVFHQ010000025.1, from coordinate 4,327 downwards.
CATAGATGTAGCCAAGCGTTGTGGAAGTACGGCGTATCGCAGCCGTTGTCATCGCCCAGCTCCACATATCTTGATCGCTTTGCAATGAGATCGCACACTTTAGCGCACATGTAGACGGCGTAGTTAGCATGCATGTCTGGCGTTTGTTCGGCATGCGCCATAAAGGCTTCACTGATAGCACGCTCGTCGAAGCCAGCAGCTGCGGTTTCTGGGAGCACCCACTTGCCAATTGGTAGGACTGTGCTTTCGGCGCACTCAACGATAAGTGCTCCACACAGATCCATGCGAGCGTAGCACCAAAAGACACCTTGTAGCGAGCCGCCACAAAATCCGTGCACACTTGACGCCTCGAACAAGGCCGCACAGCCCTCCACGTGCCGCCTCCAGTCTCTGGGACTGGCACTCATCATCTCAAGCGCGCATAGTATGCACGCAGCCACAAGCACGCTTTCATCCTTCCGCTCGAGAGCAGGTGTGAGTGACGCAATGGCCGTAGAATAGAGCTCCAAACTGTCTTGCGACGCTACTGCTGCTGAGCCAGAGCGCGCCATCTGGCGGGCGGAAAGTGCCAGTAGAGCAAACAGAACGGTAGGTGATGTCTGCGCAAGCACAGGCACACTAACACCAAAGGCGCGCTTTTCGTCAAACATGTCGAGCCAGGGAGCGCACTCGGAAACCCAGACACGCAGGTACTCAATGATCCGCAGAATCGGAATCTGACATTGAGCTATGCGTAAATGCTGCAGGAGAGAGCGGTATCCCGGTAGGCGTGGAGGTGATTGACCTTCAGCAGAGAGATCGGGTGTATGCTGCCTCGTCGGCGCCGCACTTTGAGCACTCGCGAAGAGTAGTGTCCTAAGCTCATTTTGTAGCTCCAAGAACCGAGGGTGAACATCATATTCGTCGAGCGCCGAAAAGCTCTCGTTCGACAAGGCGCTCGGGGACAGGAACTGTATGGCGTCGGGTAGCATGTTTTCGTGTGGCGGTAGATGGATGGCCATGCTATCTGCCCTGGCCTAGTGAGTCGTATCTAGCTAGTGGAAAGGCCCTCGGTAGGCGAAGGACCAGATCAACGCGCGATACAGAGCCTGATCGGGCCGTCAAGGATTATTATGTATTAAGGCTGCATCCTATCAGAAATGAGCAGAGTAGTGATGCGCTGCATCCCAAAATCTCGCTTAATCACCTCAAAGTTAATCTCTGTACTGAAACTCGATACAATACAATGTATACATGCGCTGGTAGCTTTACTAGATATATCTTTGATGACACTCGATCTCCTCTATGCTATCCACCTATGAAGACTCTCCTGACTTAGCACTAATACTTAACACTAGAAAGCGCTTCTCCTTGGCTGCGTTCTCATCTTCACATCTCTATTCCCTTTCCTTTACAAGTAGCTATTAGCTGATACTACGGTGGGTGACTACGTGGAGATACCCGCCGCTGTAGGGATTGTCGTAATGCTGGTCTGGATCCGACTATCACACCGCGGTTGCTAAAGTAGCCGATACTGACCCGCATCCAGGAACTCCGTACCATGACTACCGATTGATTTGGTGACTAGGCCCAAGCAACGCTGGTATAAAAAACATTTCGTCTTCCCCGACTGACTAACATCTTCACTACAAAAACCACCCCACGAAAGCCTCCACGTCCAGGAGCCACCCGAATGACTGCCTTGACACTCTACGCGGTCAGAGCAACCGGCGCAAGGTTCTTCAGTACGACCAGGAGTTCATCTTCTGTTCCACCGTTGGCGGCCCACTTCAGCACCCACAGACCGTCCGTATCAGTCGTTTCTGCCACCCATTTCGACTCCAAGACTCCGCTCGCAAGCCAGACGATCTGAGCGCCGTAGTAGAGGAAGCCGGAGTGGCTGTAGCCACTTGTGGTGCTTGTCTCGAAAATCGCACTGTCGAGAGCGTCGGAAGAGACGTCGATGGCCAAGGTAGGGGAGTCCAGTACCAACGTCGTGTTTTGGGATGACTGGATAGCGGTCGCGGTAAGCTCCTCGCCGGACAATGTGACTGTGCGAAGTGGTTAGCGGTGTATCATCTTCAGTCATTGGACTGTGAACATGTTCTATGTGAACGATATGCGTACAGTTGACATTGGTTGCCTTGGTCGAGTTCGCGAGGAGGCTGATGTTGCCAATGTAGGCGACCGCATCGTTGTAGAAGACCGGCAGGCCGGTCATGTTGGTGCCATATGCGTACAACTGTCCGATAGCAGTTGAGGAGCGGGCATGGACATGAGGCTGCGCAGCAGCGAGGACAGAGAGGGCGGTGCACAAGGCAGCCGAGTACTGGAAGGCACGCATAATTATTGGTAAAGCTGAATGAATGAGCGTGGGTCGATGGCGTGCAAACGAGTGTGAAGTAGCGAAAGAACGGGTGCAGGAATTGTGGGAGGACGTCTTCTCTACTACTAGGTATGTTCCGACGTGGGACAACCAGGACCATATGGTGATGCTCGCTTTCTCCTACGACTGCCGCTCGCGAGTCGCTGTCCTTCTCTCCCAGTTCCGATTACGCGGTCTCGCCCACCGGCCTCCTTTCCCTAGCGCACTAGTACGATTACGAACGCTGCGTCTGGAAAGTTTGGCTGGGCGTCTCAGGAGATTAGCTGGACCGTTGTGGACGGTTGTGCAGTCGCTGCCTGGTAAGTTGAGCCACTCGAGCCGACGAGCCGCCCAGTTCGCGGTTCGACGGTGAGGCTGAAGCCAAGATAGGCGGAGGCCAGAGGCCACGAGTGCGACTAGCCTTCTTGGGCGATCGGCGCTAGCCGCTCCGCTCCGCTCCACTTCACTCCAGGGAGTTGGAAATTTTGGAACTCGGGTTGGTGCCTGTGCCCTGGCCTGGCAAGGCTGGCAACGTGGCAGTGGCCACTGTCTGGCTCTGCCGGCGTCTAATTTCTACACGAGCCACCACCTCCACTCCCGCAACGTGGGTCGTGATGCCATCACTGGATCTTCCGCTCAGGCCTACGACGCTATGACTCTATGAGCCATGTGGCATGAGGCAGAAGTCTGGGATCATCATGGGATGATCATGTAGTCCGTGGATGACCCATGTGATCTGCACCAGCTAATACTGAGGACGTCGATCGCCTGCGGCCTGCGGCCTGCCCCAAGCTCTGGCTGCTGGCAGTAGCAGACCGCTGCAGACGATCAGTGCGACTCCAGGAGTCCAGGGGACCAGGACAGTCAGGTACCGCCAGGGCCCAGGGGCCAGAGCCGCCAGACCTCCTCAAGGAGACTAGGACGTCGATCGCCTGCCCCAAGCTCTAGCAGACCGCTGCAGACGATCATCAGTGCGGCACCAGGACAGTCAGGTACCGTCAGAACCCAGGGGCCAGAGCCGCCAGACCTCCTCTAGGAGACTAGGACGTAGGACTTCTCACGGCCAAATACAAGCTCACAAGTTAGAACCCCAGGTCCTAGGGGCCAGGGGTCTCGGAGTTGAACGAGGAGCTCGACGCCGCTTTCCTGGCTGGCGCGTACGCTATCAAAGATACAGCACAGCGCACACGCCACACCGTCTAGCGATAGCGTTCATCTGTCGGAAACCGTTCCCGCTCAGCCCTACCTCCTCGAAGAGGCCGAATGCCACGTAGCAGGCTACCGTATCAGTGTATCACGTCGTGGGACTCGTGGCATCGCTACATCTCGACCTACAATGCACCTATTTTTAAAGTGTGAATATTCTCCCTGGGCTTGCGGCCTTGCGGCCTTGCGTGCAGACCGTTACGTACACGCAGACTTCGTCACTTCTTTAACGTTTCGTCGGCTATGTGATCCTCAAGGGCATGCTAATTTCTGGTGCCGCTCTAACGCCCTTCCAGGAACTGCTGGGATGGCCATTGTGCTCCAACGTAACCAGAAGATCATGCCGCTCTTCCATCGAGTCGAATACATAATCCCTCATCGCCCAACATCTCTTTCACTCTCGGCACCCCAGTTGCACACACTCATTCTCTTTCCTGTCCTTCCTATCTTCCCTCTTTGCCATACCACGTTCATTAGCCAAACAGTCGACCGCTACCACATTCGCTTTCACGATGCTCGCTCGCCTCATCTTGGCGTCGTGCTGTTTACTCGGCCTGGTCACATCCGTTCCTTCAGGGCCCCCCAGCAACGGCGTCGGGCAGAACAATGGCGATTCGCCAGCGTTGCACCAGCACCATCCGACTGTGCGGAGGCGACAAAAGGTTACGACCAGCTCCACGTTAGCTCCGCATACCACTTCGACTTCGCATAGCACTTCGACTTCGCACAGCACTTCGCACAGCACTTCGACTTCGCACAGCACTTCGACTCCGCACA